>JAOTQQ010000001.1:129256424-129269960 GCA_026546715.1 Gallinago undulata
GACCACTCTTTCAGTAAAGTAATTCTTCCTAATATCTAATCTAAACCTCCCCTGCCGCAGCTTCATACCATTTCCACACAAGGAGCTGAAAAAGGGAAAAGTTGCAGAGGAAAGACAAAAGGCAAAGTAAGGAAAACAAACAGGGAAAGCTTTAACATTTTACAAGAACCTCATCTGCCCAAGAATTCCACCAGAATGGGCACCAGCAACATTAACCTTCTCCATCATTTTAGAATCACTTTTTTCCCAGTATTTATGGCTTATAATAAATGACGGTCAGGAACAATAATTACCAGGTTGTGTTTTTTTTTACTTTAAAATTTGTGTCTGAAAAACCTCAGCAGAACACAGAATTAACACTCTTCTCCCAAGTTCCTGCTGGTGCCCCATATATCATTACCTGACCTCGCTTTTTCTTGGCGGGCAAACTACACGGTGAGATGTCAAACTGGTTCTTGTTCCCATTGCACAGGATGTAACTTGACAACAATGTTGCTACAGAACCAGGATGTCAAGCATCACATCAGGTCACCATTTCTGCAGAACATCAACTTTGAATTGAAAAACTGCTTTTAGGTTCTTTATCAACCCAAATATTCAGACATTTTTTGGCCTACCAGGAACTTGTACTTTTCAGCTCCCAAGGAGAATGTTGTTCTGGACAAGAATCAGAAAAGGCAGCTTTTAAGTTACTGTGGGTTCATAACAGAGGGACTGTGCAATTTAGCAAAGATAAAATTAAAGTATTTTATCACTTCCCATTAAGTTTTTTTAAAGCATTATGCTATAACATACAATAAAATAGTCTGTAGCCGGAACAGAAATGCTAGAGATATTTTAATTTTTCTCTATGAATACAGCTACTTTCCTGGAGTATAGCATTTTATGATTGCAAAGTCACATTTGAAAAGTTGAACTTTTCTGCCTCTTTATGGTAATTGCCTGCAATTTACATTAAATGTCACATTTTCTTCAATAAATAATGTGAAAGTTGAAGGTATTAGAATTGACAATTCATTATTTGCCTTCCCAAATGGGTTAAAATACACTTTTATACCCTCTAGATTCCAGAAGCTCAGAAAATCCAGACTTCTGTTAAAGCTTTTGTTCCCAGGCTATCAGGAGTAGCCAAGCAGTGTTTAAACCGTGCCCTTATGAGCCATCAAAGATATAAGCAATTCCAGAACACAGCGATACACGCTTTGCTTTTTCCTTACCTCCTTTGTCCTGCTAGCCCTTCGATGCAAGAGACAACTCTGGCAGTAAAAGCAAAGTAAAAATGAATAGCATTTCATTGTTATTTCATTGAAGAGGAAACAGATTTAATCTCTAATCATCATTCGTATCCCTTGTACTCTTTCCACACGCTGCATTCCTCACTGCAGACTACAGGTTACCATTTCTCTCCCGTATCTATCAATCTCACCATGTTGCTTTGACTTTGTGATCACCCAGTCATGTACAGCAGCAGAGCATCCAAAGCAGCTATGCCTGGAACTGCAGAAACAGAGCTGTTAAAGCAACAGTGAAGGCTTTACTGAAGAGAAACAAAAAGGTGTGTTTTTAAGTGAATTCACATGGCTGCGCCATTTCCTTTTGTTTGCCTTTAAGATTAGCAGCAAGGCTCAGAATTTAACTTGAATGTCATTTCTAATGCCAGTTGTCCAGAACAAGTGGGCCCACTGCCCATTTTTCATCTCACACACACACACACAAAAAGCTCTTGCTGAACACTAAGGCAGCAGTGTTTGTGCTCCATCAGCAGGTCACCAACTTGCATCTGTCACAGGCGGATCACAGGACAACTCCATTTGGAAGGGACCTCAGGAGGTCATCTACCCCAACCTCCTGCTCAAAGCATGCTTCATGTAAAACGATGTGAAAAACAGGTATTACACTGCAAACTGAGTTGCCTGGAGTTAATCTTATATACTTAAACACTATTACTCTATTCTATTAATCATTAAACAAAAGACAGAGAGAGAGACAATTGCTTATTCTATTCGTCATCATTCTTTGGACTATATCCTTGTCCTTTCATATCAGTATTTCCTAACCCAATGATTTTTAAAGATAAAATCTGTGAAACAAAATCCTGTAAAGTAAAATGTTTTTTTTTTTTAATTTATCACCTGAAAAGCACTCTGAAGGTAGATAATACTTTTACAACCTAAAGAGAAAATGAAAGATCATGTTGCATATAAAGCTCTAGGAATACTAAGGCTCCAGCCATCTAAAAACCTAATACTAATATTAAACTGTCTAGTTATGTATCTGCTCAAATGGACTCATAAATTTATTGCAATAACAGGTTCTTAAAAATGAAACAACACAACCCCCCCCCCCAACCTAAAACTTTCCTCCTCCCATTTACATCAACCTTTGGTTATATACCATGGCAGGGGTATGGGTATATATGCTTGTGTACATCCTGGCAAGCTGCAACTTCATTGCCACTGTGACAGCTACTAGAACGTATCAAAAAGCTCTCTCAGCTACCTGCGAGTGATAGCTAAGGAAAAGGATACAGGCAGAAGTACAACAGTTTCAGCTAACCTACTTACGAGCACTGACAAGCAGCTTCCTAAAGATCTTGCAGCAGAAAATGAAAGTTTCCCTGCAGTCAGAAAATTAGGACTCTGGGACTTACACAGGTTTAATACTGTTCCCTGACACTAGGTTGTGTAGTGCTCCTGGATGTTCCTATTGTAATAAAGATGAACCTGGTTGCAGCTTGTAACTGCATGTTCCAACCGAGGAGTGCATCTACACACATATTTAGATGCAATTCAGGTCTTTGAAATGATGTATTCTCTACATTTGCAGTTCTTAGAACTTGTTAATAATTGCGTTGCTAACAGGAATTAAATTAGGCACGGTATCAATAGAGGAAAGTGTGAGCAAGAGCATATAGAAACACTGAAGTTTAACAGCCAATGCAATTCTGAGATAAACTTCAGTGTTTCCAGGGCAGAAACTGCTATTGCAAAGTTTGGAGTCACCCAGCCAGCTCTACCCTTCACCGTATTTCCTTTTTGCTGTTAAAAGAGTGCCACACACATAGGTTTAATCCATTTAACAGGTGATACATGCATTGTTCCAGCTCCTACTGCATTGACTCCCAATAGCTTCACAATATAGTCTGTAAACTGGGTCTCCTCACGCCCATAGGGTATGCCAAGGACACTGTTCAATTGAACTGGTCCCACCCATCACTTGTGCCACCTCTGGCTTTCAGGAGAAGTTCTCAGCACAAAAGATATTCTGGAACTAGAGAGCTATAAGTTTGAAAATTATTCAGTGAGAATATGTGATTTGCAAAATAAAACAACGTGTCATCTTCCCGAGGTGCAAGAAAGAAAAAGAAGGGGGGAAGGGAACCCCAAAAGATAAAGTTGTAAATGCACAAATTAAGAAATATGATTAATGCAAAACCCGAGAATGTTTTGTGAAGAGGGAGTAAACAAAATTGCTCTTCTTCTGCTGCCCTGTGACACAGAGCAAAGGGTGAAGCCCTGACAGAAGAAGGGCCAGAAGAAAGGATAGCCCATGCCAGGCTAGAAGAAGCTCGGGATGCCCATGGGAAGCTGCAGGAGCCTGCTTCGGCCAGGGAAGAAGGAAAAATTACCTTGAGAACAGACACTGATTTTCAGGCCCAGGTCAGCTTGAGCTCAGCTTCCTCGGCAAGTCCCTTACAACAGGCAGCAGCAAAACTTAGGAAAAAAGTAACTAGCATTGCAAATCAGCTTTCCCCCCAGGTGTGGTTTTTAAATAACTTAATCTCTTCTTTCACAGAAGCCATTAGGCTACAGATCATCCTTACTATCCTTTCATTTTTTTCTCGCACAAATATCTTACTTGAGACAGCAACTGTAAACAGAAGCAACCAAGCAAACCTTTACCACGTTCTATTCAGTAGTCACATGGGTGTCACCTTTATTTTTTTGCACTCCTGCCTCCATTGCTGTAAATCCATTTCTAATTTTTTCCTTAATAGAATAAATAAAACCTCTTCTGCTAGCCTAAAGTCTTGGCTGATAGTAACACCCATGTCAGGTGCCCTGGCAGACCCTGAGCTCTATGCTGTTTTGACTGTGAGGTGCCACTACTGGACCCCCACAGTACCCAGCCCCCAGGTTTTTGGCTACTCAGGCAGTTGCAGGACTCCCACACTCTGTGGGGCAGGCCAGAAGGATGCCAAAGCCTGCTTGGGATGGGTATCAAGTGCTCCTGTTTCACGAAGAACAGCCCTTGCCAGCAAGTGTTAGCCCAAGGCTCAGGTCAGCAGGCTGATTTTATCACCCACAACTCTATTATACTTCACAGAGCTATTTTTATTTCTTCACTTTATTAATTCTCCCACCCATTTTCTGAAGCACAGAGCCAGAATTTGACAGCTTACTTACTGTAAAGACATTCAGAAACATTACATGTGTTCATAAGGGTCTAGTTATTTATAAAACAGGCAAAAAAGTGCCTGGTAACAGCAGTTATTAGCTGTGGCGTTTTATATTCCTATCAAAGCTCACCTGAACCTTTAGATGTTTCAATATCCTTAAAAATTTGCTTGCAATGTTTCAGAAAGACAAATCTAAATTTAAAATTACCTAGGTCCAGGTGTTATAAGCCTGTTGCTAAGTCAAAGTAACTTGAGACTGAGTTAGGCATTTTTAAAATAAATTAGTATGTCTGCAAATACACTATTGCTGAATCATTTAGTTAAATTTTTTAAAGGTCATAACTTAACAAATTTAAATCTTCAATTTATCACCAACCCCATCAAAAAATAAATTCAGATATGCCTAGCTTTTTAAAATTAATTTTTTTATTCTAATTTATAATTTAAGTGAGAGGATTGTGTTCTGTTCTTAAGTGACAGTATACTGTTTTTAAAAATTCACTTTGGAGGACAGACAGTATTTACATGTAAGAATTCCAGCTTCACAACGCTATTATTGAAGGAATAGGGAGAACCTAATTCCATCTAAGGTGGTGGAAATTTTACTAACGACTTCCAGTGGGGTCAGGTTTTTAGCCCTGGCGTATGACTAGTGACAAACCCTATTACCTGTGTAAAACCTCCGTGGAGCTGCTGAACTCCACGGCACAACTGGTTTTCTCTTTCTCCCCAGCAGGAAGGTTTCTAAAGCTTGCGACAGCTCAGGTCTGTGCTGAGACGGCAGGCACTGGTGAGCAGCACATGCCCAGAAACGTTGCTGTCTACGTGAGCATCTCACCCAGCGTAAAATTAGCTCCAGAGAACTGACAGCACAAAGAAACAATACAGGGTGGTTTGGATGGTAAATATTTACAGACTGTCAAGTTGAATTGCAACAGCATTAACTGTACTGCTGGGTTAAGTACAGTTGATTCAGAGTCCTGAAGCCATGAAGTTGATTTACTTTATGTATGAAAAAGATGTTCATTCCTAAACGGGTAAACAGACATCCATCTGCAAGGATATATCTTTTTTCAACCCCCTCCCAAAAAGTAAATATTTAAGAGAGAATTCAGAGAATAAACTTGTTTTCTTAAAAGTCACCACCAGGAAATTTTTCTCTTTCATCAGATCTGTCAGGGCAGGCAGACACTTTGGCATATTTGAAATCCAAGTAGGCAGCGAGCAGTATTTTTCAAAATGGTCATTGTGATCTACTGTGGCATTAATAGGAACATTCTGATGTCTACAAGTTTACAGGACACTGTATGAGATTATACTCCCTCCAAAATATGTAAACATCATTTTTTTACCTCTTTTTCTGTCAAATAATCAATTTACACAATCATTTTAAATTCATTAAGCATCTTATGACCAACTGATGAATAAGCATACATAACTGCCATGTAAAAAAAAAAGGGAGGAGACATGCAAATATATATGTACACATGCAATGCATGAATGAAGTACTGCAAACACCCATCTTGCAAAGTCCTTTACTTTCCCACCACGCTTCAGTTCACCTATCTGATTGTAGCTTTCCACTACTGGCATTCTTCTTCCCAAAGTCATTATTTTAGATCTAGGACCTCTGATTTTATTACAAGTGTCATGATGAAACTTCCTGGAATCTTGCTTTTTTGTTATACCTTCTATTCTGATATACAAAGAAGTTTCCAGGACTCAAAGCAGAAAAGGAATTCTTTTAACTATGAAATGCTAGGGCAGAAGAGAACTTGCATAAAGCTTTTAAACCAGTCCTATTAATGAGAGATCTGACAAACTTTTAATTGCCCTTCCATATTTATTCTTAACCACACTTAAAAAAAAAACAAAACATCTACTTCTGTCCCAAATCACAAACTTTTAAAAAAATAATAAAATCCTTCCCAGTTTTGTTTGCCAAGGGACAGAAAACGAAACTTGACGCTCCTTTTCCTGAAAGCTGCAAGGGGTCCAGCAACAATTTTAGCGGAAGGTGTACAATTTCAAGTACACAGTAGAAAGGCTACAGAAAATCCAAATACTGCATTGCTTACCCTGCAATGGAAAAATACAAACAAAATCAAAGGGAAATAAACCTATTACTAAGCCTGCACAGTCCCTTCTTTTTAGCACACATTGCTCAAGGCCCCACTGCTTCCAACACACACATTAGGCCAGTGTGTAATCACTCCCAAAGAGTCTTCACTGGTGTTATACATCAGTGTTCTCTACTACATGATGGCAAAATACAAGCTACCTTTAAATACAAGCAAGATCTACATACTAACCATATCCCTCCTGCACCTCATAAGTTGTGACTTTTTCTGTATCTTACCCTTTAAAATGTAACTTTTTAAAGAAACTGTTTGTGACTACTTCTTTCATAAATCTCCATGGATTCTCCTTCATTCTCCCATAGTAGACTTCATTGCAGCTACTCCCTTCAGTTCCTATTCAAAGCAACACTGTGATTTCTTTTCAGATGCCAAGGAGACTTCTGAGTTTCTTCTTTCTGGATGAACTACACACGACAGAGTAAAGTGGATCAGCTCTTGTGTTATGGGACAGTGGAAATGTGATACGATCCTTCCCCAGATACATTTAAAAATCTGTCATCTAGATTAATTTCTCTCTTGGATCCAGACATAATTTTGTTAATATCTTTTGCCAATCAATCTCACTGGTAACACCAAAGGATTTTTAAAAGCTATCATTTATAATGAGAGTACAATTGAATAGCTAAAGTGTAAGCAACATGAGTGTGTCCTTCATTAAGTACTTCATTAAGCAGAAACAACATTGTTTTGTAACCAGGCCTTGTTTAGCAACAATCTGTGTTACTCCTGCATCCCGCTGCCACATGAAGAGGCAATGGTGACTCAAAGAGCCCTGGTGACAAAAAGCCACCACCCTTCTGAAACAGGTAACCTTTGCAATCACAAATTTAAGAAGTAACTCAATCCTCAGAAGTCACTTTTTTTTCGTTTTGAATGGCTGAAGAGATGTATGGTTTTTCTGCTGTAATTTTTCTGCACCATGACCACCACCTGCCAGGAAACATAGCGCAGCTGGTGACAGCCTTTCCTGAGGTCCATCCCTCTGATGCACCCATAAGAAACTCCAACCCCCAACAGTCTACCACCAGGGAAAGCAAACCACAGTGGTCCTCCAAACCTCTCCTCTCCTCCTTCAAGAGTTTGAGCAAAAGCCTCCTCCCCTGCCATGAGCCCTGTGGGGTGGCAAGAGCCATGGCAGGCATGGGCTGGGAGTGGGAAGGAAGCAGAGTGGGGCACGAGTGGGAAGATTCAGCTTTGCTTTGAAAGTGCAAGAGCTTCAAATTAAGGGACTGGAATTTTGCTCCATACAAAAGCCAAATGTGAGTTTGCGTTTAGCAGCATTGGGTTTAAATTAAACTAAAATGCCTCCCACGTGGTTCAGGTCTCTGGGTCACTATCCTCTGTTAAGAATTTATGGGTTCGGCATTTGCCCTAAAACACTGGGCAGCTGCTGAACTGAAATGTTTGTTGTCCTTGACATCCAGCCCTGAGCCCATCAGTAAGTTTTGTGCTGTCTTTACCATGGCAAAAGCTGCTTCCTTGCTGCCAGCCCTCGTGCCTGCTTCCCTAGAGCAGCCATGAGACGCCATAGTTAGACCTAGGACAGCCTGTTACAGCCTCCGCATAGGGACTGCCCTAAATCAATCACAAAAACATCACCAGCAAAGAGATCATACCTCCTTATTGCTTGTTACTGCACGTTCCCTTTTATCTGTTAAAAAGAGGATGCTGCTCACTTCCCTTCAGTCTCGTCTCCCAGCTCCTCAGCAGCTCATAAAACCCCATTGTGATTTTCTTTTATTGTTGCTGCTGTTGCATTTTCCTCCACCTTTCCCCCACCAAAAACCTCCGGGAAGACAGCCATCACACTCTTCCACTCTTGCTTTTTATACCCACTCTACTTCCTTTTATATTTTCTTGTGTGTGTGTCTCTGTACGCGCCACCAGTATCTTCATTAATATTTACTGTCTGTTGAGGAGGAAAGCACTTCTCAATTTACTGACATATTTACCTCATGTGCTTTGCTGCACACGGAGTCATAAAACGGTGTCCTTCTCCATTCAAACAATGCAAACTTCATCTGACACCAAATTTCCCTTGCTACCCCCCCTCTATGTTTTCTGTTACTCGCTCAGTGCACAAAACAATTTGTGATCGCACAGATGCATAACACGATGATCCTTGAATACATTTCTTGGCTCCCTCGCCCACCTTCCTTCCCCCTCCCCGTGGAGCTTGACTACCGCGTACTCTGAAGGGCAGGGAGTTCAATGCTCCTTCCCTCCTTGGCACAGCAGCAGCGGGGAGCCAGGGAGCGATGGCAGCCTCCCTGCCAGCCCTACCTTTAAGCATTGGAATGGGCTGCCCAGGGAAGTGGTTGAGGCACTGTCCCTGGAGGTTTTCAAAAGACGGGTTGACATAGTGCTTAGGGACGTAGTTTAGTATGTCGATACACCTGAGGGACAGGATGTCATCCAGAGGGACCTGGACAGGCTGGAGAGGTGGGCTCAAGTAAACCACATGAAGTTCAACGGGAGGAAGTGCAAGGTTCTGCACCTGGGCAGGAACAATCCTCACCATCAGTACCGACTGGGCAACAAGGGATTAGAAAGCAGCCCTGAGGAAAGGGACTTGGGGGAACTGATGGATGAGAAACGACATGAGCAGGCAATGTGCACTTGCAGCCCAGAAGGCCAATCGCATCCTGGGCTGCATCAAAAGAAGTGTTGACAGCAGGTCCAGAGAAGCGATTCTGCAGGGGGGTCGGACTAAATGACGTTTGAAGGTCCCTTTCGGCCCAGATTATTCTAGTAACGTGGGTTCTAGTAATGTGTGTGTGGGGGGTTGTACAGTTTTCTTTTTTTTTTTTTTTTTTAATCAGAGTTCGGTTGATGGTTGGACTAGATGATCTCAAAGGTCCCTTCCAACCTAGACATTCCTCCCTCCCTCTGTGGGGAAGCACGGTCCCAGTCCCTTGCCTCAAGAGGCACCAGCACAAAGGGAGGAGCAGGGAAAAGGCACATTTGTTGGAAGGTGCAATTCTTCCCCTAGCACAGCCCAAAGCACTGAAACTAAACACTTCCACTAAATACAAGCACAGGCCTGCAGGCACAGTTTTGCCCTGTTTATGTGCTTTATGAAGCTCTTTTTTCCCCCCCGACTGCAGTCTTGGCTTCTTTGATAATTTTCTTATTTAGCTTTATTTAAACTAAGCTCCTCCCTTCTTGCCACACGAATTGTATTTGAGTCTTGATCTCCTCTTCCTCACACGTTCATTTCACCACACTCCTTGCTTGAGGAGCTTCCCATGGACACTGTCTGTTGTCCTTCTCTGCTGCTCCATTGCCAATTGTCTGACACGCCACAGCCCTCTCACCAGCCTGAATCCCTCACTAGCTTCCACGCCTGCCACCACAGGCTGTGATTCCCTCTCCTGAATGAACCTCATTACTCACAAACAAATTCAGTGTCCATCCTCCAAGCTAGAGCCTTCTCTAAGAAGTGCTCCCCTTCACAGAGGTGCCAGAGCTGTTCCAGGTAAGATGGAGATAGTGGCAAACACTGCTTCCTCTCTATCAAGGAATTAAACTGCAGGAGCTTCCTTCTCAAATCAGACTTGATCAAATTATTCCAGGTCCTGAGTCATCTGTCGATGAGTTAATCAGGGCCTGCCTCATCATCTAGAAGGGATAAAATGTGATTTCAGAAATTCCAAACCAGCTTTTAATTTGGCAGTGTCCCTAGGTCCTTGACTAGGAGAAATGGCGAATCCAGTTCACTTTATCAGCTCCTTCTCCTTCTGCTTCCCCCAAACACATGAAAGCGTGCACATACACACATTAGCAGAGTTCATTCCATAAGAAATCTGCCTTTTTCTTTTTTTTTTGTTTCCACAAGAAGACTGCAGGACCAGGTCCTGACTGGAATAGGGCAGAGGGCTAAGAAATACAGTAATTTAGGGCTTGTCCTCCCAAAGAGCTGAAGGGAAAACAGAACTTGAAAGCCAGTTAAACTCCAGAATAAGAAAAAGAAGAAAATCCATAGTAGAAAATGGCTTTGTGAGTTACTACTTAGTTCCCAAATAACATCCACTGTTCTTGGCTCCCTTTCTCCCTTCCCAGGATGATGAAACTTAATTCCAACACCATTTAAATAGACAAAATACATCTTAGATATGACAGTAACGTATTCCATATGAACAAGTTCAGTTGAGAGTCTGTTAAGCTAAATTTCATCATAAAAATCACCCATCATAATTACCAAGGGCTATCTGAAAGATTAAGCCAAAGATAATATTCAAATATTTTCAAAGTATTGCAAATTAAATACAGATCAAGGATGGCAAGAATTTATATGCCTTATTGATCCTGAGATTTTACCAACATAAACTTGCTAAAAATATCTGTTACTTTAATACATATGTCTGTCACAGAACCACATGCAGGCAACCACCAGAGAAAATTCTCTAATCACAACATGCTTTGGGAAGACCTGCCAGCACTCCCAGAGAAATGTGGGCACATCTTCCAGCGACAAAGAAACCAGACAATTTTCACTTATCTAGACAGAGCAAATTTATTGGACTCAATAGGAGTGAGTATGTCCGTGAGCTACAATAAGTTGTTGTATGTCTCTTAGTTACATTCAGCTGGAAAATAATATTGCTTATTTAGTCTAAGTACTCACCTAGGAAGCAAAAATAGGACACCATTTGAACCTGTAGTTGAGAAACAAGCAAAATAGGGCAAAAAATATTGTAAGAGAGCCTGTCGATAAGACTAACTGTGCTCACATCTTATTATAACATGTTGAGTCTTTTAGCTTTTTTTTTTTACCTTTGTCTTTTTACTTTTACCATTTTTTTTTAACCTCAGGTAAACACATGAGATGCATAAGCAAAGCAAACACCAGGAATGAAAATGCACTGCTTTGGGAACATAACAACCAGCCTAAGTGCCAAAAAGGTCAGCAGGGTAAAATCCTAACACTCGTTCTAAGTATGCATCCTGGTCTGAGCAACACAGGACTAATTTCTCTTCTAATGCCTGGGAAAACTGCACTTTTAGAAGACTCTAGTATCTGAGTTTACAAAAATATTTACATTATAGCCAGCCATGGTATGCATGTTTCCAGGTCTCAGTGTTTTTGAGCCTTGCCAGCTGCAGGGATGAGGAGAGAGATGCGGTACTTGACCCAGGCTGGCCAACAGGATTATTTCATACTATGAAAATCACATTCAATATAAATTAGGAAATTTGTTGAGGAGTTCCCTCTCTTCCTTGATGCCCGTGATCCTGAGAACTTCCTGCCCTGGTGCCAGATCCCTGTGGCCTCCCCTTCCTCCCGAAACCGTAGCACTCACACTGTCTGACATTTGCTGTCCCCTACTGGGAGTGCACAGCTTCTTACTGATAGAATTGGCTGAGTATAATCCTTGCATATTTTGTGTTGGTGTTGGAATCAATATTGGTTCTTTAGTGTTATTAATCTTAATTTTCTAGTCTTATTCTATTAAATCTGTTTATATTTCAACCCTTGTGTTTCCTTGTTTTTCCCCCGACTCCTCTTAGCAGGTGGGGAGGGGTCATGGGGAGACAGAATAATTGTCAGAATAACGATAAATTGTTGTGGGTTCCTCAAACCATAAGAGTATGCCACTAACTGTTATATTACTGGGCCACATTTCATTCCATATATTCTTAAGAAAAAAAACAGAGTATTATCAGCTGTTAAGATATCTGTCTGAGTACATATTGCGCCTACCAAGGCTAGCCCAGTTAAAATGTTTTTAACTCATTTACCTGGAAGCACTGGGCAGGGGAGAGAAACTAGACTCTCTATTAGCATATGAAAAAGCAGGAAAATAGCTTCTGCCAGAGAAATATCCAATTTGTTTCTTCATTGAATTCAACACATAAGAAATGTCTCCCTGCTTCCTCAGCACCAACTCAGATGATCTAATTAGTTTAAAGCCATTGGACTAAAGTTAATTAGGGAGAAAGACAGATGGGGGTGGGGATACACAGGTGTATCCTTTCATTGCTCTGTTTATATAGGAAGGAATGTAAAGCAAAATCCAAGAAAACTAATCCAAAATCTGCGAAACCCCAAGCTCAGCCAGGATCTCTGTTATGAAAAATCATGTTAATAGTTTGTGTCCTAACGACTGTGAGACACTCAGGTCCATCTCTCAAGGCATTATCATGAAGTTAAGATTTCACTCTCAAAACCAGCAGCCCAGCCAAATCCTGGGAGCAGGGGCTCATTGGCCAGGCAGTGAGCTGACAGGCAGGTAGGACACTGTCCTGGAACCAGTCTGCAAGGGCAAGGTACCACTGGACACCAGCAAGCCCCGAGCTGTGGATCAAGAATAACTGCTTGGATTCAGAGAAACCTCAAGAAAAAGCCTGAAGCTCCCGATTTTAAAAGTATCAAGAAATATTATTTTAAAATTTATTTCAGCTATTGCTAAGTGTCACTTTCAGTGTTCATTTTCTTAGTATTCTGAAACTGCGTGCTATGCTAAAACAGTTTTTAATCTTTTTTAATCTATTTTTTAATCTTGCCCTTTAATAAGGGGCAACAAATGATACTTGAATCCCACAAGGACAAAGACTTTATAGAGCCCACCCAGTCATATTTTTGAGATGATTAGTCATGTAGTTTTGAAAGCTCTCTGAAGCTGTAGAGCACCATTTATTTACATCTAGCAAGAAAAGCAAGACAGCAGAGTGGCACCAAGTGACCTGCCTTCGTGGTGGCTACACACCTGTAGTCTCTGGCAAGCCATAAGAGGTGTGGGGAATGCAAGAGGAGATGCAGCATGGTCTGGACATGTACTGCCTAGGGGCAGAGAGTAAATAACTAGGCACAAAGGTTTTAATTCTTCATTAAAACAAACACACAAATAAAGCAAAAAACACCCCAAACGTCTCCCATGGAGCACAGAGCAATTCTTCCCTGACTGCCCACAAAGATGCAGGTCCCAGCTCAACCATGGTGGTCTCTTGCCTTCCTTGCCCAATTTCCTACATGTAGGGATTGAGATCTTTTGT
>JAOTQQ010000001.1:129270060-129450866 GCA_026546715.1 Gallinago undulata
TAAGCTTTCAACCCCCTCATGGCTATTCTTTAGCAACAGTTCTTCACTCTCTAACCACTTCTTTACATAGAGGGCAAACACAAGGGCACTGAAGTACAGTGTTGCATTTCTAATTTTCTCTCCAACAGTCTGCCTTAAGATAAGGATAATTTGTCTCATAATGGATAAAACGTTTATGTTTCCAGATATGTCTTTTGATGCCTTTATCCTTCAGTTTGCTGGGTAGAAGATCAGAAGTCCAGTTATAACAGTAAAAAGCCATATCAACTGTATTACTTTCCAAAAAGGTACATGCTTGAAGCCCTTGAATCAATTATTCATCTATTACTTACAAAAGAAGGCTGTCTTATTATAAAAGCACTTTGGAGAGTCTTCATGTTTTGCTAAACAGATACATATGTTTTTAATTGAGATTTTTAAAACCTTTTCTTCCAAAACTCATCTTTCATCTGAAAATGATACCTAAAGCATATTTAAGGTACATCAAACTGGATCACCCTCCCAGCCTGTAGCCCCACATTTGGTTGCTGATCTGAGTTGCATGATAGCCATGCAGAGACGCTGCACCAAAAAGAAGCAGTGCAAGTATGAAATCCATCAGCAAAATTTTTATTTCTAAGGGAAAGAGTTGAATAATGCACCAGAAGAGATATTAATCTTGGGCATTCTATATTCTTCTCCTTTCTTGGAGTAGTAGTAAAGCAAGGAGACATTTTTCCTTGGAAAGGAATGACAAGCTGAAATATTCCTTCAGGCACTGCATTCCTCATTTCTCTTTTTATCAGGCAGCAGGATTTATTTGGTTTAGCTGGGACTAAACTTGTTATAGTGGCAGCAATGACAGAAAGGATAGGTAGATAGTGGAAGTGAAATTGTGGAACCCCTCTGCATAATAAAATAATTTGACTTATAATGCACCCATGACACCTGGCATAGGGATTTAGTGTGGCAGGACCATGACCTTAAACAAAGTCACGGAAGGCAATGGCAGGGACCAGGAAAATGAAGAACTGCCCACTGTAGAAAATCAGGTTCGACACCATCTAAGGAATCTGAAGGTGCACAAATCCATGAGATCTGACGAGATTAATCTGTGGGTCCTGAGGAAACTGGTTGATGAAGGGATGAAGCCACTACCCATCATATTTGAGAAGTTGTGGCACAGTCAGGTGAAGTACCCACTGACTGGAAAAGGGGAAACATAACCTCCATTTTTAAAAAGCGAAAAAAAGACGACTTGGGAAACTACAGGCCAGTCAGCCAACATGGCGTGACATTGGGCAAACTGTCTGACAAATTTGCTGGTCTTCTACAACAGGGTTAAAGGATTGGTGGATGCTGTCCCGCATGACATCCTTGTCTCTGAATTGGAGAGACACAGATTTCAATGAATTGACCACTCAATGGATAAGAATTGGCTGGATGGTGGCACTTGAAGAGTTGCAGCCAACAGTTGATGTCAAAGTGGAGACCAGTGACGAGCAGCACTCCTCTGGGGTCAGTACTAGGGCCACTGCTGTTTAAAAACTTTGTCAGCAACATGGACAGTGGGATTGGGTGCACCCTCAGCAAGTTTGCCAACGACACCAAGCTGTGTGATGTGGTCAACATGCTGGAGGGAAGGGATGCCACCCAGAGGGACTTGTACAGGCTTCAGAGGTAGGCCTATGGAAACCTCATGAGGTTCAACAAAGCCAAGTGCAAGGTCCTGCACATGGGTTGGAGCAACCCCAGGCACAAATACAGGCTGGGATTCAGAGCAGCCCCAAGGAGAACGTTGGAGATATTGGCTGATGAGAAGCTCAACATGAGCCATCACACTGCATTTGCAGCCCAGAAAGCAAATCATATCCTCAGCTGCATCAAAAGAAGCATGGCTAACAGGTCAAGGGAGGTGATTGTACCCTTCTTCTTTGCTCTTGTGAGACCCCACCTGGAGTACTGTGTCAAGCTTTGGAGTCCTTGGCACAGGAAGGACATGGACCTGTTGGAACAAATCCGGTGGAGGGCCATGAAGATGATCAGAGGGCTGAAGCACCTCTTCTATGAAGACAGGCTGAGAGAGTTGAGGTTGCTCAGCCTGGAGGAGGCTCCAGGGAGACCTTACAGCAGCCTTCCAGTACCTATAGGAAAGATGGAGAGGGACTCTTCATCAGGGAGTGGAACGATAGGAAAAGGGGTAACAGTTTGAAACTGGAAGCGGGTAGATTTAGATTAGATACCAGGAAGAAATTCTTTAGTGTGAGGGTGGCGAGACACTGAACAGGTTGTCCAGTGAAGTTGTGGGTGCCCCATCCCCAGAGATGTTCAAGGCCAGGCTGGATGGGGCTTTGAGCCACCTGCTCTAGTGGGAGGTGTCCCTGCCCATGGAAGATCTTTAAGGTCCTTCCCAACTCAAACCATTCTGTGTTTTCTATGATGATAATGAAGTAATTGCTTATAGGAACTGCATAAATTCTTATTTCACATCCTACCAGCTATCTTATGCTTAAAATGAAAAAAATGAAAACCAAAAGGAGATAGATTTGAGCAGAGATAATGCAATAAAAGACACCATAGCTTTCCCTCCCCCTTTCCTTTTTTTTAATTTAAAGTTCAAATGCATTCCTGAAGAAAGTTCGGATGGCAGATCTCTATCTACTCAGAAAACAGAATAATGAGAGTCAGAGGCTGGAAATGATAGCTAGACAAATTAAAATGAAAAAAGGGGGAAATATTTTTATCATTATAGAACAGGTAATTAGCCGGGGAATCGCTTCAAGATATAAAATCAAACCTGGAGGTCATGAAAAAAAAACATAGGAAAAACAGAAAATATAGTCTTATTTAAGAAATCAACAAGGGCAAATTTTTTAACTGTTCAAGAAGTCAAATCAAAAGATCAAATCAGTTCACAAACTCTACAAGGTGATCCATGATGGCTTAAAGAAGATAAGATGCTTTAAGATGTTCTTAGGGTAGGTCAGCATGAATCTGTGGGAAAAGAGTCAGCCTTCACTTCAGTCTAATCTGAGTTAAAATTTAGCAACTGCACATCTGAAAAATTGTGCAGCTCCCAGAATTATTAGGTGGCTCCAGGGAAATCATGGAGAAAAACAGGGAAGAGAAGGAGAGACGATTATTTCTCAATTAGAATATGGATCAGCCAAAAGGGAATAAAGTGGAGAAATGGAAGAAAAATTCAAGTTACACTGAGTCGCCGAAAAGAAATAGGCTTGACTAGTATTTGTTAAATAAACACATAGAGAAGGAGATTATAGAGAGGATATGATGGTGGAACAGAAAGAAAATCCTAGTCCAGTGAGCTTTCGTATCTCAAATATATTTATATATCATAAATTCTGGTAAGCAACACTACAAAGCTTTCAGTTCTGATTCCTCCTCCTTCTAGACAGAGTTACAGAATGGCTGCAAATATAAACACCTTACGCAAAGACTATAAATTATCCTCTACATACAAGGTGCAACCCAATTTTAGAGGCTGCAGTGAAGAATCCTAATAGCGCTTGTCCCCACAATTGCTAAAGCTTATCCAAGGCTTCCAAGTCTGCTCTGTCTGCAGGACAGAAAAGAAAAGCACTTGCCCATGTCCTTCTGATCCCACCTGAAAATAATCATCCAAACATTTACATTAGAGTTTTTTTCCAAACACTTCAGCTCTCCCATGCAAACCCAAACATTCACAAATTAGTTTCTGCCTGGAAATCAGACAAACCCACTGGATTAAACTCTACTTTGCTTGGAAGCTGAGTTACTTTGAATTTGATTATACAGCATAATTGAGCCCTTAATACATGAACACTACCCATTACACAGAAAAAACCCATATGAGCTTCTACATTTCCTGTCATTTCTTCTAATGTCATTTTATATTCCAAGCAGGGCAATATCTTCAAGAAAGATGGTATTGACAGCACTGGTACATCTGTATTAAGAGCCTAAATCTACTCTTATTATTTTGCAGAAACAATATTTGTCAACTCATTGGAAAGCTTTTATATTGTTCCTGCATTTGCTATCCCTTCATGCTGTAAAACTGCTGTTAAAATTCAGATGATAATATAATAGACCTTATGCTTCAGTCTGCACCTATTCTTCCCTATTTTTCACTAAATGTTAACAGATCATTGTAATGTTGCATGAAAATAAGCCAAGCACTGTGTCAATTGAGACAGTGCAGAATCCTTTAGCTGAACATCAAGCATTTTAAGACTTTTTTATCCAAAATATTCTTTATTCTGACGTGCCCTGTGTTTTCTCTTTCACTCAAATGTACTATGTTGCATTTTTGCCATACTGATGCTGCTCAAAGAAATCAGTCAAAAAATGTTCAAGGAAAACACTATCATTTCATGCTAGATATTTTTAAATAAAAAAATACATATACAGAATACAAATCCCAATCAAAAGAACACTCTCGTGTCTAGAGACTGTCTATCATATGGTACTGGTCCAGGGAAAGGAGCCTGAGCCCAGGCAGACAAAGAGGGGCTGAGGCTACCAGAGAACTGCAACTTCCCACGGTGGTCAAGTGAAAAGACCTTCCTGCTGATCAAGAGCAGCACAGAGAAACCCACCTTGCTTCATTTACATCTTCAACTCCAACATCAGAATAGCAACAACAACAAAACCCCCAAGCATTAAGGCATCTGGCGTTTCAGAGTTTGAAAGCTGGCACATCAAGCACTGGATGAAATATAGGTACTTAGTGCTAAAGATTAATCCCCAGTATATTTGGCAATTATGGGGATGAAGAATAACTTGTTCATTATCCAGTTCAGAGCATCAGAGAGAAGAGATTAGGTATGTACTGCACACACACAACTTGAGCTGTTACTCTAATTGGAAGAATAAATTGTAACACATTAGATTTTCTGAAAAGAGAAGAAATAGAATACTTTCTTGGCTTCCATCCACCGTGTTACAAAAACTGCACTGAAACCAAGTTCTTATGAATACTTCTTTACAATATTATGCCCACTTAACTGTCCATCATATATAGGGAAAAAGTTAATTGAGATAATGGGACTACAGTGAAACTAGGAAAAAATAGCTGCCAAAACAAACTGACCTGTACAGAGCAAATTCATATGTCTCTTCATCCATGGCATGATGCATTCACAATCCAGATAAACTTATTCATGTAAATTAATAAACTTCTGCATGACATAGGCATTACTATTTTCATGATAAAATGTAAAAAACACACTATAAACTGTTTAATAATGATTTTTATTAAATTGTCTATACTCTCTCAAGTAACTCTTTGTGGCAGGACTACTTCAAGAAGTTTAGGGCTTTCAAACACCCACAGTTAAAAGGCTATGAATGGAAGCACTTTCCCTTGGGAAACCTTCACTTCACATGCTTGTTTGATGCTATTGTTTTATATCAAGATCTAATTTATTTTGGGGACTGTTTTTTTTTTTTTTTCTGGTTCTAATATCAGATCTAGCAAAAGCAACAACTTCCTGGAGTTGGGAAACTTTCATTAACATATGTTTTAGATGATAACCAGGCGTACCACCACTGAGTAATGCAATTATGCCAAATTAATGCAATGTGTCATTATATATTCTCTTTCCTTATTAATGAAATGCTATATTAAACTCCCCAGTATTACATAGAAATCTCAAGTTCTGTATTCAAAATTTGAAACTACATTTTTCGTTTGAAATACAGAACCCAGAACACATTGGCAATATTATGTAGTTTTATATATGACAGTACCAAAAGGAAAAAAAAATATATAAAGCATAACTCTGGGCTGCAATACATTATGTTTTTTCCTAAAAACATAATCAGCAATTATCCAAATTGTATGATGAAAATCCAACAGCCTTTACTGCTTAATATGACCATATGGATAATTCAGCACATATTAAACTACCATATCGATTTTCCCTTTTTTTTAAAAAAAAAAAAGTGAATAGCAGGAAAGCATCAGAAATTTTTGTAGTATAGATTTCCATGTTCTTCTGTTAATGTGCAAATTTTGGATATAATTTCCACAGATTACAACTGGTTATTCTATCGTGAAGATATTTTAGAGAACTGAAAAACATTATTCCGTTTTCTTTCCAATGAAACCTACTCTACAGTGATACTTTTTTTAAAATTTTAGTTGAGGCCTGTACCAGAAAAGATAGCTTGTCTGTTCATGTGTTATATCTTTCTAAATTGTAGTAACGCCATTGTTTGATGCACATCAATTTCTTTTGGAGTATGTCGCATTTACAATACAACAATCAGCATGCAGTTATATATGCAGCATTCTGATTTGGTGTCATCCAATTTGAAATTTTATGTTTAACTATTAAGTAGCACTTTGGGAAACATACAAAAGGATTTGCCTTAGGGTAATCTCATGAGGTTTCCTCCACTTTCAATGGACTTAAACTTCTTCCAGGAGCAAGCAAGCAGAGGCAGGTGGAACACATTATTTCTGAGAGGAGCTATCACTTTTGCTCCACTCATTATAGAGGGACTCTACAAAGACCCGACTTCCAGGGTTAAAATTCATCATGGGAATATGGCTCTCTGTTTTTTTCACATTAGCAACTCAAGAACCTCAGAATTGAAATCTGAAAGTTAATGCTACCTTGTACCAAAGCAAAAAGGAATCAAACCCAGCGCAATGTGAGATTCTTCAAAGACAGATGAAGTACTCTTAACCCTTCTTGCTGAGAGAGCAGAAAAAAGCAAAGTGCATTGATAAAGAGATGCTCATTAACAAGATGAACTGAGGCTGCTCAGCATTAGTTTTATGGTCTGAAATCAAGAACAGCAGATCCTACAGGTTTCATCTGAAAATATACTCAGTTTTTACTGACTAGGAGAAGGTAGGAAGGAAGAATGCCATCAGTGCTGGAAATTAGTAATACATTCTAAGAATCAGCAAATAAGGCTTTTTCTTTGGTTCAAGTAAACTTGTGTCTTTTGACTTTCATAAGAAAAAATCCCTATTGAGTTTCTATATAGCTGCAGAAATAGGATTACACTGAAAGCTGAAGTAACAAAAGAAAACAACATCCTCCAGATACTTTTTTCTTGCAATAAAGCAATTATGCAAGAATAACATATTATCTAAGATGCTTATCTGGTTAAGAAAAAAACAGCTGAAATTCAAAGAAGGCCTTGAGTCATTAGACAGTTTTGAAGAATCATGTGCACTGAGCTTTCAGCTAAATGAATTATTAGTGTTTTTCATGGATGATGTGAAGCCATTTTTAAGCAATTAGCTTGCGAGCATTATCAACTACCTATCTGCTGACAGTTACCTGTGTACTCTTTAAAACTAATTGTTATATATCTAGCTGAGGCTATACAAATCTCATTTATGCTTCATAAGGGTGTCATCATGAAAATGAAAATCTTCACATTTATACTCTGAAATGTCTTCTTCCGCAAGCAAAAGCCATAGGGGTCAAATGGGACAAGAATCTTCTGAAAGAGACATTTTTCAAACCTCTGGAAGATTCCAAGCATTGATCCTGACCCACACTGGAATATTCTTTGTCATCAACCACTGTCACCCCACCACCTCAAGGATTCATCAAACGCATATTGCTTTCTTACAGCTCCTTTGTTTTTGTTTTGGTTTTGTTTTGTTTTTAAATGAATAAATTGCTCCCAAAGCACAAAAGACAGCGTGCTCACAGGTACTTCATGAGTTATCTAAGACACTAAGCCAATACAATTCCACCTTCACTTGTAGTAGTTTTGCCAGACTTGAAAAACATGTTTCATGAGGTTTAATTAGCTCTGGGAATTAATCTGTAACACAGATACAGGTCCTATCCATAGAGGTTAAGAGGAAAAACTAACACTAGACTTCTGACTGTGACTATCACCATAAAGTATAAGTACAGCTTTATTACAGAAAAAGCTCTGTTAGAGGAAAAATAACCCTGAAAACTTCTTACAGGTACAGCATCACTATTGTCTGCAGGGGACACCAGAAGAGGGCAACGAGCAAAAGTCCTGAAAGGCTACAATACTGGCTTCTTGAGCATCCTCTACTCAAGCAATGTGTAATAGAGATGACAGAATTAATTAAAAGAGAGCTGGCAGCAAAGTCAGAGGCTATAAAATCCAGACAGCTTTTTGTATAATCACATAATAATAAGAATGAAGGGAGAAATAGCAAATACATTTGTCTAGCACTAAGATATAATCGTGCAAATATTCAGAAGAGCAGAGGATGTTTAAAGCTCATCTACAGAGAGAGATTAACATTTATTTTCGTGATGTGCGCACCACCTAATTTCTTCTTGGAAGTATCCATTTAGTTTTTAAATTGGCCAATCATATAGCATTCAGTACTACCTCCACACAATAAGCAATCAATAAAACCTCACTGACTCTTAGTATTTTCATTTTCTTTTGCAGATATAGAAATCTATGCATCTATGAAAAATCCTGTTAAGAAGCACCATAAAATGACATCTCTAGTAATATCGCCAGACAGAGATTCTGTGCCCAGCAGCCAGTTCTTGCAGGCTTTACACACTTTTTTCCCCCCTCAATATTTAGCTGACATGCCGATATCAATACCTTGCTTCTCATTCTTGCACCAGTTGTCAGACAGAAAAGAATACATACAGTAGCCTTCATCTGATTGCTATCCTTACCAGAAGCTTGTACCAGAAGCTTGTATTTATTCATATTGCCACTGAAAAAAACCAAACCAAGCCCATTAATAAATCCCCAAGGGAAAGCTGCTACATTCTTCACACAGAGCGCACCCAGCTTTCCTCCAGCACATCGATGAAGAAGCAGAGGCGCTCACTGCAGCTAAACAGCTGATTGAAAAACAATGACCATGCACAGTGCACCAGAAGATGGTTTCTCGAGCTCTGCTGCACAGCCTTGTTTCCTCTCCCATCTGAAATGAAACCAGAGACTTAATCACCTGTCTCAAACAGGCTAATCTTATATGCCAATAGGTTCAAATTAAAGGCTGTGTGGGAAATTTTCCAGAAAGCCCACATTATTTTCCAGGGAAAAAACATCTCCTTGACTTCCACTAGAATTCTTGTAAAAAATTTATTCCTTGAACTGGAGTATTTACTTACTGCATTTTCATTTTCTACTCTAGGCAGTCCCAAGCAAAACAGACAGTCAATATACACCTGTGTATCACTGAGGCAACACCAGATTAATAACTTTGAGCCTATACCTCAAAGAATCCTTGAAAAAGCCAAACTTCTCACAGCACAAATAATTTTAATATGCACGATGGGTAAATCTGTATTTTTATTCTGTTTGTAAAAGGAAAGGGTGTGAATAAAGAGAATAAAACCTGCACATTAAAATTTTTACTCAATTTCATTTTGTGGTATTTTCATATTGAAAATAATACATTTTCACATTTGAAATTCACATTTCATCACTTCACTAGCTATCTTTCCCATAAAGAAATGTAAACACTGCAAAGGGGTTCTTTGGCAAAAATCCTACTTTTGACATTAATTTCGCAATTCCTCACGTTTGTAAAGAAGTAATTACAAACCTGGTGACATTTTGCCATTACTTCACACTAATTCAGTTAATTCATCACAGCTTGCCTCAATAACCTCTTTAGCTTTCAGTCATCCTTTATTTCCTAGTGACACATCAGCTTTGAAGTTTATTTGGCATAAAACTAAGTTGCCTTGGAAAACAAAGTGCTCAAATGATAATTATTTATTTGCCCTTTATACCAAAACTACACTTTGAAGATCCCAAAACAGATTAGGAGAGAAAGGAAGAGGAGGAAAAAATTTACTTGGAAGCTTTGCAAATCTGTGGGCTGTACTCTCAGCACACCACATGCTGAGGGGCTACCAGGAGTTTGGTATCCTGTGGGTAGAGCAGAGCCACTCAAGGGCTGCTCCAAGCCTGCAGCCATATGTGGAGGTTGCTTCTGGCATGGCATCCATTGGCCACCACATCTGCATAGGCCAGAGGAGCACACTGGAAGGCAGGACACCTGTGGGTCTTCAGAGAGAGGATTTGGGATGGGAAGAGAATAATGCAGTTCCCAGAGACGGAGAGAGTAGGGAGAGACCTGCCATGCCCTTCCTCACCGCCTCCTCAGAGGTGCCGAGCCGTTCCCACAGCTGTCATGGTGCCACCATGCCCATCCAGCAAACCCCCTGCCACAGCCACAAAACAGAGTTCAATGACTTATATTCAGTAAATCCCCATGTCAATTATGTATAAAATATCATAGCAGTATTACAATGCGCCAAATTTGGGAAATACTGTGAACATCAAAGAAAACATTTACTGATCCAAATGTACCTTAAATACTCCACTAGTACTAAAGTACCCTAAAAGGACAAATTAGATTTTATTCACATAAAGAGATGATGGAGTTTGCATCCTTGGAGGTACTCAAAACCTGACTGGAGATAGTCCTGGCCCACCAGCTCTAGGTGGCCCTGCCTGAGCAGGGGTTTGGACAAGGTGACCTCCAGTGGTCCCTTCCAATCTCAGCTATCCTGTGATTCTGAAGTTCAATCCGATGTAATGTAAGAAAGTAACAGATATATGTTTGGTACATATTTAGACACATATAGTACAAAGGTAGTATAAGACAAATTTGTGCACGTGTGTGCAAGAAACTACTCTATGCTACACCCCAATTCAAGGGCTCCCAGAAAGTGCACTGAAGACAGAAGCAGAAGAGGGAAGCTGCATGTCCAGACAGTCCCTCAGGAGAAAGGAAAGGAATGGAAGGGAAGGGAAAGGAAAAAAAAGGAAGGAATGAGGGAAAGCAAGGCTGACAATCTCTCTTACACTATCTATGTAATTCAGTTTAAGGGCTAACACGCTACTGAGTTGCCCACTTAGCTCCCAGAGCCAAATAAAGCTTCAAAGAGGCTCCACTCTACAAGGCAACACCCCAGAAGTACATTGCTGGGGAAGCTCCTTATTTTAACCAATGTTGAGAGGTGTCTCTGAGAACCTCAAAATGATAAGAAAGTCAGGAAACCAGTGACGACATTTTCTAAGTGTGTGCGAGATTTTTCTCATTTTTTAAACTAGATTCTGTATTTTCTTATATTAACTTAGAACCAAAGAAAGCTAAAAGAGTAAAAATGTTCTACAAGAAATCATGGTAAGAGCAAAGTACATACCTCCCGCAGAAATAACACGGCCAAATAAATTGGTGTTAATAGAAAACTTTTCTTAAATCAGGAGTTGATGTACCTCCCAATAAAGTGCAAGACTCAGTTTGAGTCTGTTATTATCTAGTGTCAATGGTACTCCAGCATGTAACTTCTAGCAAGTCTTTGACAGGAGGTACAATCAAGAGAGACCTCAACTTGTAAAAATTCATGCTGTGTTTTTGTAAAAATATAAACATCTTAAACAATACTGAAGGACTACGCACAAGAAAGGCACTTTATTGTAATGGCATTTAAAAACAAACAAACTTATGCTTGTTGTGTCCTTTGCATTAGTCATACACTTCACACACCTCTGAATTTTAAAGTGCCATGAGCAGTGGAAAATGAATGGCACACGGGCACAAACCATCCCCTTCATCTCTCTTTTATTTGCAGCCCTTGGCTGCCCTGTACACGTGTGTATTTTATGGTGCATGCCTCAGAGGCCTGCAAGTGAATCAAACTTGTATCAGACACAGCTTGTACTGTTGCTTCCCTACACCATCTCGACTGGCAGAGACCTAACTGCTTCTCCACAAAGGCGACGGGAGCAAAACACTACTGCAAAAATAACTGACAGCAGGAAGTGACTGGTAAAGTAACTCCCTTCCCACCAACCGAATAAACTCCCATTGAAGCTCATTTGAATGCAAAGACTAAATAAATAAATGAATAACCCCACCTTTAGTTTACTTAAGGGTTTTGAAGTATCTTATCTAACATGTCATGAAATATCTAGGGTTTCCTACATCTGTAGGTAACAATATAATGTTCATGGGAAGTTAAAATATTTGTTAGCTGTTTTCAAATGACGAGAACCTAAAGCATTTTATTTAATTTAACTCTTCAGTTTTGGTCTGCTCACTCTTTTTCAGGTTTCAGTAGTCCCATAGGAACCATCTTCACAGTTGAAAGCATGCTGTGTCATCTGTTATTCCCTATTTCAAAATCTTAGACTCTAGTGCAGGAACACACATTAATCATTTATTACTGTATAAATACATGAAAAATTAATAGCCCAGCTAGAATTCCAAGGCATCCACTTAATGAGCTGGGACTCAAACCTAGGAGCATCATGTCATTACTATTACACATATATAAAAGAGCGTTCGGAAAGCTTCATCAAACAAGACCTATTACTATAAATTCAGCATGTCAGACCTATGAATAAGCATCCAAAAATCAAATTAGGCATTTATGCAAGAGAGGAAAAATAACCTTTCTTCTTAATTATGAACTTGATGCAGAAGTATGAAAATCCAATCTTTGATTTCTAAAGACAAAAATTCAAAAAGAAAATGCCATAAAATACTTGGTAACCTTGCTTTTAGTTTGTTTAAAAATAAAAAACAGTGACTCTAAATAAGAGAATGCCTGGCTATTTTCAAAATATTTGGATACACTTTATGAATGTCAATTAAAGCCATGCTTACTTCTGCAAGAACCAGTTAATGTGAGAAATCCCAACACCACAATCACAGATAATGAAAAAATAATAAAAAGCAAGAGTCAAATTATGTAATTATTTTGTTCCAGTGCTCTGAATTGTGATCTGCCTTCACAATCAGAAGGATATGTAATTGCATTTAACCAGGGGCAACACAACTATGCCTATTTCCAGGACAGCTGCAATCATGGCATCTATTGTAGTTTGACCAGAAAATCTGTGCCGATGTCAACTTTATCTGAATGACATTTTGAAGCACCTTCAGGAATTTCTCAAAGCTTTTTAGAATCAGTAATCTTTCTTCTCATCAGTGGTAATTTAAAAGCTTTTTCTTATTGATGCTACAGTACATCCCATCAAAAATAACAGAAAAGATCAACATGAATAATAAAAGCAGGCTGACCTGTTGCCTTTGGAATGGGGAAGATGGACAGGTGAGAAGAAGCTGGCAGAGGACACATCACCATCAAGTCACTCACAAGACAACTCTTATTACCTAAAACCCTCTGCCACAAAGCAGGAGTTTATAGAGAAAGAATTAACTTTATTCCAGAAAAAAAATTTAAATATAAGATATAGAGCTGGAATATATCAATAATCAGATGAAACAGTAATTCTCAGTCTTCAATGTTTAAAAAATGAAGTTTCATGTTACTTAGGGAGTAATGAGCCATTTGCATCTATGTTGTGCAAGAATACTTGATGATCAGGAACAAGCTCCTCTATGACCTGCAAATGCTTTACAATTATGGGCTATGTTTCTATATTTCCTAAAGCTACAATGATAGTTCTAATTTATTCAAAACTCATTTATATTTTCCTTGGAGCAATTCACATAGCTATCAAAAAACATAAAAAATTTTAAAATCTGAACAGGCTGCTGGCAATCTTTTAACTAGAAAATATGGCGTAAGCTTTTAAATAGTTCAAAGGAAATGTGTCTGTCCATAAGCTAAACAAAAATCTACGTACCAGCAAAACCAAAACTATGGTATGAAGACAGCACCATGATCATCTTAATCAGACTGCAGAAACCTGATGCCCTGTTTTGAAATGCTTCACTATAGGAAAGCAAAAAATTCTCCAGTCTAATCTCAGTTTAAAGCAGTCCGGTTTTGCAAGAGCACAGGTATATGCAAACTTACATATTTCACTGTGCCTGCACATTTGGCACCCGCCTGAAACAAAGTGCTATGGATCACCTGCAACCACACAACCCAAGGAGGCCGACCTGCCCTCCTTGCCTTAGAAAATTCCAATCTCCTCACAGGTGAGATTCTGACACTGCTTAGTTCAGGAAGGTGTTCAGAAGTCAGTGGGTAAAATACATCACCTGTAAAACAGTCAGAATGAGAATACAGACTGCCTGCAGCATAAACAAGGAAGCCATAATTCAGACCAAGGCGTTCAGCAAACTGTCCTCACCTAAGCAGGGTTAACGCTGGGTCCCCATCATGCAATTCCCCTCAAAACATACCTACAAACCACTTGTAACTCCTTCAATCTATAAACCTTCAGCTCTGCAAGACAAAACAGAAGCACTTCAAGGACCCAAATTTTTGAAATGTCAGCTGACAGGATTACTCCTTCAAATCAAGATAGAAGTACCATAATTCACTAAGGATGTGCACTATGTAGGTACATTTTGCTTTATTTTTAAGGGGTATGTGATTTTGGAATCAAATTAACAGGTATCACCGATGCAAAAGAATATTTCCTTTAAGAATATCAACCAAAACAGATATCATTAGTTCTAAGGAAGAAGAAAGTGGCTCTTGCAACATAGAAAGCCACATGAAAAGCTGATACAAAAAGAGCTGAGGAAGCATGTCTTACGGCAGAAACTCAGTAGAAGAATGTATTATTAATAATAGTAATAACAAAACAACAGATCCATGATAACTTTACAATAAAAGTCCTGAGAGTTGTAAGTTTCACAGACAATGAGAGCATCTGGGGTTTGTTTTCTCTTGTCAACAAATTCTTTGTTCTGGATGATGATAAACTTACCCAAATTCCTTGCTACCATCATATCTCTAGACACTGGGAACAATAATAAAAAGGGAAAAATTAAGAAGAAAGACTGGCAGGAACAAGTGAGCACAAAGCTGTACTTAGACTTAACAATGAAGGAAGCCTGAGAAAGAAGTGAAAGAGAAGACTATGACATGGTTAATATGAAGAAAGAGAGGCACTCAGTGTAAAACCAATGAAAAAAAGCACACAAAAAGAATTCTGAATTTACAGCAATTGATACCAGCTGAGAATCAAATGAACTGCCCTAGCATTCAACGTGAAATTATCCCTTATAATAATGACTAATGGTTTTGCTATATATTATACACTGAGGCTAACCATTACATAACAATTTAAA
This sequence comes from Gallinago undulata, assembly GCA_026546715.1. NCBI lineage: Eukaryota > Metazoa > Chordata > Aves > Charadriiformes > Scolopacidae > Gallinago > Gallinago undulata. The sequence continues at coordinate 129,285,041 of JAOTQQ010000001.1, forward strand.
GTCTATGAAAGTAAATCAGTGTCAATATTGAGCAGCCACAGGTCTCAGCATAATTCACTTCCACAAATTCACTCAGTTCAATTAATTCCTAATGTACTTAGCTGTAAAGCTTGTTTGAACTTGTTGGCGCTAAGATATCGAATCTTGCAGGACTTCATATATTTCAGGCTTGCACCCTGCTATCTAGAGATACTGTATTTCCTAAAGTAAAAACAACTAATTTTTTGGATTTTTTTTTTTAAAAGGGGGATGCAGGGTAAGGGGGAAGGAGGACCAGTGTTTTCTGCATATATACTGCACCCTCACCAGACAGATGCCGTGGGAATGCATGCCCAGTGGCCCAAGCCACCGTGGTTCAGAACATTCCCTTCCCACAGCATCTCTGACTCCTACTTCCTCACTCCATCCTGCCCTACAGCTCCTCCTCCCAGGTGTCCTCTCCCAGCTACTTCTCTCAACTTCTCCCCCGGGCCCCTGAGCCATTCCCACTGAAGCTTCCAACCCACAAATCATCCCTCACCTGTCTCTCTTCTGCTCAGACTGTCCCAAGTGTCCCCCTACCTGAGCTTCTCAGCCACACCAAAAACCCCAAACTCTTAGCTTTTCTTGCTGTGTTTTCAGGAGAAGCCCAACGTCATACTACTGTCATCCTCTGGCCACCCAGAGACTGCTTCTCTATACTGCCCAGTAATCACAGAATCACATGAGATTGGAAGGGACCTCTGGAGATCATCTAGTTCAACACCCCTGCCAAAGCAGGTCCACCTAGAGCAGGTTGCACAGGAACTTGTCCAGGCAGGTTTTGAATGTCTCCAGAGAAGGAGACTCCACCACCTCACTGGGCAGCCTATTCCAGTGGTCTGGAATCACATAGGCCTAACTTCTTTGGGAAATCAGGATAAAACCAGCAATCCCAATTTAAACTCTGACACCAAATGGGTTTGAGCTGAACTACCCTCACTCTTTGGAGAGGCAGAATCATTCAGACCCCGAGATTAATTTTTGGGTTTTAATGCATTAAAAATCAGAACCCAATTACATCCAGTTTGGTGGAAAATGGCATCTATTAAAAATGATGACAAGATGATAAAAGGCTATGAAAGAAGTGGCCTTCTCAAAGGGCATAGACTGCAGGTCTCATTCAGGCCAAATGCCCATGCAGTTTATAGTCGGGCCCCTATGATTCTTGCATAAAGAACACTCTTAACCAATCAGAGAGTAATTCAGGTTATAAGGGATGTAGAGAGGTCTCTAGTTCAACCTACTGGTCAAGGTAAGGTCATGCTGGGTTTTTCCTCAGAGCTATATCCAATTTAATCTTGAACACATGAAAGGATGGAAACTGCACAGCATCTGGGCAACCTGCTCCACTGCTTAATTACCCTCACAATGAAGGTTTCTTTCCTTATATCCAGTCTGAAACCTCCCCTTCTTCAATTTATGACTATAAGCTCCCATTCTCCAGCTATATACATTAGTTAAAGGCTCAGTTCTGCTTTCTTTATAACTTAACACCGGCAGGCTTGTTTATGGGTTCTCCTGGAGTCTCAACTCCTCCTTAACTAAGCAAGTCCAGTTCCCTGCATCTATGGTCATAGCTAATGTGTTTATAGAATTATTTAATCTTGTATAAATCCAAGCCTTATTCCACATTTACCACTGTACAAAAATTACAGTTTTCTTTCTCGTTGTTTTCATAATAAAATTTTTCTGACTTCTACAGTTGAGCAAATTATTGTCATTATTTCTTGTAATGGAACCAGAGAGTTTTTATATTTCAGTCATTTCCCCGAGATCTGAGGAACTAAAATCATGAAATGAGAGCATGACCATTTTTTCATTTTATGTTTTTAATACCAATGCTACAACCATAATAGACATTAAAGAGAGGACAAAATCTGTCCTTTCCTCACCTTTTCAAAGGCACTGTGTCAGTAGCACACAACTCCCACTACAGTATGTGCTGTCAAAAAACAGAAATTACGGCATTTCTCTCAAGTTCACGTGTATGCTCATGTAATCTTAGGGCCTTTCACAGCTTCCTCCACCTCATCAGCACAAAACACAGGAATCCAAAAGCAGACAACCAAGAAAAATGGAACTTAAGTACCATTTCAGTAAAGCCTGTCTGGCATCTACTTACAAGAATACACTGTGGAGATAAAGGCTGTTAAACTTCATTATAGCCTGAGTAGCTTAAGCATGAAATGCAGGACCTCAGAGTGATCACAGTGATCTGTCCTTCCACAAAGAATTTAATTATCCTACTTACTCTTCAGCAACTAATTGTTCATTTTATTCTTATCGCTCTCTACTACTACCTGAAAGGAGGTTGTAGAGACATGGGGGTCGGTCTCTTCTCCCAAATAACAAGTTATAGAATGAGAGGAAAATTGGGGCCTCAAGTTCTGCCAAGAGAGATTTTGGGTATTTGGAAAACCTTCTTCACCGAAATGGCTGTCAAGCACTGGAACAGGCTGCCCAGGGCAGTGGTGGAGTCATCATCTCTGGAGGTATTTAAAAGATGTGTAGATGTGATGCTGAGGGACATGGCTTAGCGGTGGACTTGGTAGTGTTACGTTAAAAGTTGGACTTGATGATCTTAAAAGTCTCTTCCAACCAAAATGATTCTGTGATTCTGTTTTGAGAAAAGCAAGCATGGGAGCCAAGTATGGAAAACCCTCTTGGGTAAATCTTGCTGGGTTACTATGTCACTCCCGTTCTGTCTGCTCTGTGTGTCCACAGTCTCTAGTGGAAAAGAAAGGAGGAAAAGTACTACTATAATTACTATTAACAAGATACACAAAGTCCAGAGAGATGGCAGAGAGAGACAACTGGCACATAGTTAAACTAGACAGGTAAGAAGATGGTTGGATGGTCAGGCTCAGAGTGGGTTGTAGCCTATCCAAAGATGACCACCAAGTGAAGAACTGAAGGAGTCTTGAACCGAGACCTGTCATCTTTATCAGTGACCTGGAGGAGGTGATGGTGTGCACTGTGCCTTGGTAGAAAAGGCATCCTGCAGCTTTTGTGAGGTATGAACAGGGGCACAGCCCAGAGACCAAGAGAAGCGATTGTCCCCTTCTGCATGACATACGTCAGACCACATCTAGATGTTGTATCGAGTTCAGAACCTCAACACAAGAAACTGTTTCCCTGTGACAACAGTGAGGCAGTGGAGCAACTTGCCCCAAGAGTCTGTGCCATCTCCATCCATGGAAAGTTTCAAGCTTCAACTGGTCCAAGCCCTGAGTAGGCTGGTCTGATGCCAGAGCAAGCCCTGCTTTGGGAGGACAAAGGCCTGCATCCCTTCCCACCAGGATGGCTCTGGTCATAAGAGAGGTGAGAGAAAATTCAGGTGTGCTGGCCCAACCACTGTTGCTTGGACACAGCAACATGGATGGTATGTCAGCTACAGCAAGATCCCGCCTCTCTACTGGTTTGGGGTGCTGAGTCCAGGGCACCACCTAGAAGAAAACTGTCTTCAGATGTGGTGAGATGTGAGGAGGCAAAGTACTGCACAATGAACTGAAAGGCTTTAAGTGACAAAATGTATATTTTCTACATATTCCGCAAGTTCTGGAGGAAAAAAATAAAAACTTGTTAACAGGTATTTTAAGCTAGAAAAGGGCAAAGCAGTAACAGTCACAATATGAGTGTGTTTTACACAAGAATATGTAGAAAGACATTAAGATTTTCACCTCCTGAAAAGGAGATGCTAACACAGAACAGACAAATGCTTGAGTTGAGCCCCTCAAGTGCACTTTGGAGAACACTAAACAGGTAAACATGACTTTAAAAGCCAGGAGCTATTGGAATTAATCACCTCTTCAAATAAAGTCAAATTACACAGATTACTATTTAAAAAAAAAAAAAGTCTGTCAAACTTATTTTATTAGGCATATTATATAATTAACATAATTATTACTCCGTGATTTATATTAGTATAATTAACTCTGTGGCTTGATATACATAGTCTTACTTTCATCAAGTTTGCATTTTGATTGGTGAAAATTAAATTTGACTACCTTTGGGAAGTGACAATGTTCTAGCTAATTTTTTCTCATTGATTTCCTGTAAATATATAGTAGCAGCTTGGTGCTGCTCATACATAAAAAGCCTATCCTTCTTTATTCAGCAGAACAATTAATTAGTGTGTTGTTGACATTTTATACAGAGAGAAACACTGAAGTATTTAAAAGAAATACAGAAAACTAAAAATATGCCACGTTGAACTAATAAAAAAAGAATAGGCTCATTTATTTTTAATTATATTGTTCCCATTATATAAGCCTAGAAATAGTTTCCATTTTCATAAGCCTTCCAGACAAAATATTGAGTTACTTTGGAAAATCCTCGTTTATTTGATAGCATGAGGTTTTGTTTACAAAAAAGTTAAGCTTGCATCTCCATATTCCAACAGAGACAGCAGAGAGCTAGGAACTGTATCCAGAGAAAAGAAAGATGGAAGTGGTCCATGAGACTTGGACACTGTGACTGGGTTCACCAACCAAAGGTAGACATATGTGACTCGAATGCAAAGAGGTAATAGCAGGTCAGGAAAAGGTTCTTAAATCTCACAGTGCAAAACAGCCAACAAGAGCCAAAAGTCGACACTGAAGTCAGACAAGTTCATATAAAGGAAGATGAGAAGGTATTCGCATTAATCTACAAATTGAGAGACAAAGCAGGGGAAGAACTGCACCATCTCCCAAGGATGTGGAGAACAAATATGCTTGTGTAACAGACAGGTCTCAGTCCTACATGTTAGGGGATGTGTTCGGGGAACAGCCTCTTTAAACAGCCTGCAGGAGATCAAAATACAAGGTCTAAAGGTCCCTTTGGGCTTCATATATTGGGTGAAATAAGAGTGCTCACGCAAAATGGGGATAACCATGTTTGCTGCACTGAACTACACGTCTAATTGCAATCAGAGTGCTGAGGCACCAAGGCCACCTAGGTACAACAGCCTGCCTTAGATGGAACAATGGCAGCTAATCAAGCCACATGAGGGACTTTTCATGTTCTGCAACCCCAGTGCTAACAAGCTGCCCTTAGCCAAAGCTACCAACATCGTATTTCTCAGGACAGCCCCCCAGTGAGTGGCTTTATGTTATTAGCTATATTTTGAAAAATACTAGTTGGCCAGTTTTAAGTTCATTGTGTGCCACGTAACTGTTAAGGTGATGATCTCAAACGCTGGTAGTTTTAAGTAAACATTTTATAAAAATACTATAATAAATGGGGTCACTTTAGCTGTTATCGAAAAAAAAATTTTTTTAAGGTGCAGAAAGGCAAGTGGTTCATTTTTAAGTTTTTTCTTATTCCCCCTATTAAAATCTGATTTTATAGACCAGCCTAAACAGTCTCAAAAGCTCCTCAGACAACTTTGAAAAAAAAGTTGACTATTTGACTATGGTATTACTTATATGATTTTAAAACAACTAATCTGTAGTCCATGCAGTGCAATAACATGTTACTTATTTTACTGACAATATAGAGCAATTCTCTAGAACAGTCAAATGCCTGATTATCTTTTCCTTGGGCTGATTTGTCCTCATTGAGCTTTGAATATTTATTGCAAGTGGCAGGTCCCATCACACTGTTATTACTGCCTCAGCTATTGCAGAACGACAGGATGGCCTTGCCATGCAGCTGCTGGGCTTTTTTTCTTCCACAATTTAGAGACATCAAGAGAAAAACAATTTTCATTTAAAATGTTACCATTTCTTAAAAGGTGGATTAAAATGACCATATGTCATTAACAGATAACTCATGCATTAGCTCACAGCAGTACCAACAACTAAATTATCTTTGCTAAATTACTGCAATTTGGGGTAACAGCATAATATGGCAATGTTTCAATGTTCCAGTCCCACTGGACAGTCTGCACCAGAGTAAATTCAAAGAAAAACACCATAAATTGCCATAGGGGAGAGGATCATCAGGCAGTAACTTCAGAGAACTCTCTCCACCTCAGCCAAGTTCCTGCATGCTGCGGGGTTCCCCACTCATGGGCTCCTGGATACTTCTTCAGCTGGCCCTGACTTCTTTAGATCTTCCCAGAAAGAGACTCCAGTGTTCAACATAATAGAATGTCATAAAATCTGCTTTTCTGGGGCAAAGATTTCTCCTAATGACTTGATTTTGCAACCACAACCCCTTTCAACTAACCCCTCCAGCTACAAGTATGCATTAAGGCATGTAAAACAGACTGGACATGTATTTGCAACAATCACCAGTTATACCAGAGAGCATCAGATGCCTACAGGTGTATTTGAAAAAACAAACAAGCAACAAACAGACCATTCATACAGTCTAGCTTTCCCTCCTTTCAAATGAGTCATCTTCTTTGAAAGTGATGAAGTTACATTTTTCTTGGGAATTAACCCACACGGCAGCAGCAGTTTTCCAGCTCTCTCCACTCAATATTCACATTAAAAGAAAAAGAAAAGAAAAACAAAAATGACTTCATAGTCTCAGTCACTTTCCAGCAAAGAGAAGAGTGAATCATGGGTCCAAACCACTAAAAATAAAAAAAAAAACAACCTGTGTAAGCAGTACACACAATCTGCATGTAAGAAATCCTAGTGCTAACAAGGCTGTGCCAAAGCACATGATCCTGGTTTTCTTACAGCTTTTCCAGGACCCTAACTGCATACAGATTGAAGGGAAGAGGCATCATTTCTATAGCACACAGCATCCTGCTGAACATTAATCACCATTACCCATTTAGATACTGCAATATGCAAGATTGATTGCTGCTCCACGGAGCTCTCAAGTGTGCTAGCCCTCAACACCACTGTACTCCACTCTACTTTCTTACACAGAAGTTAAAGGAAAACATTCAGTTTTCATGCCCCAAAAGGAAAGGCAACTCAAGCATCAGAAAACAAGATGAGTGGCACATAATTTTCAGTACTCAACAGCAATTGAGCCAACAGTTAATTTTGGGATTCTTTAGTATCTTTCTTGTCTTTGCTCATTAACCTAAATACATAAAAAACCTGAACTCATTGGAAAGGAACTATTTTGTCTATACATAGGGTCTTGTATTATGTTTGGTTTCCATATGGGGCTTCCTTTTTCACTTTTCCTTTTTCTTCTTTTTTTTTTAAGAACATAAAAAGGTGTTTTTCCAAGGAGACAGGAGAAGTTTGGTTCTGTTTGACATCAGTTTATAATATCAAAACTATAAACAAGGAACTTTTTAAAGTAGAAAATTTTTAATATATTCACTAATAAAAGCATTTCTCTTCTTGTTTTATATTCATGTGTATGTTGAACATCATTAAACAAAAACAGTAATCAAGCATGTCTAAATGCATTAACATTGCCTTATTACAGCATATGGCAGTCCTTTTAAGCAATAAGTACCAGAGTTCATGAAATACTTTGCACATTGTGATGGGTCAGGCATTTCTTTTCCAATTAGTCAGTTTAGAAGAAGGACATGAAAAAGGCACACAATATACTCTTAATACAGCAATAATTTGATAACAAAATGTGGTTTTATTTTATATGTAGCTTAGTTAAGAATTGGTTGTTTCACCACATTTATAGGTAAAAATCTCAGTATTTCTGATTTTAAAACGTATCGTTCTCTAATAAGAAGTGGGAATCTACAGCCCAAGTCTACACTACTATGGGTATAAAATACACATCTGTGCACATGGTATCTGCCCTGGTATGTAAGTTAACTATGAACTTCCCAGAATATCTGAAGTCCTACTTGGCCCTCAGATAGGGGCTGGAGAACTTTTTTCTATGAAATTAAGATCAGAGAATCAACTGCATGGAAAATAAAAGCCTGCTGATCCCACACCATTTCCAGTTCCACATGAATATACTTGCTTTTTTTACTTTTGCATTCATGATGGATTCTGTCTAGAATTAATTGAATCTTTTATCTGTGTCTCTGAACTTCCGTTGCTTTATTCCACAGCACCAGAGAATTTTAACAGATCTCAGTGGATGTTCTGCAAGATGTTTCTTGAGCCTGCAGTCAGAAGTTCTGCTAAATACTTTGCCATGGGTGACAGCAGGAACACTTTTCAGAAGAGATGTAGAAAGAATACCAAGCATAATGTTGCAACCATTTCCACCACCTCCCTCTCCTTTTTCAAGAGAAAATACTTCCCTGAAACCTCTTCCAAGAAGATGGAGCTAACTTTGGAGAGCAGAGGCACTCTTCAGCCAGCTGTGGTTTCACGTGCTGTGGCTGTGTGCAAAGTCCTCCCTTCAACAAAAGAAAACAAATCTCTGCAGCTGGGTCTCCTACAGCAGAATATATACCCCGCTCATCATTGACAGTGCTACTAAAACTGGCCAGAAATGTATACTATTGAATTCTGAAATAAAATGGAGTCACCAAGGGGCTAGCAATTGATTGCTGAAGCAGAAAACCATTACGTTGAGTAGCATACATACAAAGTTTCCTACCAGTGCATGCATTAAGTCGGAAGCAGAGAACTTCCCTTTAAAGCTCAGTAACCAGGCTATCTGCAGAAGTCGGGAGGCAGCAAATTTCCAACACGAGAGTAATGTTGGAGGTTAAATGCTACATTAAAAAAAAAATACCACCAACAAAAAAAAACCCAAAAATCCAAACACTTAGCCCAAACGGAACTTTTAACTACACAATTTAGAATTTAGGCAAAATAAGCTCATTCACAGGAAAAGCAGAAAAGCAGTTCTGAGGATGCAAAACTTGGGTGCAAGTAGTTTAACCTGGGCAGCTTATTTCTTTTAAAAAACTGAAGCCATAACATTTGCAGAACATAAATATGGAAAAATAAAACAAATGCCAAATGCCAATCAATATTTTTGATAATTTCTCTACTTTGTGCAGCTTTCTTTTACACTGACATACTCTGACTCCTTATTACGTAATAAAAGTTATTCAATTTAATTACTAATTCTTCTGCAGAGGTAAACACAAACATGAGAACAGCTTAATAAGTAATACAGGCACTTGAGTATTCAGATGCTATGGTTAATTACACTCAGTGACAGCTAATATGAAAATATGTTTTAAAATCAGTATTAATAAAATTATTTTGCTATATTGCTGTTGCAATACCTTTGATATATGCTGAAGAGAAGCCTTTCCATATACACATCAGTGAAGCACATTCAAGGTAATGGACTTCTTAATTTTTGTATAACAATGGTAAAACATACCTTTATGAATGTGGTAGTCATTAAACAGAACCAGTAATCAAGTGCTAAATACAGCAGCATTCACCTACATAACTTGCATGCAGAAAGTTACTCCCCAAAAATATTACTACCTCAGTAAAGTGCATCAATTTTACTGTTTATAGAAAGGACCTAATTGAAACAAGCATAAAAACCCCTCAGCAATATAAAAGTTACAAATACGTAACTCAAAATTCAAATGAAGGCTCAGAATCACAGGCTGAAAGATCCTCTTTGAATCTTCCTTCTCATTCTCTCATCTTAACATTTTTAGTAACTTAAAAAAAAAAGTAGATTCTATACACACAGCTTTCAGAAAAGCTTTTAGTGAACCACAGAAAAGTAAACAGTTGACATTTTTATTTTGGTCACATAAAGCAAAGAAAGGCTTCCTCTTTCGTTTCTCTCACTTTTTTTCTTCTTTTTTCTTCAGTTTTTGGGCAACATATGTCATTTTAATAGAAAAAAGTTTAAAATATTGGTAAAAATGTAGAAAGTAAAGATGAAAAGGAACTTTCAGTAATTTAATCGTGTTATCTAGCCCACTGTATTTTCCAGAATAGAGTTAAGATAAACAAACCAACCACAACAAAACAAAATAATAAAAAAAAAAATCCTCCAAGCAATATTTTTTCAAAATTACTGGAAAATTCAACTTTAAATAGAGGAAAAAAATAATCTGGTTTTTAATACTGAAATTAGAATAATTTTAATTTTTAAATATTTGGGGTTTTGGCAGATGTAGGCAGATGGAAGACAAGGTTCCTATGAAAATTAGCCACATTTATTTGTTAAACTTGAAGTAATCAAAAGCAGCTTGAACAGGCTGTTTCTATTAATCATTAAACATGAGAAACATTGGTTGGTTGGGGTTTTTTAGCCATTGTAGTCATGGTGAGGACATAAAGATGAGATGAATAGTAAAGAACCCCTTTTGAAATCTGTAGTCTGTAGTAAATGGAAGGACTTTTCTAAACTATTGATAGTCTTGCAAGAAAAAAAGAAAGTCTTTTAATTATTTGTTTTTTTAGGATGACCAGCATATGTAAAAATAAGAGCACACTTAATTCTAGGTTGACTAATGCCCGTTACTGCTGTTATTATTAATATAGTTATACTAACAAAATTAATATGCTTCTTTTCCCAGGGACCATTCTTCCTGGGTTCTCTATTCTTCACAAATGCATCCTAAATTGTTATAAATTTTGTTTTCAAACTTTGGCTTCTATTTTTGCCTTTTTTTTAATATTGAAAACAACCAATGCGGAAACAGACAATACCAGATTGGTTGAAGAAACCATTCATAGAGAAACCATCCCATACAAAAAGGAGAAAAAAAAAATACAAAGCTTTCAAGATTTCTTTTTTCTTCCCATTTTACTTCTTTTTCTTCTTCTTCCTCTTTACAGTAACACTTAACATAAACTACAGAGAAGAGAGTATTTCTCAGCTTAATATTTAAAGAGCATGGAAATATAGTACACTTAACCAGTCCCTCAGGGTTATAGATCATCTACATTACAAAGTTTTCAATGCAAAAATTTGGGCACCTAAATAGAACTGTTCCCACTCCCTCCCTGCCCTCACATGTCCTTGCACGAAACGCATATGCTACGTTTCAGCATTTCTGCTAATGACACCTTCAGGACATGAGTGTCAGAGGAGTTCCTAAACTCTCTCATCAGAAGTCCTATGGTATTCATGGCACTTTGGGTGCTCAGGCAGCGCCGAGTCCAAAAGTACCAAAGCAGCTCCTCTGGTGGTGGTGGAGACCCTACCTGCACCTGCTGTACATGGATTAGCTCTTCTCAGCATCTTGTCAAAGCACACGCTTAGGCCACTTCAGGCACAGAACAAAACACAAGTATTTATGTTCACTGTGTAAACTACAATACGCTTATCCAAAGTGTAATAACATAGAATGGAATCAGATGCAAAGGATCACGAGAGAGTTATACAAAAGCAGATGTTTTAGAGCTGCAAGGTGGATGGTTGCATCACTCTTGCTGTAGTCTCTCCCCCCAGACACGTCCTAGCCCTGTATTTACTATTATTTACAGTATGCATACTTCACATCCACATTCACAGCTCACTTGGGTGAGACATGCCCCCTCTTCTGCAGGTAGAAGTGTGGACTTCACATACAGACCTGAAATTGCTTAAGAAGTGGCACAGTCAAGGAGGCCACACCCACCTGAAAGTCAAATGCTCTATTCAAGGCTTGCCTTGTTACCAAAAACTCTGACCTGAATCTCTGCTTCCAGTCATTTTCATTTAGGGTCTGAGGGGAGGATGGCATTAGTCCCTCACAGCCCTTGCAGCCTTCTGTCCTTCAGGATCTGCTCCACAGGCAACAAAATGCTTTGGAGGCTCCGCCAACTAGCAAAAGGGATCCTTGTCCTTACTGAGTCCCAGCCTCGCACTGTGAGTTCCTGCAACTGTCCCAACTGTATCCGTGAGCCCCTTGTTAAGGTATGGCCCTCTGTAAACTTTGATCAGGACCTGCCTTTACCCCACCAGATGTCCTGCAGACGCTGTAACTGGGAAACAAAGAGGGAGAAGGTTCTTATGGATACACTGAAGAGACGGTGCATTACAGTTGTGATCCTCTCGCTATGCGGGCAATGTGGATATCATAATCATCTGGTTACATTTATTTCCTTTGGGAGGCGTTCATTTAGTCAAAATTATATAGGTTTTAAATGTGTGCGCTCAATGAGAAAGAAGGGTGTTATACCACACTGCCAAAATGCAATTCCCTTTCTCTAATCTATTTGGAAAATATTTAACTTCATTTCAACATGCAATTAGATTAGGTTCTTATTGGACTATTAAAATCTTCAGAATAATCATCCATCTAAAAGCTATTCCACAGCTTGAATTACTAGTATTTTCTATTTTTATATAACATATTTGGTAAGAACCCAAATAGCTTTTAATTTTTTTATGTAGCTGCCAAATTATAATACAGTAGGTCAGGGAATGCCTGAAGCAAAATATAATCCATGATATATAGGCTGGGTTTTTTTTTCCCCTTTTCTCTTGCAGCCCTGTGTAATGGATGGGCACAAGCAGTTTCACATGCTGTTCTGCATCACAGGATTTAGTCAGAATTAGTTCACTGAAGTAATCAGGTTTCTCCATATTCCTATTGATTAATGAAGGAAGGAAAGGTAAAATATCTAAACTAGACAAGACAAAAGATGGAAGATCTTCTGTACCTTCTTTTAGGGGAAACACTGTTTGAAATGTATTTTAGTATTACTAGAGACCAAAAAGCTACATCAGTATATGAATTTATGCATACCTTTGCACAAAGTTATTTCTCTTCAAAATGTATTAGGTGGCATTAATAACAACTGAGAACTCAGAGAATGCTGATTGTTTGCTGGTGTAACCCAAGGAGGAGAGAGGAGGTTATAAATATATGTTTTTGCATTGCTGGCTTGTAGAAATCATCATGCAGCAACACAGCTCCTCTCGTGTACTTAAAAATTGTTGTTTTCAGCTCTGCATTCTTTTCCTCCAGGCATTGTCTGAATTGTTTCCAAACAGCGTGGCTTCTTACTGCTCTGCTCTTCATTCAGCAAAATTTAGGAAAATAAATCCACAAGGCACCCAGTGACAACCACAGCATAAAGATCACCCTCCGCCTCGTAACACCAGCCAGGGGTCAAACTCCAGAGTTGCATATGCATGGGAATGCATATGAGAAAGGACACAAACTGAAAAATATTGCTGGAATTCATCATTCCTTCTGTAGGGAAGAGGCAGCTGTACTCCAGTGTTTGGGATAGAAAAGTCTGAACTTACCAAATTTTACTGTACACAGTGACCATCTCTTACACACATCTCCCATTCCAATTGATACGGCATTCATTTTCAAAATGAGAAATATTACTCATGAAAATAAAGTCCTTATAAGAGTCAGAGAAGGTTCAAAGTCCGTCGCTGCTACAGACTTCACTACTGTTCATTTTACTTGGGAGGCAGCACTCAGCTACAATGCCAGAGACAACAAGCACAAGTGAAAACAAAATGATACTCTGGGCACTCTGGCTGTACAGCGCAGCCAGTCCTCTGAACCTTTTGAGAGGCACAACAAAACCCAAGGATCATAAAACACAAGAACTGCAAAAGCTAGCTTAATGCATAAGATTTTTACCAAATGAACAGCTAATTAAGAATATTATATCATTTTACTATATGTTTATAAGAAGATGTTAATGTCAAATAAATACCAAAGAAAAGCACTGAAACTGGTGTGTCGCTTCAGTGTAAGATGCAAAATACAACCCCCGGTACACACAACCAAGATGGACTACGCTGCTCCAGATTATTCACCTACAAATTTGGAGGTTTGAAATCATTAACCTCAAACTGAGATTAATGACATGATTTTTCTTTGTGAATACTGAAAGCAGTCACGTAGATCTGAAGCTGAAGTACTGAATATAGGTTCACAGAAATAATACAATCCATTTTATGTTATGCAAGTAAAATCACCATATGCTAATAGACTGTGGACCACAAATACCTTAACTAGAATAAGATCACATCTTAAATTTCTTGCCAAAGCCAACTGAGTCTTAGTGACTCGGACATTTATAACATTTACTGAGCCTTATTTATGACTTACTTCATTATTAACAGAACTGATTAATTTTTAAAGCTATGTAATTTACCTGTAAAGGGACAACAGGATGGTTAAATTGACAAGGAAAAGCAGAAAACCGACATACCTTTCGGTAGCATTTCCACATGAAAAAACTAAGCTTAAAATCAAATTACATCTTTTCTTTCCTCAATCCAGACAGTCATGAATCATACAGCTCCTTGCAACTTCCTTGCAATTTGTTGTATCAACCATCGCCATGTGTGAAATAATAGTTTAGTCAACAGTATTTAAGACAATTGTTTAGATAATCAAATTTTGCTTGGTACTAGAAAATATAAGAGAATGTTTTAATTTTTGTTTACATCTGAAATATGAGCAACTGAAAAAAAAATAAAATTCAGCTTTGCAGAAGAGGCTTCTACAAAAGCAGATTGATGACCCTAATTTTCAAACTTGACAGTGCTCTCTTTCAGCTTGCTACACAAGCAAGCATAGCAATTAAAAAGCAACCATCCCAAATCAGAACCACTGTTATCTGACAATTTTTAGCTATGCAAAATAAGTTGATTCATACAAAAATTACACCAAAATTACAAAATCACCCCTGAAATAGGTATTAGCTTTCACTTTTCTTGGCCATAGCAGCAGAGTGATCAAGAATATTAGCAACATGGGGTCTGAGCTGCTGTGTCAGCATTAGAAATTCTCCCATGAGACACGCAGCTCAAAAAATAAACAGAGACAATTTAAAAGATTGTGTTTTGCAGCTGTTTTGGACTTCAGTCATCATGCATCAATAATACATCTAAACACATACATTTATAACTTCCAGTTAACTTTCAGGTCAGATCCTGAATCTATTTTAGTAATATCAATCCTGCATTCAAAAAGATAATTATGATTCATGCAGATACACCAATGATATAAACAGCCTTGGTCTTGTGGTGCAAGGATGGGTGGTACAGCAAAACCATCTGCAAGTGGTGTATTTCCATATTCCACATTTCCCTTCAGCATTCTAGAAACAAAGACCAAAAGAAGAAAAAAAAACCCATAAACCTTCCCAAACTCACCAAGTTAATTATGGAAATATATAGTGCATCTAGTCAGTGCATATGCATCACACCTTCAGTCCAGGTGCATAAACCGCACATGCAAAGCTCATGCAACGTCTCCACTATATCCCTGCATGTCCCTTCTTGCCACATTGCCCATATACTCCTTTAGCCGCTACAGTAATTCCATACCTGTAACAATAACTGCAAAAATGGTAGTAGCATATGATTTTGCAGCCAACTGCACTATTACTGTCGATCGAGCTAAGTAGCTCAGCAGTATTTGAAAAAGGGCAACTACAGTTTAGGCATACCCTAAAATGAGTATTTCAGATATTCGTCGCTCTTCAGACATTAAACATTGCTTCAGAAAATTCCAAGCAATACAAATGCCTATCTAATAAAAAACAGATTATTATAGATGGGATTTAACACAAAATTTGCATAAACACTAATGAAAGCTACAGCAGTAAACAGGCTCTATGCATAGTGATGAGATTAAACAAGCAATCTGATAAACTGATTGGGAGTTCTGTAGTTTGTTTAATCTTTTAAAGAAGCAATGAAAATATCTTTTTATTGCTTTCAGTTTGTACTGGCATATACCCAATCATTTTATGTGCACAAAGACAGCTTTTTGTGAAGGTATGAGCAGGAGTTAGAAAGAAAAATAAGCAGGGCGCTAAAAATTTGATTACAAGCATGCGAGCACACACACTGAGAGCTCTCTGTGAAGACAGATCCGAAACACTAAAGAGGACAAAAGGACGGCAATACATTTACTTTCAGACTATCTCCTCAGTCTCTCAAAAATAAAGTATATAAAAATACCACTATTGACTGTCACTCAATGGAACCAAAATGCTGTCTCTGCAGCAGATCATGAGACCAAGCAGTAGCACAGCAAAAGGCAGTCAAGCTTGGAACTACACGTGTTTTCGTCAGGTTCCCCGAATCCAGGCAGTACTCATCAAATGGGCCACTGTTTCAGAACTTTAGACCTCCATCTAATCTACACAGATAGAAGAGAAGAGGTGAGCTGAGAATACAGACAACGCTTGCAGCTTTTCAAACTACTTGTGCTAAGAGCATCCCTGTCTCCAATAAAAAAGCAACTGTAAACTTTTCAAATTATAGCTCCGGTGCAAAAGTAGTGAGCTGCTTTATTGCAGTTTAAGTGATAAGACTGACAAGAGATCCGCACGCAGAGCCTAGTTCCCTAAGGCCAAAAGGATACTCCTATAGTGGAATCATTAACACTGAAAGAGTAACCATCCTCCTGTACATATTTTTTTATGTACTTTTAAGTATTTTTGTATCTTTTAAGTATTTTAAAAGATCCAGAGTGAAGTACCTCTTTTTCCAGTCATCTGTGAAATTTGGGATAACGACACCATACAAAAAAAACACCCCACCAAGCAGTCCATGAAAGCATTTGCCTGAGAAGACTGGTTTCCTACAGCTTTCTGCATCACACTTGAACCAAACTGTCTCCAGATCCCCTGCGTCTCTGAGACTTCACAGAATCAAAGAAGTGCTGGCTGGGACGAACTTCTGCCCAATCTGCTGTCCAAGTGGGAATTGTTGCTGATGGGCAGATCAAGCCAGCCACGGCTCTGTCCAAACGAGTCTCAAAATCCTCTGAGGATGGAGATTAAAGCACTTCTGTGGGTAACCTCTTCCACTGCTGCTCTGCTCCTGCGGATAAACTTTCCTTCCTGTTGCTCAATCCCAAATTACAAGCTGTGCCATTACATCCCTCTTTTTGCCACCTGCCCCTACTGAACAAAGATCAGCTTTAACATCTTCGTAAATGCCCTTCAAGAAGTTTTGGGCTCCTACTGGACTGTTCTTCAGATTCCTCTTTTTCCAACTACGCAAGCCCAACTCTGTCAACCTCTCCCTTGTAAGCACATTCTGTAAGCCCCTTGCCATATTGCTAGACCTCCTAATGGTCCTCCTCCAACTTTTCTACCTAACTCTTGAAGAAGGGGGCCTCCACAAGTGAATGGAGTATTCCATAGAGCCTCACAAACACTAAGTAGAGGGGAGAAAAACTTCAGTTTTCAGTGTAAGTGCCCCAGTCCACAGAGTTTTTGAGCTCTCCCTGGGTTGCTGCTCTACCATCCAGCATGTTAAACAACATCATTCAGTGCATCTGCAAATTTGCACAAAATGAATCTTGCTTCATGACTAAGGCTGTTGATAAAAACTCTAATAGTGTCAGCCCCAGTCTCATCCCTTAGAGTGCCACGCTTCTTAAGGACCACCAATGGGATGTAGTGCATCACTCATCTCTTTCAGCAGTTAATTTTCAATCCATCTAAAGTTCTGCTTGCCTAGCCCATACTTCTTCAGCTTCCAAATGAAACCTCAGTGAGAAACAGTGGCAAAAGCCCTACTGAATTCAAGGTAGCTACTACTCTCCTTCACTTCTGTAGCAAGTCATTTCATTCAAAGCACCAATAAGGAGAGTCAAGCACAATTTGGCCCTACTTAATCCATGCTGTTTCTGACTGCCATCTTGTTCTTTGCGTGTTTGGAAATGAGAACATACTCCATGATCTTTCCAAGCTGTGAGGTGAAGCTGACCAGCTTATAATCACCCAGATGCTCCTTATTACCTTCCCTGGGGACAGGTAAAATGCCAGCCTTTTTTCATTCACTGGAGACCTCCTCCAACTGCACAGTTTTTCTCTAGTGGTCTCACAGCAGTCAGCTCTTTCAGTGCCCTCAGCAGCTCCCATCCAGTCCTACCAATCTGAATATATCCAGCTTCTCCAAGTGGCCCCTAACCTGTTGCTCTCCAGCTGTTTGGATATGCTTCTCTTTCTCAGAAAATGCTGGCATATAAGAGGCAGGAAAATTGCTTTTCCCTCAGGTAAATAAAGCATTTAGCGCTTCCATTTTTCGACACCATCATATACTAGCTTGTCTCTCCTATTCATCGATGAATTTACAGATTTCCCGAACCTCCCTCTGCTATTGATCTACTTTGAGAATCCCTTCTTGTTACTTTAACTAGTTTTTTCTCTAACTTGCCTTTTCTCTTTTTATTGATTTCTTTCCTATGCGACCAAACTATGCTTTTGTATTCCTCCTCTGTTATCTGTCCTTGTTTTTGTATGCTCTGCTTTTTGCATGCTGCCTTTCTGAGTTTCAATTCCCAAAGCAATTCCTTGCCTAGTCAAGTCCCCAGTCTTGCAAAATAGGATTTATTTTTTTTTCCTGAGCTCTCAATAACTTTGCATTAAAATCAAGCCTTACGTGGAAGGACTGAGGAACCTGCCACTCAGGCATTCGTTCTTCTCACCTCTGCTCCCAGAGCCCTACAGTCACCTTCAATCCACTAAAGGTTTTTCCCAGCCACTCCACTGATGCCTGTCTGCTGGAGCTGCCAGGGAAGCAGTCAGAAAGCCAGATAAGCCATGGCAGCCTCTCTGCCACACCAGGGATCCAGGCTCCAGGCAGGCAGCAGACCTCCCTGGGTGATCGATCTGGCTAGAAAACAGGATGCTCTCTTCCACGGAGGGCAAAGTCACAAAACGCTAACGCTTGTCATGGCATCTTCATAGGATGGGTCTGAATTCGGTGAGGCGAGGTGTCCAGCCTACAGTCCCCCTGCCAGCAGAAATCATCCATACTCCTCTGCTGATGAAGCCCAGGCAAACAGCCACGAACAGAGACGGAGCCTTCTGTGTGTGCATCTGCCAACCTCCCCCCAGTCCAACGCTTAAAAACTGGTAGGGGACACCTACCAAGGTTAATTTGACCTGATAGTTGGGAAAGAGAGAGAGCACCGCAAGCAGGGGCTAATCCAGCCCCACGCGGGCACCGGCTGGCCGGCCACATGGCATCTGCCTGGGGCCATGGGCAAGCGCCTACTGCCCCTCCGCTACCTGAGTGGGTCAGAGACAAGTGGTGGGGAAGGAGCACGGGTCCTCTTGGCTAAAGGCTGTGGTAGACTATTTTAGGACCACTGAGATCACCACCCATCTGGCCAGCTTGAAACATGTTCGACAATGAGTTAAAATGCGTGACAGGCACAGAAATAGGCAGAAAACTTACATAAGCTTTTTTTTTTTTCTGTCCTTTGGAAATCAGGCTAAGGAGTCACCCCCACACACGTATATATCCTCCATACCAGCAAACTAGTTTTTCCAAATCCTAGGTCAACTATTAACATGTATTTATTTCACTCACTGAACATTAATATCATCCTGGTTTTCCTTCTCCATTCCTTTCTCCTGCTTGGCGCTGTTGAGACCATATAATCAGAACATCCCCTTTTTATTTCTACACAATGGAGAAAAGATGTGGAATGCCTCTGCAATACATGATTTTCTCTAACCCCCGTCTTCTAATGCACTGCTATAAAAAAAAAAAAAACAGAACTACAACATAATTTGTTCTATGCTTAAACACGGAAGATGAAGCAGGTGCTAAAAATCCAAGTCTTCCTGCTGGACAGTTTCTTCTATTACTCATTTCCATCAAGAGATAATCTAAATGGCCCAACAGCATTAAAAAGTTATTGCAGATTTTCTACCACAGAGTTGAAAATGTAGCCTTACCTAATGTAGTGTATTTTCCCCACATTAGAAATATTACCAAAAAATTTTAATAGTACCCGCTACCAAGCCTACACAGTTCAATATCCCATTATTTAGGAAATCAACATTTTCCACACGCCTCAAAGTAGATTTAATCCAAAATATAACTTAAAGTAAAATGAGGAACAAAAATGAAAAATAATAAAGCTTGAGTCAAGTCTGCTGATTGGCATTTTAGCTGTAATGTAAAAGAAAGCCAATTCTAATGTAGATCTTTGTGGGATTTAGGCAACTGATGTAATACGAGCAAATTATATTGATTTTTTCCCTTCAACAGCTATGATTTAGATAATGAAAAGAAAACGCTAAACAGTATTAAGAAAATCAGAAATGAAAGCCTGCAGGTTCAACTCAGGTTGCTCCGTGCAGTCCTTTTTATAAATAAAATTCTAGAAACACTAATTACTTTTTCCTTCAGTACTCATTACCACATGTCATGCTTGCTGAAGTCCTAGCTAACAACTGAAGGTTCAGGGTCATAATTTCTGACATGTTAGTTATTGCTAGCCAGTGACTGAGACTTGGTTTTAATAGATGCCACAAAGCTAACTAACTTCAATCAGGCACTCTGAAAAGTCACCACAAAAAGCCTTTGTATTGCTGAAGCCAAAAAATAACCTGAGGAATGGAAGGTGATAGTACAACATTATTTAATGGTCTATAGGGTGAGGGAGAGAACATAAACCAATCTGTCACTACCTAAGAAGCTGGACATAACACATGTTTTTCCTGACAAATCTAATTGTCAAATTGCAGCTTACCATTCAGTTTTGAAAGAGGCCAGATTGGCTCCCCTAAGCAATGGTAACGAGCTAGATGCAAAGGGAAGCTGCAAGTCCAGTATCAGTTTATCCAAAGCCATAGTCATACTTGATGTAAGCGTTAATTTTAATCATCTAGATTGCAGGAATGCAGGTGAAGGGATGGGCAAATCTGTCTTTCAGGCCCACTTTCTTGGAGCGGGGTGGCAAAATTATGTTAGCTTAAATAGAAGCTAGTGTAAAAATAATGAAATAAACTATTGCTGTCTTCTTCAAAAAGGGAATTGACTTCTGTGGATTAATAGGCAAAAAATTACTAAACAATCAGGCTTTATCACTAACCTTCCCCCTGTCCTCTAGAGTAGAAAGCCTTCAATTGAAACATTTTTGGCAGGTGAACCAAAGCAAATTAGGCTGTATTCTTTCCAACTCTATTCTAACACAGGCTCTTCAATACAAAATTGCATTTGCAGACCTCCCATGTGAAAAGAATGTTACTTAGGTTGTCTTTGCAGTTTTTAAAAAAAAAAGTAAACAACCAGAAACCAATGTAAGCAAACTATTAACTAAATGTGAGAAATTTTATTCCTTCATTCTGCAAGCACACAACCCTCTTTGGAAGTCAAGATACCCATGACTGCTTGATGTAAGGGGGTACCTATGGAAATATTTCTTCCAACTACAACACAGCATAAACTAAGGATTATTGCAGTGATTAAGCAGAAACTCGGTCCTTCCCCACCAAGAAAATAGTCCTCCCTTTATCTTTCTGGGAATATACCCATAAAGGTATAGTTCAGAGGAAAGCGGGGAGCACTAGCAGCCTCAATGATTGCATACCTGTGTCTGTAACATCACAACACACCAACAGAAAATACTGCAAATCATACCCCCTAAAAAAAAATAAAATATCTTTGCTTTAAAGTTGCACCGCTAGTACTAATAAAGTCACACTGGCTGCCGCCTAGCTATTATAGTATCATGCTAACAATGGCTGATCCAAATTCTTGGATGCTTCTGCATCCGCCTGCATTTCAGTGTTTCACCAGAAATACTGCTGCAATCTGTTTCTATGGATGCTGCAAGGACTCCAGTCATTGGCATTTCTGATCTCTCCATAAGGAGAAATCTCCATACTTCTGTGAGTATGAAAGAATTTCTAAATACTTTCCAGAGAAGAGCATTGTCCCGGTATGCATGTTGGAGATGGGTTTACACGAAGAGCCCTCCCCTCCCCAGAAAAGAGGTGGAGGTAATGTATTTTTAGGCATCACCACTCTAATTTCAGTAACCATTGTATTCTTTCTGTTCTACTGAACTTCATGGTAGAATGAATCTTATAATCTGTAAATGGTAATTATGATTCTTAAAAGACTGCCTTTTGTCACAAGGTCTTCAGAAGCTTTTAAGAAGGCAGGCAGACTTTTTTTGCTAGACAATAGAAATGTTACCTAAATCAATCTTGTAGGAAAAGGAAATAACTGCTACTTTACTATGTAAATATCACTGTGTTCAAATACCTTCATTCCCTGGAATAAGAATAAAGGGTTTATAGAAGGAAGGTTAACAAAAATAAATTCTAAGGTTTGAATTTGTAAGACTTATCTATTTTTCAAAATCTATTAGATTTTTTTTCTCCCCACTGTTATATTTGTTCCCACTTTTGGAGATTACCTTTATAACTTGAATTTCAATAGCATAAAAGTTCTTTTATAATTAATTTCTGTATACTAATAAAAATGAGAACCACAGCCTCTGGGTTTATAAATTCCTCTCCAAGTACAACATCATGGTCACAGTGGTCTCCAAGAGTTCTAGCAACTTTCTTTCACTAAGCTGCAAAGCTTTAGACATGAAGGAGCAACACTGGTGAAATCTGCTTGACAAGGACAAGAATTGGTCAGAGCTTCTAGCAAGCAGCAAGAGAAGGTGGAGATGCCTTCCCTTTTCCCAGATGTGTCCTCTTTAGGATTCTTCTCCTCACACTTTGCTCTGCATCAACTTTTGATGCAACTCCAGCCCCCAGAGCCATGACAGAAAGAGCAATCCCGGAGCTCCCTTATACACACAGAAACCCAATCTTTCAAGTAGATCCTATTGCTTGTCCCTCCGAGCTATTTTTCTCTTCTTGTGCCAGTGTCGCAGCTGTGACTGCAACCCCTGGTCTGTATGCTTGTCTCACCACAGGTGGGCAGGATGGCACAGAAAGACGCCATTCCACCAGAAGAAAGGAGCACGCAGAGAAACTCAAAGGCTGCACTGAGAAGCAACCAGCTCCATCTCACACTCCTCCCCCAAAAGCCTCTCACCCACACTCAAAACCTAGCGCTCTGCTGACCTGGTTCCCCATCTGAGGGGGCTTCTTTTACAACCAAAACACAACACTGCCCACAAATGTGCTGAGAACAAACACCACGTGAGCCTATGTGTGTCGTCTCTTTTAAGCTCCTCCTATGCTGAGGAGAGCTATCAACCAAAAGTACCTTTGAGTCATGCTTTTTGGGTCACAACTCAAAATGTTTGGGTTGTTTGGCACAACAGGGCCACAAGGTACTGGCTTGGAATCCCCGCAAAAACAGGGGATAGATGTGCTCACTCCTGCTCCATACTGCAACTTTTCTGGGGCAGAGCCTTCGTGGCAATGGGGGTTGTTGATTTGACGGCATGACAGGCCTGCTTTAGATTCAGCAAAAAGTCCTTCAGGGAAAAAAACCCAAAACATTAACATTCCCAAAACAACAAAACATGAGCATGCATCTCCATAAAGAGGAAACTAATTAGTAAACTGGAACATACAGTCAAAATGCAAGCCATTGTTTGCAATGTTTAAGAACGAGAAACATTTAGTTAGCAGCTATTCTTTACAGTCCGAAGCCAAAGATTCATTATTCGAAATTACTTCCCTGCCAGTGGATTCCAAACAAACCGAGGCAGAACTGCAGCAGGCTTCAAACTAAGTAGATCTGACTGCAGCTTCAGTGTACGCACCCAGAAAGGTGATGCAATCTAGAGTTATACATCAACAACTCCGAGAAACTCAAAGCATGACATGTTGTACAAACCCCATCTTAATGCAGCATGAGGCAAAGGTGCAAATAGAAACATAGCTGTGGTCTTAAACATTTACGCAGACATCTGTATGCAAAGATAAATTATGCCCTACGATGTACACAAAGCACGCACCCATAAAATTGAAAGCTTATTAGGATTAAAATTTCATCAGATATTTGCTTTTGAGCTAGATTTATGACAAGGGATAAATGACAAAGTATGCAAATCACTTCAGCCACCTGGCAGGTAAGGAAATTTGCTGCAGGGCACAAACAAGGAATAAATAAATAAATAAATAGCGAATATTTATTGCCAGGCTCCCAGAGAAAGGGCTACAAGAAAATGGACTCTTTCCCCCAGCAGAGGTCACAGCAGTCAATAGGAATTATTAGCATCATTCCTGTAACATGAGAACAAGCTAACCTGCCGAGTAATAGCTACATTGCAATAGTATTTCAAACAAAAGCTTTAGCAGTAGTACAGAAGAATTATTTTTTTTTTCTTTTAAAGAAATGGACATTGATTTCCATCAAGAAACTAAACTAGTCAATTCTTCTCTCATTAATTTTTTATCCTGTTGAACTAGGTGCATCTTGTCTTGAAAGATCTCTGGTGGCCCTGTGACCTGATGTAAGGCTTTTTGCTAAATCGAAAATCCTGTTGCCATATCATTTAAGACACCAGTGTTACACAATAGCTTCCTAGAAACTGCAGCACTTTTTTTTTATATGTATATTTTTTCTCCTGGTCAAATGAAATTGTCTATCCGTTACAGA
This sequence comes from Gallinago undulata, assembly GCA_026546715.1. NCBI lineage: Eukaryota > Metazoa > Chordata > Aves > Charadriiformes > Scolopacidae > Gallinago > Gallinago undulata. The sequence continues at coordinate 129,309,116 of JAOTQQ010000001.1, forward strand.
TTCATTGATAAAACCTCAAGGAAGTTAAACATGGAGTGAAGGTATGCCTGAAGGTTTAACATCTGTGAATACTTTTTCCCACTGATTAAATGCCTGAGCTCATGGCTCCTGAAGACACTGCTGGTTTCTACTCTCATTTCTGCCCACAGAACATCCCACAAATATGGCACATTTTTATTTTTGTTTGTCCGTATAATAAAGGCTTAAACTGGCAGATTATATTCTTATGATCAGTTTTGAATCTGATGGTAAGTGCAAAAACCTATCTTTGAAGGAAATGTTTTGCATGCAAAATGCTTATTTACTGCAAGGAGAAATCTCCATGTCTCTTTTTCTCAGATGACACCTTTATTCAAACTACAGAATCTTTATGACATGGTATGGAAGCCATCTGTCCCCAGATAAGTCTTGCGCAAGTTGTTCATGTGGTTTTAGACAGAGAAAAAAAAAAACAACCAAATAAAATCCACCAGATAAACTGGATTATACCAAACCCTGTTTTCGCCTCCTGCTTGAGGAACTATTTACACACCTGAATGTGGAACATGTTCTAAACATCTGCCAGTTTCATCTGGGTAATGCTACAGAGCATAACTCCCAAACAGAGCATGACTCCCTCGGCTCGGGTGAGCCAAGTGCTTCCCACCCAGATACAAAGTGTTCCTTTCACATCCATTGAAGTACTTAGTTGTAGCACCACATTTTTTCAGAAGACAAATTTAGGATACACATTTGGGGAGGAAGTGAGAAGCAACAGTACCTAGTCACTTGCATTGACAATATTAGGTTGTAAATCTGACACTGGGTGGCATGTGATGGAAGGAAAAGGACATCTGAAATGCTAAAATATGACTACTGCTATGAAGGTTGTGGAAAATTAATAGCTCCTTGGACCAGAATGATGAAGAGAATAAACTCCTCTAAGTACCTGTTTTCCCCACACATACACCTTGTAGAGACAGAGATGCGATATTTTTCAATAATATCATAATTTTATTTTGTTTTATTTTTTCTATCTTTTTTTCTCCTTTTTTGCTTTTTACAGAGGCAGGACTACTTGGTCCATCAGCATATATTTGGACTTGCAGCCTGTAATGCTTCTTTATTCTAAGTGTTCATCTGAGCAGCTAGTTTCTGCTTTCCAGACTTTGAACTTCTGGTAAGAATAAATAGTTTTGCAATGTTATTTAAAAGGCGTACAGGTCATTATTAAATAAGCAGATTACCTGGTCTCTCCCCACCACCGGAGGCACCACCACTACTGAAGTACTGCCTCACCTGCAAAGTAACATAGCTGCTTGCATCAAAGACTATCTCCAGCTATTTTTTTGCCCAGGAGACAATTCGTTAAAACATCCAGCCAGGCCGTACCCTGCACATGAGCTTCATCTCTGAATACCTCCCCAGTCAGGCCACCAGCTGGCAGAAGCTCGCAAGCAGAGCAGGAATTAAAAGGACAAGCCGTGTGTCAGAGGGAACAAGTGCTTAGTGACAGCACCGCCATGGCAGGAAGCGACATCTCGCAGAAATCTTGTCTTAAATTTCAACAACTCATGGCCATGAGCCTGAGGCATGCCGCGTGATGCAGGAAATGAAATTTCTAGTTATGCTGGAAGAACAAGACAGAGCTATCCACAACATGGCACTACACTTACCTTTTCCTGTTAACAGGATTTGGGATTATTTTTTTTTTCCCTTTCCCCTTAAAAGTCTGGATGCTCACACTTTTAGCATAGCAGGAAGCACACCCCAGTGTGCAGCATCTTCCCTGTAGCCCATCCCCCCAGCAGGAACCAGGCACTTTGCCCCAGCCCACATCCCCACCTCCTTGCACTCCTGGGGACCAGGAGCCAATCCTTCTCCCTCCCTTACACCCTACCTGCCCCGCCAGTCTCCTCAATGGTACCACCTGCTAAATCCCTCTCAAGCCACAGAAAGCACTGAAATTTGGCTTCTGGCAAGGAGGTTCAGTGCCCAGGCAGCTGTTCTTATTTTTGAGGAAAAAGCAGGTTACTGGACAGAAGCCGTTTGCATCCCTGATTCTGATCTACCATCAGATGAACCACACTGGCCAGGAATGCAGTAGTTTCAAGAATGTGCTAGATGCTCTGTAACTGATGGCAAAGCCATGCATCTGAAATAAAAATCTAAATTAAATAAAAAAATAAAAGCGTGACAAAAAAATGTTTGACAAGATCTGAGTTATTGCTAAAGAACAAAGTGCCAAGATGTTATGTCCTTATGAAATCCAACATGATTATGAATGGCTTCTTTACTACAGTTGTTTTAGTATCCCTTTGAAACTGAAACCCAAATCAATTTAGATAAAAATATTACACCATTACACTTGCTGCCAATGACTGCATGGGAAATGTGAACACAGTTGAGGGTGAAATGATCCAGTCTCAGGCAGAAAACTCTGGAAAATTATTTATCTGCTCTAAGGGGGCCACAAAGATGCACTTCCTTTACTGAAGAGGCAACGAACAATCACCGGTAACGCTAAGTAGTGCTAAAAGTTTGTTCGAAAACAGAGGGAACCAATGTAATTCTGTATCCTTTATCCAGCCAAGCTAAATGTAACTCCAGCCCTCATGATACAATTTTTCCTAGCAAACACCCACCAAACCCAACCACCACTCACCTAGGCAAAGGTGCTTTTTCACAAGCCAGACACGCAGAGATGCCAGTTCCACAATCTCACTTCCAAAACCCCTCTGCACCTACCTTCTCCTTTTCCTTTCCCTCTGCCTGGTCCTTTTGGAACAGACAAAGAATTTTTAACTACTTACAGCAAAGATTATTTTTTTTTAAATAATCCAGGTTTTCAATGCTTTTGAACGCTGTCTTTCAAACACACACCTAGTATGGAGAAGGATGTTATAGACAGATAGTCTCAGAAAAAAACCCATGTTTTTTATTCCATTTTATTCTCCCACTTGATCTCTCTCATCCACACATCTCCACTGCACCGTTTCTTCACTCGTCTGAAAACCAAGCAAACCCAGAGAGAGCAGACGGCTCTCAATGTCTCTTAGAAATCTTAAGTGCTTCTTACATATTTCACTTGAACACTGCCCTCAGAGAGCCTCTGGGAAGCCTTCAGAAAAGCAACCTTTGGTTTAGTGATGTTTGTCCCCTTTAGCTTGATCTATTGGTGACAAAGTAAAAGAGGCTCTTCCAAGGAGCGGGATGCAGCAGCTGCTATCTGTCCTGCAGAGTGAACTCCCTTTTGGAGGAGCCATTTTCTCTCCCTTAACTAGAGGATGTGCAGGGACAAGGGTCTCTGGAGGCCTTTCTGTGCATTAGCATTACTGAAGACCCTTCTTAGCTACAGCTGCAGATGCCTCCCCACTTAAATTTCCAGGCACACTCTCCTACACTTCCCTACCTAAATCCATCACTTACCTTCTGCTCTCTAAATCTAGCATGTTAACAGCTGTGAAAGGCCCCTCTGAATATATATATAGTTTACCTAAATGATACTTACTCATCGGTCCCACGTGCAAGTCTTCTATTATTGGATAGCTTGCTACTAGCAGAATGATAAGGAAGCTTTTCATAACGCAGTTAAGTTATAGAGGAGGCAGGTAAACATAAATTAAAATAAGTGAAGTTTGTGACGGAGTCTGCCAGTGAGCATCTTAAATACAGACTCTATGCTGAAGCTTGGCAGCTCTTGTTAGTGAGATGCTCATGTTGCAATATATTACAGTGTACTTTTAAAATTATGTAATGCACTTATGTTGTGCTTTGGGGCACTAGTTACTAGCTAGTTAGAAAAGTAGACTATGTCTAAATCTACTGTCAAAGTCTATTCTGTCTGTAAAGTCACTCACTCCACCCTGCAGTTTCAGTAAAGAAACCATTCCAAAAGTCCAGGACATGCCAGCCAGTCTCAGGTATAAGGCCTTGGACAAACTGGAGAATTTCCACTGTATTCATCCCCTGTAGGAAAACACATTTTCAAGCTGGATCTGAGAGACAGACCCAGAGTCATGAGTCAGTGCCAGAAAGAAGTACATCAAAGGATTGTAAAGCCAAAAATAAAAGCCCCTTGGATAAGGCACAGCTAATGAACTGCTGCAAGTGATATAAATGAGAAAGACCAGTCAGCTGCTGTTTTACATGACAGTACCACAAGGACTGATGGCAATAAGAACATGCAACACTACACAGATTCCTACAAAAAGAAAAAAAGCTCTGTTGATGATGTTTTGAAGTTTTTTCATTTAGTCATATTATTTGAAAAGGCTGACAAACCCTAACTATAAATGGCCAGAACTGTATCAACCACCCTATGCTGTGTCACTGCCTTCCTTGCACACCATTAAACAAAGCTCCTCTCCTACCCTTGGTGTAAACGTGAGATTTCACAGCTGAAAACAGCACACTGAGAGGTTACTGGAATATGCTCTTTCAGACTATAAACAAGGAAATTAATCACTTATTTTAATCTTTCTTCTGAAATACGGAAAGAGGTCCAGAGATCCTCCTTCTCCTCTCCTTCTCCAGTGACAACCTTCCCATGAAAACTCCTCTCTAGATTGAGTTATTTGTCTGAGTAAAACCAGCTTACATCATTTTTTTTAGTAATATCACTTTTCAACTTGTGATAACAAGTTCTGTGCCTTTGCCTTCTGTAATACACAGAATGACATTCACAAACCTCTGAGTAAAAAGCTTTTAAAAAAAAGTCCAAACCATTCTCAAAGGGTGTGCTCTCCTAAACAAAGTGGCTCTGCGTCATCCACACCTTCACCCAGATTCTACATGTTATTTTTCCACATTTTTCAATAGCACAATAAAAAGGTACATCCAGTTTCTTCTTGCTAGAAGAGCCAAGAAACAATTCACACAAGAGTTGCCTTTAATTCTCCCCAAAGAGAATGAAGACTTAAAGAACATCAACAACCAGCTTAGAATGAGTTTTTGAAAACTTTATATGGGCTATCAAAATACAACATAAATGCCACTGCTAAACTTCAGAGTTTAAACTGGGAAGAATATTAAGGGAATGACTTATCTTTAAGTAGCAGGGGGAATACTGCTACCTGGTTGCTATCCCACTGCCAGCGTCCAGCACAATTCAGTCCCTCACTACTCCTATTATACCTTTACATCATTATAAGCAACTAGATCTAGCTGGACCTGCTATGAGCAGATGTTGGGACTATGGAGCCTCCTGAGGCCCCTTGATAATACAAGCAATGTAGTACTCGGCAGAGGTAAAGCTTTGGAGAAGAGAGAGCCTGACCCTGGAACACCGGAAAAGGAGACACTTTTGCACAAGACCACTCCTTAGCAGCATACCACTTGATGTACTTATCTCACAAAACCTAGCAGATTAGCCAAAACAATAAACTTTGCTCAGTAATGTTACACTGTTGAAAACAAAACATAAGATTAATAGCAAATATTGCACTTCCCACAGATCCAGTCTTGATCTCACACCAGTTGCAGTATATGGGGCACTATGGCTACCTTTAATGCCTTTTTATAGCTATATAATTCACAGTTAGGTAAGGAGTCACATATCCCACAGCTCCCAAACAGAAACTGCAAACGTTGTAAGAGGTAGTGATGTTATTCAACCTTCATTGCAACCAATGACTTCAGGATTTGGATTTAACAAGGTTGTGGTTTTGTTCTGTTTTAATATGTTTTTAAAAAGAAAATGGTGTGGCCACCGAATATCTTTGGCCTTACATCAGTAGCTATAGGAAAAAAAATATGCCAGATTCAGGAAACCAAGCTAATGAAAACACACATCTGGACCCACCTTGCAAGGGAGCACCTCCTGACCCTAACCAGGATGGTCCCTTCACTGCCAAGGCCCGCTTGGCCAAGGGGAAGAAAGCACAACGTGTGAACCGATTTCGCTCTCACTTTATTTGTACAGACGTAACATGAGCAGACCCCAGCCTCAAACCCAAAGGGCCCAGTTACAGCTGTTTATGCTGGCAAGCTTCCTGTGCCATGTGGCTTGGCTGCCCCAAGCCACCTAATGAGATCTAAAGTAGTTTTAATACAGAAGCAATGGGTTTTGCAGAGGATCTTGACATTGTTACCTGTACTAAATAAAGTAATATTCGACTGCTGCGTCTTCCAGGTAGTAATTTCCAGGCACTTACTGAAAGAAAATAATAGTACCAAGTTTAAAGAAACAAACAAAACCCACCAAGTGTTGCCCAATAATTTTTCTGCAAAGATAAAATTATCAGGAACACATTATAGCTATTTATTACATTACCCTAAGCAAACACCAGCCTTGGTCCACCTTGCTTCCTGACACTGGTGGCCACCACCCTATCCTGACCACCCAGGAGGCTGCCAGCCAGTGAGGCAAGAAAGAAAGGAAGGTAAGCATCCTGAGAAAGGTCAGAATTTAATTTTTATAATAAAAGCAAGCAGACACACATACATATAAATGCATGTGGGTGTGTATACATATGTGCGTGTGTGTTTGATGGTCTACAATTGCTACTTTCTATTTACAAGTAAGGACTGGAGAGCTTGGACAACCCCCAGAAATATGGCTTTTGATAGTCACTCTGCACAGACCTGTATTTTACATTAGAATGGCCAACTACACAAAAAAAACACCTTACATACTTCTGCAAACCCAAATGGTTTACTTAGGAACTATTTTTTAGAGGATGATACCAAGACAAAGTGAAAAAGATGAGGAAAGAATTGCTCTGTTTTTCAGCTTCTTACTTAGCTTCTAACAGAACTTTTTTCACCAAGAAAAAAAATTAAAATAATGTTTTCTCACCTACTTCTTACAGGCAGGCAGGCAGCCTTGCTTTTGTTTAGGAGCACAAAGCATAAGAAGAGAAAACTAAAACACTTCTCTGAAAACAAGAAAGCTCAGCACTGAATTCAATGCTCAGATTTTAATTTCCAATTGAATTTAAGAAACTTTACATTATGAGAGACAACTGTTCCTTCCAAGCCATAGATATGCTGCTCTCCTGCACCCAAATTCTTCTCACATATCTCCTCATGCTCTGAACTCAGAAAACGTAACAGGCATGAGTCCAAACTGAAACTGGTTCAGAGCTAAAAATTATTTGCCATCCCAGGCACTCTGGTGCAGTCTCAATTCTGGGTAAGTTCCAGGATACACTACTAAAATTATTATTCAAATGAAAATTATCCCAGAAATAGCTGTGGAATTTTATTTTTTTTTGCCTCTCACCTCCAATAATATACTAGAATTAACAATGAAACCAAGTTGGAAAGCTCTAGAATCAACTTTAATGTCTTCATAGCCACTTTTTCAACATTTCAAACAAGCTGACTAGTCAAACTCTTGTTCAGCTATTTACATTTTCTGCAAGTTCTCCCCTTCAGTTTCCATGTTTCAGTACAATATACCTAAGAACAGAACCAAAAACTTTACAGAAAGACCTTAAAACCAGCATAAATATTGCTACAGGGAAGAAGGAGGAAAAAAAAAAAAGCCAATGAAAAGGTGTGATCGTACCCCCAGGTAAAGCTACGGATGAGCAGGCTTCGCTCCCATATTTTCTCAAGCAGTGTTTTCCGCAATGGCATGGCTGAAACAGGACCTCTACAACACTCCAACTCTCCAACTGCTGATAGTGGTGTTTATTCTTTACTAAAGAGGTGTTCATGTGCATGGATGGACAAGAACAAGCCATGTCAGACTCTGTACACTGAAAAACAATCTAGTTAAAAGCTGCAAGCCCCTTTTTGGCCACATTTCACACTACAGCCTTATTTTCACATTGCAAACACATCCTGTCGTTCTTCAGAAAACATAGCAGCACACAGAGAAACGCTTTCTTCTTTCCTTCTTTCCCTCCCCTACGCCCTCCAAATCCTCCCCATCTAAAACCATCTTTTTGCTCATGTTTCGAAATATCACTCACCATTATTAATGCCTCAGCGCTAACAAAGAGATGCCTCAGCAAATACCGCTGTTGCCGCTACCAGGAAAAGCCCATCCTCCCTCACGCTCTGCAGAGTCTATCAAAAATTCACATTACCATCAGCAAGCAGTTGATAAAATACAACAAAATGCAATTTCACATCTTATTTTATGTCACAGGAATTGAACTTCAGCCTTACGCTGCTGATGCTGCAAAGGACCCCACGTCCTCACAATACCAGGCAACTGCTTTCTCATGTCCCTCAATGAAGCCTCCAGAGGCTAATTATCTCCACTACATGTTTGTCAATGCAGCTTTTAAAAGTCTACACAAGGCACCAGGTTCCAAGACAGAGAATTGTAATTGCAGGTGGTTATTGCCTACAACAACAGATGCCTGTTCAAGCTTGATAGGTCAACACCCAAACTTTATCCTCAGTAAAATTCAAGATCCTGAAGCGGGGAGCTGGAACCCCGCTCTGCTGAGCCTGGAAATGCTCGGGAATGGAAATAAAGTGCCTGGTTTGATGAATTTGCTATTATTTTTTTTCACCAGCACTTCGTCAAATAAACTCTATTCCAGTTTGCAAAATTACCGTGCTCAATCTTTATAAAGAAATGTTCTCCATTGTAGATTTGTTACGGTTCAGCACTTTGGCTTAGAGCAGAAATGAAATACAAGCACAGACATGTAAACAACTGCACTTTAGCTCTGCCAGACAGTTATGAGCTATAGCTCATCAATATATTAAAAAAAAAAGCCAAAACCAAAACAATTTGTCTTGAGAGACAACTTATTTTTCACCGATTAAGTATTCAAAACTTAAAAAGGCCAAAAATAATTCCCAATCCCATGCAACAAGATATACCTTTGTGTGTGTGTATGCACATATATATATAAAAATATATATAAGTAATCCCTTGATATTAATTCCTTTCTGAAGAAGCTGACTTTTTCCCCCAAGAACCCTCAAGGAAAGTTAGAAATTTATTTCCTCCATCTAAACTGGAAATGTACCAAAAGACAGAAAAAACACAATCTATGAAAAATACAAAAGTTTGAGTGGCCAATGCATACTGTCTTCATCTGGTTATGCCACCAACCTTTAGAGAGGAACCTTTGTTTCACTTCATTATCTTGTTCCTTATTTTATATTTGCTACCTTTGTCATTTCTCAGGTCTAACACATTAAGAAGTCCCCCCACTCCTTTGCCTTAGATGCATTATCATCATCTGCAGTTTAATCTGACGTGAAGTCCTCAGAAAAGTAGAGCAAAACATAATGGCTGGCTGTTGTTTTTACAGAAAAGTCATCGCCACAGCTTCAATCCATCCTCTGAAAGAGCCAATAAGCCACAATCTCACACATTTAGTGGGTGCCCAGATGAAAGAAAAACTTATGACAAGGGAAATTCAGAAATCAGTTGGACCCCCATAACTTTGTATGAACTACTAATAGTTTGCAGACTGGCTCAAATAATTGGTATAAATAGATTTGCAGCAAAAGGAAAACATCGTGAAGCTTTCACAAATCTAAACTTGTAGAACAATGATTTCTTTGGTGCAATAGCTACGTATTTATAACAAGCATGACTACAAGACTATGAAAAAACAGTTTCCACTTCATCATTTTCATATATTCTCCATTACTGTTTTTTAGTATCCCAGAAAAGGGGGTTGCAGTCCAGAATATTGATATATGGTGCTTCAGAGGGCTCAAGAGAGTATCAATAATGAAGTATACACTAGCAAGGTGTGACTTAAATTCAAAATAGAATTACATTCAACATTTGCTTTCTGAACACAGCACTCAGTATTAATTTCATAGCTACCACGACAGAGGAATAAAAACCCCCACCACTATGTCCTGCCTATAAAATGCTATCTGTCCTATAAACTTAGTTTCCCAATTTTTTAATAATTATTAAAATAGAAGCAAGATGACATTTATTAAAGGAAAATTTCTACCTACCACTAATGAACCATGAACCTGAGGAAAGAAACTGCATCTGGAACCAGTGTGTGAAAAATCTCTGAAAAGAACATGAGAAGGCAGACAACAAAGACATATAAAATTTTCACTCCTTAACCTCCTATTATGCTTTAAAATATAGCTACTCTAGAGCACATCATACACAAAATACTTTGCAAAGTCTAAAACATCCTCACTCCACAACAATTTAGTGCAGGGTTTTTTTGGCAAGCCCTTTTACAGGAACTAAGTGCTACCCCACATTACCTCTGCATTGCCTACACCTTGATGAGATTTGAAATACCTCGTCTAAATGGTATCAAGTTGCTGAAGTCCAATGAGGTGCTCTAGTAACTACAAATAACTAGAAGTATTACAGTTCAGATCACTCTGTAGACTCAGGGGATTGAAGGAGGTGATATGAGATTAATTTACTGACCCTACACCATCCACAACTTCTCTAGGCAACCCATTCCAGTGTCTCACCACCCTCACAGTGAAGACTGTCTGACATCTAATCTAAATGTTCCCTATTTCAGTTTAAAACCATTAATCCTCATTCTATCACTACACTCCCTGATAGAGAGTCCTTCCCCATCTTTCCTGTAAGGCCCCCTTTAGGTACTGGAAGGCTGCTACAAGGTCTCCTCCCATCCTGTGGAGTCAGTGGTTGCACAGCACTCTCGTGCCAGGATCACTTGTTCACCATGAATGAAGGAATTTAACTATAGTACATGCTTGAAGAAGTTTTGATATTTAATTAACATCAAAATACATTCTAAAAATACTTCTTGGAAATCTTCTTTCTAAAATGACAGACATGTATTAATTATTTGCTCCTAAGATTATATTCATTCACATGATCATATTATGCAAAAATGGAAATATTTATTAAATTCACATTTACAGTAAAGGTTACGACCTCTTTTCATCTTTTCTCCTACATTTTTGAATAAAAAATCCCCTTGAATGTTAAAAACACACTTTTCTATTAGCTAACAGCTAATAGAAAAAACAGCATATATATTTTATAGCTTAAAAATCTTCACTTGGCCAATTTCTATATTTAAAATCTTATATTTAAAAATCTTCAACCAAAAGCACAATGGTGTCTATGACACCACAGTATATAAGCATGTTACAGGTTGCTACTTGAAGTTCTTGCACTTCAATGTTCTGAATAGCAATTGTTTGAACACAGAGTGTTCCTGCAGACCTTTCTTTTCACAGGGGTCTGACACCATACCTCCAGCACCCCATGCAACTCAGCTGGGACTCCTGCAAGCCTTGCCTTTGCACAGATTTATCACTTCTACATGGTCTAGTGGCATTTACACATATTTAAGAGCAGCTAATGCCAAACTTATAACAATGTCAACCATTTTCAAGCTTTTGATGCACGTTCAAGCTACAACTTTGGGATTGCTCAATACCTTTCCCTTTCATGTGCTTGGGATTTTTGGCTTGTTTGTTTGTTTGAAATTAAGACATTGCAGTGCCAAGGGACCAAAAATGGCAACAGAAAAGTAATACTATTTTTCAACACATTACCGGGCTTGAGCAAACTCCTCTTTTACAAGATAGGCATTTTACTTTATATAGCCTCACTGAAAAAAACAAACTTGTTCCAAAACACAGCACCATAAACAGCCACAAACTTTTCATGAAACACTACCTCTTTTGTAATAAACATGGTTTTATCTGTTCTTCTTTTCCTTTTGTTAAGTATTTGATATCAGGTGTTAAAATTATTTGAAATTTATTTTCTTTTAGCACTGAATAAGGCATCTCTTTTTTGTATCTGAAGCAATGCTGCCAGCTCCTAAAACTGTCTAAGTTTTCTCAAGTAACTGACAACTGGAGAATCCTAGAGACTGCAACTAAGCTGCTCAACAAGCCCAATAAACTATCCAGATCTTCTCTAGAAACAAAAAATGTATTTCTCTACAAACAAATTTTAGAAGTATATGCACAAACACACACAAGAAAAGCATTCATTTGTTTATGACCTTTCAATTAACTTTAAGCTTTCTTCTCCAAGCCCAAAGCTAATCCTTATTATGGAACTGACATTTACATTTTCTGCATCTTAAATGTTGAGTGGGGAAAAGTCTAACAAAAAAATTACCAAAAAAAAACATGACTAGAAGAATTTTCAAAGACCAAGAAAAATTTGATGCAAGACAACCTGATCTGCAACAAGGACTTCGTTGTACTGTTAATACTTTCCACATCTATAGCCTTATTCCTTTGATACACATAAAGCATGAACTTCAATGAACTGTTTTCACTGGCAAATAACTTTTCAATTTATTAGAAGCTCTGTTAAAAGAGATTGAGTTATAATTACCCTTTAATTTAATTTACATCATTTCCAACAGCTGCAGCGTCCTCTTCAGTGAAATTTGACTGATGTACGTTGTATATACTCAAATAAATGCACAATCCAGCAGTCTGAGTGCATCAATTCAAAGACGTTGTTCCTTCTTCAGAAAGTAGCAGTAACACTCTAAATCCAAAGGAAATTACAATCCTGAATAGTTCTTCAGTATCTCAAAGGAAGACTTCACCAAAGACTGAGGTTCTTCTGCAGAAGCAGCTGTCCTCAGACATGGAACTACCTCTCCTAAAAAAACCTCTCTTCACCTGAAAAGAGACTGTTTCCTTGAAAACAGCTGGACAAAAAGGCAACTTGTAGCCACCTCCAAGCCACCTGGCTAGTCAACAGAAAGACTGAGGGCTGAGCCTACTCTTTCTCAGAGCACGAGCACAACTTTGAGTGTTTCCTCTGAATGCAGCTGTAGACTTTCACAAGATCTAAAAGTGTAATAAGACCTCTAGTTCCCTGCCAGATGGGTGGAAAAATTGGCCCAAACCTTCCCAAATTATTACAACTTAAACAGAAAAAGCAACTTCAAATACCACCTCAATCAGTACTATTACCTCAATTTGGAGTATTTTCCTTCATGAACTAAATTATAACTAGGAAAAAAAGTGTATGCTAAGAATATTCTGTAAATTACAATTTTATATTATTTATCTAGTGATATTTGTATTTTCCCTGAACTAGAGCTTCTGAAAACTCCTGAGCTATCCTTGATATCCCAGCAAGAGAGTTTTTTTTCCTCAACTGCAAAATGAGTAAGCAGCCCACTAAGTTTAACATAAAAGCACTCTTTTCCTTGGAGTCTGCCTTTTCATTCAGTGGGCATCCACCAGAATCACGGATTTGACAGACTTGGAAGGGACCTCTAGAGATCATCTAGTCCAACTCCCCTGCTAAAGCAAGATTGCCCAGAGCACATTACTCAGGACTGCCTCCAGGCGGGTCTTGAAGATCTCCAGAGCATGAGCAGAGAAAATGTCCCGAAGCAGACATGGAACTTGCATTTACAATGTAAGCATACAAGCACCAATGTATAAACTTGCTGTGAAAGCAGAATACTATAAATGGACAATTTCACAGGCATCAGCAGCAAAGTTCCACTTTCTGAAAGATAATGAAGAACCCAGGTTAACTCTGATTTTCTTTCCATCTCTTCTAATGTACCAGTTTAGGCCTTCTCTGGGACAGCTCAGACATATCCTCTATAAATGGCTACCTCTTTTATCACCATTCTGAAACTATGCAGGTATAACCATGCAGTCCCTTAGACTTTACCAATGAGTGAAATGCTGTACTTGCACACAGGTGGTGTGTACATTATAATAAACCCAGAGATATTCTGTATGTTCTCTGAGAAAGCTGAATACTGTAAATATCGATTGAGAACTGGCTGACATCTCTCCTAGAATACAAATGTGTAAAGTGTTCAACAGTGAAAGATGGATAAGCAGAGCTGCTGACTGACTGGTCAGTTTTGTATTATTTCAAAATTAGAGCCCTCTGAGTTTATCAGAAGAATCAGCTAATTAACAATATTGAAAGCACCCTGTTGACATGCCAGAAAGTGATCTGTCATCACCTTCATCCTTCTTATAGTAGTCAGAAAAAAGGAATAACTTTAATTTTCTGAAGTACGGTGTTAAGATTTAATTGTTAAATATTGTTCTAAGATAAATTCAAATTTTAAACTCCATTCTCTGTTTGGATTGTGGACAAGAAGAAAAGGCAGTTCTGCAATCAAAAAGAAACGTCTGCTTGTACAGAGCCAAGAACACCCATTTTAGCAAAGGAACAGGCCTTCAGTGGTGAAATGACAAACAACATATCGCTCAGAAGTAAACAAAGGCATTAATCATCAGATTTCAGAAGAGCAAGAAGCTATCTTCTGGTACTGAAAGTTAATTAATATTTAAGATAATACTGGGATTCTGCCCCCAGTTTTCAAAGAAGAGTATAAAATGGGTTGATTTAAGAAAATAAAAAATAAATCAACAAACAACCAAAAGAACCACAACAACCAAAAAAAAAGAAAAGCATGCATCCCTTCCAAACTGACATGAACTTAACAGCATAAGATTGAAGGCAGTCAAAACTCACTGTGCCTATTGGATAGGAAGAGAGCTGTCCAGCCTTGGAAACCAGTGTTCTTTCAGCCTTTCAACCAGTATTGGAAGTGGTGCAAGTCTCAACTGGCATCACTGTTTTTGGCTCCCTCAAACACTGACACATCACAGAGTTGCCTGTCATTCTCCACTGTACGAAGCAACAAACATAGTCAAATCCAAAGCATCTGACAATTATGGGGGCAACAATGCAATTCCCTGGACTGTAATAATTTGGTTGGCTTCGTGTTATGCCTTTTTCCATAGCAGCCTCTTTCACTGGAAGCTAAACGTAACAACTAGGGTTTTCACAATGAACTGCCACAACAGAGGTAGTAGGGGAGAGTGTTTGAATAAATCTTTGTGGGACTGAATAAGCTATGTGCTGTGCTGCTCACTTAAGACTTTCATACAAACATATAGTCAAACCATGATTTCTGGAAACCTATTTAATAGATACCTGGGAAACTTACAGAAAGCATTTATCCAGCTCTGGAGCACATTTTATGGTCTTATGATTCCAGGCATACTTGGATGTCCAGCATCACTGCCGTCCATGCAGTACACACAGAGAACTCCATGCAAGACTGTTTTTCCCATTACAAAAAAAAAAAACCAACCCAAACCCAAACCACATTCCAGTACTGAAATGCTATATAGCCTTCATAAGTTTACCTACCAATGCACAGTTTACTACCAGTTATGATGGCAGGACCGCTTGGTTTCTGCCATTTACCCAAGACCACTAATGTAATCAAACTTCCCAAGCGCATTCAGAACACATCACCACTAACAGCATCTCTACAGTAAATCATCCAAAGCCCAGTCAACCCCAAGATTAGCCGTGTGTGAGTGCATATTATTCCTATAGGAATCTCTGATTCAGAATGCCCATGGAAGAATGTCTCAGCCAGCTGAATCGGGTGCCACTTACACAACCACTATACATGTCTGTTTTACATAGCCAAATCAAAACCAGCTCTTGACACCATGTCTATAGCATATAGTTATATACATAAAAGAAATGCATACACACACTGATTTTTTTAAGTAATTCACTCTTATTTTGAACATTTTATCAGGGCAACAGCTCCCTTGAGGAAATATTGCAGACTACTTGCACTAAACAAGCAAGACTTCATATACAGGAACACAAGGTTTCATTGCAGCAGTTGTCTCACAAGACATTTTATCTTATCTCTGCAAAAGATGGGGGGAAATAAATAAATAAATAATAAAAATAACAAATTAGCTGGAAAGAGTGCCTTCAAAATAAAGAAAATAAAAACAGAGAGAGAGCATGCATGCAGACAAAAGGAAAAGAAAAAAAAAACACTTCAGGAGCGTTTATAACACAAGACTTTTCCTTAATGTTTAAGATACTGTTAAACAGATGCCTCGCTGAAATAGTGAAGGCATATATTTCTGATATTCAGCTATAAACGTAGGTGATGGTGGTCATGTGCATGTCTATTGCAGGGTCGAGAGGCAAATAATTTACAATAACATAAAAATTCCTTGGTTCTTACAAATCTCTTCACTGTGAGAGTAATGCAAGATTAAATCTAGGGTGCACGTATAGCCTTACCTTTTGTTTCTATAATTAACTAGTGATGCTTTTAAAATATGCCTAAGGCACTGCAAGATGATGCTGTGCTTCACCCAAAACAGTGACTCTGACTCTTCTCCACACAGCCATTCGGCACATTTAGGAGAAAATTAGCAAGTTTGGGTTCAGTGAGCTCTATGTTATTTTTGAAACAGCAAACAAAACAATAAAAACGAAACACTGATAGTGAAGTCTATCTTTAATTATTTTTAATAAATGTTCTGGTTAGTCAATGCCGTATCTAGTTTCTCATTTACTATAGCTCTTAGCAAAGTTAAAGCTGCAGTGCTGTCAAACAGAGACAGAAAGGGAAAGGATACAGAGAAGGCACATCCTATCCTCTTTTATCTGCCAGTGAAATACAATCTAACTATCCTCAGATATAAAAACAACATACTGAGTCACTTATGAAGATCTAAACTTTATTGTAAAAACAGTTTTAGTTTAATATAATCCTGACCTGTGCTATGCAGCCATCCGAAATCTTGCCAATGATGCTTTCACCACCTTGAATACACACGGTCAGCAAATAAATGTCCAATAAACAGCAGTTTAAACAGCAGACAACTTAACCTTTCTCCCGTCTTTAAAAAATGCCAGACTGTTCAGTGTTTTCTCAAGACTCTTTTACCAACATTCAATTTGAATGAGCTGGTGCAAATGCACTCTTCATCCTCTCGTGAGAGGAGGATGCATTTATGTGAAACATGAGGAGAATGCCTAATGCTGAAAGATACTCTCTGCATCCTCAATGAGATTTTATTACAGGGCTCTCTTTCGTCTTGCTGCCGTGTCTCAACACACCTGCAACCATTCTACTTCTTTTACGGCCACATGCTATCTGTATACTTGTATTTACATTCGTTATTCTATGGGAACATTATATATCACAGATGCATTATAACCCAATTATGGGTATTTAAAAATAATCAACCCTGACACTCTAAGCACTCATATGCAATATTGACATAAAAAAAATGATATTCTGCTAATGCTGCATACAGCTAACTTCCTGGTTATTAGTAACCAGATTTAAAAACAATTTTGGCCTCCAAAAGCATTGAGGGCTTGGATTTTCAAATGTGCCTAAGGGTAAGTCTATTTTATAAACTAGCTCTATAATTCCCAGAGGAAAACCTGGTAGTTTAATCAAAAATACAAACAAGTTTATAATTAAAACTAGTTATGTTGGCTATTGTATCAAAGCTCTGTGTGACAACGATCTGTAATTTCTGAACTAGTCAGCAAAAATATATGGGTTAAAATCTATTTAAAAACAACCAAACACACAAGAAACAAAAAAACAAACTATAAAACCATAACCAACTTCCTAGAACCTTTAAACCTTTTAAAGAATATTAGTAGTGCAACTGTAATACCTGGTTAAAGAAACATGACTTACAAAAAGAATGGCTTTTACTGAGATCTTTGAGTATCTTGGGCTGTGACAACTAGATTTCACCAGCTTTGATAAATAATAAAAGAGCCTGGCGAACATTCAGTTTTTCTAGTCCTCCTCCTACATGGGTCTACAGTTCCTATCGATACATTATTTATATTTTGGGAGCATTCTCCACACAGTAATAGCATTGTACACCAGTAGGAAAGAATTCTGTGTTGCAAAGATCTACCATTCCAAAACAGCAAGGAAGAAAAAAGTTATTCTACCTAGTCATAATAAAAAACCACATTACAAGTAATGGGACAGAGATGCTGCCATTCTAAATGAAAATGTCTTGGAAATATTGAGTTTGAGAAAAGCGCTATCTACGGCAGTACCTTTTACTATCACTATCATCTTTGTTAAAACCATAAAAGTTGACTAAAATGAAGCTTTAAGAATATAACTCATGTTGATAGATTCTGAATATTCCCTGCTTTTTCCATTTATTTGTTTCTTTTTATTCCTTCCACAATACAGTGAATTAATATTCACTCCTCTTAACATTGTATTCTCATTCTCACTAAATCCTTACTAAAACATCATCTCTCCATTACCACTTACGTTCTAGGACTGACCCCATGATTTTTCTGGAGTTTCTGATCATTTGGTCAATGGCGGGGGGGGGGGGGGCGCGGAGGGGATGGGTATACACTACACATCTCCACTGACTGTCCTGGATTGATTTCCCTGATCACTCCGTGCCTCAGAGAAAGGATCCCACTTGGCATAACTCCATGAAGCACAGCAGGAGTTTCAGAAAGGTCTTGCACTGCTGGAAACAAGATTTTCTTAATAGCTGCAACACAACAGGGCATGTTGTATTGAGGAGTTACCGTGGAAGTCATCAGGGGCTTTATGGGCTGATATGTCAAACTGACAGTATCCCCAGTGAGACAAAATTATTCTGCTTAAGGTTTTGGCGATCCTTAAACATTATCAAGGAAGACTGTCGGTAACTTAAAAAAAATAGGAAGACACACAACTCCAACTAACTTCGTTTTTTAAAACATTCAGCAGTAGAGTAAGATTCTAAAAAGAAAAAGATATGGAAGTTTTTTTCAGAGTCTTTCTATTCTGTCTGCTATTGTTGATGCCATTCCATTAACTACTTATCTTTTTAGTGGAGAATAGAAGATAACATCACGTAAAGATGGTAATCCACCTTTTTGCGGAATAATGACAAGGAACCTCATTTCTTTCTGTTCAGTCTCCAGTGAAATCTGCAATAAGAGTATCTCCAGAGCAAGACAAAGATGTGGCAACTGAAGTACAGAAAAGTTGTAATTTTAAGGCAAAGGCTTATATGGTTCATTAGTTACACCTAAGACAGTCATGTGCATAAGTGTTTGCTGAACCAGTCCTCCAGCACTTGCATTTGATATATTTTTTTCCCCTATTTTACCAATTGCGGTTCGCACTTCCAGTGAGGAATTAAAATATCTTCCTTGCATATAGGCAGAGTTGCTGATTCCACATACACTGTACCTCCATACTCTTTTATTCCTTAAATGCCTACCTGGTGGCAAAATAGGGCATCAGGGGCTTTCTAGGTAGCACAGCAACTTTCAGATTTTTGTTCATTCAACATTTAATCAGCTATTAGTGATTTTCAGTATCAGCCAGTTCCCTATTTGTTCCTGTTGAAAACAGACAGTTAATTATTGCCTCTTCAAATATGGAGGGTTTGTGATTTTTCAACACAGAGGTTGGGTGAAAGCTTAAGGCATCCATTTATCAAACTCCCTTTTCCCCCCAAATCAATAGGAGGGAAATAAAAATCAAAACAACATACCCAAAAAACCCACCAATAAAACAAGAAAAAAATAAAGAAAAAGAATCCCCAGACAATAAAAACAGTCCCTTCTTCCCTATCTGAAGCAGAAAACAGATAGACTGAAGTACACGTCCCATTTGATGGAAGCCTGATCTGCTGAAGACTACTTACTGCAATACAACTTAATTAACATTATAGATATGAGATAAGACACATGTAGGAGGGAGAAATCTAAGAGCTGAAAGATGTCAACTACATGTTAGTTCAATATTTGATTTGTTCATTTTTATTCTGAGCTAAGTAGTTACTCTCTAGTATGTCCCTCCCTGAATAATTCCAGGTAAAGTAACAGGAGTTTTGTACTCAGATCAAGATTTTTGTTTTGCCTACTGAAGAAACTCCTCTTTTCAACTGCTTTACCTTTAGTCATAACAAGCAGAGAGGTGCATTAAAGAGGCAGTATTCAGAGGCCTTGAACTGGAAGAACCACTCATGTGACAATACAACAGTTTTTCTATTACCCCAAGCTCTGTTTACACCACTTGAACCACTGAGTTAAAACCTCTAAGTCAGTCCTCTTTTCTGCTATTAATTCTCAAATGGAAGTAGAGCAGGGACTAAACTCCTTCAGGACCTTCAATCTCTGTCACACTGCCATGCTTGTTCTCTGCAAAGGCACCAGCCATGGCCCAGTTTCATTCTGGGTCATGTACCATCCTGTGTACCAACAAATAAGTGAATAAAATTGCAATTTTCTATTTGTACCAACCAAAGATTCCACCCAGTGTAGCAGCCAGCCGTATGCTTGTCTGCAGAAACTCAAAAGATTATGTTGACTGCCAACAGTTGCCACCCACTGAACAAGAAAACAAACTCAACTTCAAGAATATACATACTGATGGTTCATACAAAACCTTAACAAAATATATAGGAGCAGAAGGCAGGGGGGAGAGGGGAACCAGTTCACATGCTGTAGAAAAATACCCTCAAACATCAATTGTACACACAGAAATTTGTTACTAGAAGACAACCAAATCAGCACTTAACCGAGCACTCTACCAAAAGTAAACAGAAAGGATTGCACAAAGACTTCTCCAAAAAAGTGATGTTGAAAAGCCCTTCTTCAAAAGGTAATACAAAGTATAACCTAAACCAGCAGAGAAAACTAAGATCACCATTTTTTTAATCTATATTAATTCTCATACAGCTGATAGAGGTTCATTATCTAGGGGCATATGTCTATTTCAAGACTGATTTATTACAGGATGATTGTTCAAAAACACGGAGACTACGTGAAAGCACAAACCAAAGCAAACCAAAGCATTTCAAGGGGACATTTACAGCTGGTTTTGAGTCTAAGGACCAAAAATTTCAGATCCTAACTTACTCTTCAAAATCGCACTGAATTTCGACAGCACTTAGACACGTCACTCTCTGAAAAACCACAGATTTTAATTTTCAAGTGCATTTTCCTAGCAATAAGTGGGACTGGCCAGGCAGAAAGTTACTATCCTACTGTCTGCTTGTCCAAATCACACATTTGTTTGGAGGCATCTCATTCCCAAGATGATAATGCATTCACTCTATTTCTTCACTTACCCAAAGTTAGAGTCCAATAGAGATGAGACATTTGGTATAAGTAGTTCATTACAAATAAACTGAAAAGTAAAAGATATGACAGAATTGTTTCCTATGGCCCTGTTTCATAAAGATGCCAGCAGTGGAACTACGATAACTCACATAAGACAGGATTTTCCACTTTACCGTGAGTATCCAGAAACATGGCTCTGCTCTTTCTGGTCACTTTTTTTTATTTTTTGTTTGTTTTTAATTGCATATAGAGTTTACATAGCAAAATGTAACCTTTCTTTATTTGTAACTCAAATTTTTCTGGTCTTCATCTTTCTGGAGAAAAGCCTAACAATGTTAGGCTTTGGAGTCTGAAAAAACAAAACAATAGCCAAAATTTCTATCAAAACAAAAGTGGTTATAAAAGACCCACTTGGGAAAAGTGGGGGGGTGAAGCCACTCAAAAGCATTTAAGCACAGAAACTTATTTAGCATCAATCTTGCATCTAATGGTAAAGGTTCAGTACCACTCTAGACTACCAGCTTACCTATACATCAGTAGTAATATAGAATGGGAGAGAGGATTTCCAAGTCCCTCATCTTCACCTTGCCAAACCACTGTCCCTAAGCTATCTTTAAAAATAAAGGGCCAGTAAATAAGATATGGGAAGCCTATGGCTTACATAAAGCACTCAAAGTAAAGCCTCTGCTGATATGCATATTAGAATTTTTTTCAATAGCTCATTTTGCATGTTTGCATATAGATAGATACTTACAGATAGATGCTATCAACGCTACTATAATTTTAAAAATAAATAAATAAATAAATAAAGTGTACTGCTGTTAAATCACTGCCTTCTTCCCCTCCTTGTCTCCCAACTTGGTTCCCTGATTTTCACTTATTTGCATTCCTCTTCACCTTTAATTTCCTTCTTTATTTAGTATCTTTCTCCATCAATTCTGTTAGACTTTCTAACCTCTCCTTTTGCTATGTGGTTTCTTTTTCTTCCATTTTACTTTGTGGTTTCCTTGTACTTTACTCTCTGCCAACTTGACTTTTTTCTCTTTTCCCTTTTCTTGCTGTTCATAAGAATCGTAGAATATCTTGAGTTGGAAGGGACCCATAAGGATCATTGAGTCTAACTTCCTGCTTCTCACAGGATTATCTAACACTAAACAATAAAAGCGTCATCTAGAGGCACTTCTTGAACCCTGACAGGCTTGCTGCCATGACCACTTCCCAAAAATATGGAACGCTTCACACATTTGCATGTCATTCTTGCGCAGTGGCCATGCTGTACAGTTCTCTATATCATTCCAATTTTAGTGGATGTGCTGCCAAACTGAGCATAATTGGATGTCCATTGGATGTCTCTTCTCCCTTTCCAACAACTCCAAATTAGCAGCCCTGCTTAGATGAGAGCAGCCTGTCCATAGCTCACTCCATAAGCTTTCCATTCAGAAAGAGAAACTTCAGAGTTTGATCAATTTACTGCCATACCACCAACATTTGTAAGACCAGGAGATCAAGCAATTAAGGTATGTAACTATGGCTATAACATTGCAGGCTCATGATGAATGCTCTGAAGATCAAGGTATTCACAGCTAAAACACAGTAGCATAAAATTTTTTCTTGTGGAAAATTATATTTCCTCTTATTAAGGAAGAGTCAAGGATTTGTACCATGACTGCCGTGCCACTGTGCACTATGTCACTGATGAACACAACATCACCAACTTCCTGTTAGCAATCCTTCTTCCTATATATGACAAAATCATCTCACCTTGTGAATTAACCCGCCCCGTCACCAGCAGGGTTACAGCACAGCAGCTCCCCAAAAGGCTTCAGAGGCAGCAGGTTAATGGATTGTTGGTGTCCTTATCAAGGTTCATAATGCCAGTCTTCACCACCTTCAGAAGGGTATTAATTACATTTTTCATGGACCCAAAAATATACGACTGAAAGCTCATGTGGAATATCACTGGCTTTTCCCAGAACCCACTTCATTGATTAACTGTACTCACAGCTGTGAAGATCTTTTCAACATTCAGCTTAATTATGTCTTTGCTGATACTTAAAAACCATTACTTCTTGAAATGCTTATCATGGTTGGCCATCTAAATATGTTTATTTAGCAGAACATGAATAAGTGATGCAACTAATCACAATGTAAGCGTTATGCAGCTTCACAACATTTTTGTTGTCTGGCACAATGAGCAAGCTCAGAATAGGCGCCTGCCTGTTGGCACTGTCTCTCTTTTAGAGAGCTTCCATTCATTTAGTAACTCCAGGCTGGCAGCTAACTCCATCATGAATGGCCATAACACATCCATCCACCAAAGCCACAGATCTTCATTTAGGCACACACAATTCAAAGTACATCCAAGCTCTCTTGCTGAAAAGATTTTGGTTTTCAAGATTAAAATCCTTAACAGGTATACCAGACAAGCCTAACCCTCAAAAAATAAAGAAGCAGAGAGTCCTATAATTGACCTGTCAACAGCAACACACAGATGAGAAAGGGGTTGATGGCAGACCAGCACACATCTAACTCTCCACACAGTATGCTCAACTGTGCCTGATGCCAAGAAAATAGTTTTGCACTCATATTTGCAAGTTCCAAAACGAAGTGTGAACTCCTTTCCTTTTCTGATGCTAAAATGGTGCAAATTTAAATTGATAAGATTATCTTTTTGTCAGAGAAGGAGAGAAGACCACTCTGTCAAGTGAAGCATTTTTTGATGTTCAGACTACCTCAGTTCTGGCCAACCAGCTTTGCTCCCTTTTGAGCACAAAATCTAGCCAAGTATTTCTCTCTGAAAAGACAGCCGGATCTCTGCCTTTTTTTTTTTTTTTTTTTTTTTTTTTTTTTTGAGCTGAGAGCAGCTTCCTCCAGTTAGGATGAAACCCCACACCAGACAACCTTTAATCTTCTACTTACCATTCAACAGCCCAAGCAAAGCGTATCCTCAGCCTCTGCAAGAGGCTGAAGGAAAATCAACTTCTTTTCTTGTCTCCTGGTGAGTGACAGCACTGCTAGAAATGTTAAAATATAAATATTTCTTTTATTTAATCCACATTTTCCTTGAGGCCACAGACACTCTGGAAGTCCCTGAGCAATATTAGTTCTCCTGCTCTCACCGCTACAGTATTCTACAGTAACGTAGAATCTGCCTAGTCTTCCTTAAAATAGGTGAAACTACCAACTGACAGAAAATCAACAGCCTCTGGTACCTACAGAGAACTCAGGCAAAACAAAGTAGGAGCTCAAAGCGCTGCTGAAATACATGAGCTGTAGGAGAACACACAAAAAGTAGGAAACAGGACATAAATACAGAAGGACACAGAAGAAGAAATGCAGTTAAGCAGGAAGTCCATTAAGAGAAGATTAGCTCAGAAAAACACACATTCAAGTACAACTGCAATTGTAGAAAATGCAATTATTCAGACAGGAAATAAGAATCAAAAAGTAATTATTATATTTTGCAAAGGGAGAATAAATGCAACTGAAGATCACTGTTCAGATGCTTGGGGTTTTTTTTGTTTGTTTCACATTTCTTTAATCTTCACTGATAGATCCTCATGACGCCCCAATACCCTCTCAAATCAATAAAAAATAGTAATTAAAAAAAGTTCCACTTCAGCATCCCAATATGCCTGTGGGTAGCACCACATACAACGTCATGGAAACAGCAGGAAAAAAGCCAGCTATCAAACAATTGACTACTGCTCAAAGCACATATGTACAGGGCCTGCGTCCTGGTTTCTGACAGGACAGAGACTCTCAGTAAATGCCAGTGTGTCATAAACATTATTGCACCAATTGATTTTAAAGACCAGTTAAAAGCTATTGTCTGTGACAGACCAGGTAGGCCAAACAATCTGCATTCAGGGACTAAGCAAATCACATTTGGACTTGAAATATTTTGACCCCAGTCCCACAACTGCTCCCAGCAATGAATACCAAAGCCCTTTTTCTCCTGCCTATGTCCAAGTCCCTACGTGAGCTCCTTATGTACCTCTCTCTTTCACACTTAGTAAGGAAGAATCTCTCTTCAGACCTCAGTAACAACCTTACCAACTTAACTGACTGCTAGAGGGCAGGGAAAAAGAAAGACACAACAAAATCTCTTCTAACAGAAACAGAACTGGTAGCCTTCAAAAAGCAGATGTTGTAGTAAGATGTAAGGACAGTGCTATCACAATTTTAAATCGTGTGCAAATGTCAGAAGATGACAGACAAAGAGAAAAATAAGCACAAAACAAATTCATAAAATGTCAAGAGTCTTCCTGCACACTAGATTACTACAGGGCACGGGGCAAGCCAGCAGCAAGAGCACAGGAGCTTAAAATATAGCAGCAGCCCATGAACTAGAGCAGCGATGATGCTCATCAACTCCATAGACACCTCAGGATTATTTCTTCAGATCTCAGCAACGCTTCCAGTAAAAGACTCATCTCAATACAGCCCCCCATCCCAATATGGCTCCCCCTTCCATGGACACCGAACTTCATTTTCACTGCAGCACAGAACACCAGAATACTTCATAGTGCTTGTTTTGTTTTTAAATCTGGTCAAAAGATACTACACAGACAGGGCACCTTCTAAAGAGGGCTGGTTCAGCAATCAACAGTTCTATAATAAACAGCGTGACCTACAGTGCTTTGACTCCTCTAGTACAAGTGTTTATAAATCTTGGAAATAATTTTATTACATATTTCTTTACACTAGATGTGCATTGAAAGCCAATTTTCTTCCAGTAATGCTTTTGGAGACAGTTCACTTTTCTTCCAAAACTCCTATTAATCTTGCAAAAGAGAGTAATAACCTGAATCCAACCAAATACTGTATACAATATTTCTGCAGTTCAAAATATTTTTAATTCACTTGATGTGTGAGCCACTGCACATTCACTTTCACAATCATTTGCACAATTATGTTTACGGCAGAAACCACATGTTAAGCTTCCACAGAAACTGAATATAAAACTAATTACCAATACATATTTCCGCCAAAACCTGTAGTACAAAAATGGTTCTCAGCCAGATCAGAGAAGTTAACAGATAAGGCAGCCCGGGTAGCAAATCAAAGCAATAAGGCCTCAAAAATTGGAGTAATTCTGAACATTGGAACATTTGGAGATGACTGGTGCTCTGCCAGTTGCAGAGAAAGTCAAGAACAGGGGAAGACAAAATTCATTAAATAAATTATTCATTAGTATTTAACAACTCAGCACTGCATCCAATATTTTTCTTTTGGCTAAAGAACAGTGCTATGAATCCATTCACTTGTAACTGCACTGCTGAAAAAGTTAATGCCATTTATTGACAGGTTAATTTATACTGTCACCTTAATTAAAAAAAGATTATCTTATCGCTTTCTGACTGAAATGAAACTTCAGGTGATTGGGAACAATGTATCTACAGGCTAATGAATGATTTGAAGCGATTCAGTGTCCAATTAACACCAGCATCTGGTTTGGGGATTTTTTTTTCCCCTCTCAAAGCGTTAGGCCTATATTAATTATACTTTTAATGAGTAGTAACATAAAGTTCCAATCTTGATGTTATCCTTCAAGCAAAAATTCAGAAAATAAATTAGCCAGGACCTGGAACTCATACAAGCTCATACAAGCAGAAGCAAACACATAAAGCAGCGGTGTGAAATCTTTCCTAGGTATTCCAACAGCTATCCCAACACAACACTAACTCAAGAAATAAGTGTCCCATAACTATACAACTAAGATAAAAAAAGAGAGAGCAAGTATTTAAGTCCAAACCTGGCTTAGCATTTTAATACTGTGAGCACAGGTGGACTTAAGAGTATCTCATTTGTGTATCATATACAGGCTCTGTTATTGTTTAGGAAAGGTATAGTGTTGTTTCTTTAGGGCACTCTTACAACTACCACCAGGCGAGGGATGTTAACTTGGTATACCAAATGCTCACTTGAGAATAAAACAAGTACTTATTCCTGAGAGTAAATAAGAAGTGGGGCCAAGCTGTGTGGTTGCCCAAAAAAGAGCCAAGTACCATCTTTGCTGTGTGATGTTGTCCTATACCTTTTCCCCTTCCTTTTTATTGTGTCATTATTGTACCTTCCAATAGAAAATTATGAGAACTGTGACCAGCACTAATTTGAATCCAAATACTGGATAGCTTCGTGAAAAGGCTTCAATGACCATACGTATGCTCCTACCTGAAAATCTACAGAAAAAGAAAACCTCAACAACAAAAATCATACCCTTGCTTCTCATGAATGCTTAATTTTAATTAAATATCATCACTCCCAACTAGATCACACTTCAACTTTCTTTTGGAAACAAGGCAGAAAATCTTTGCTTCTGCCTCTTTTTAACAGAACTTTAACTGTGTTACTGGGTTTGTCTGCTTTTTATTTACAACAACGATTTCTCATCCTTCCCTATAAACTAAATCAACTTTAACCCACCTGTGTAGCAGCTTTATGCAACTGTTGCCAAGCCAGACTTGGAGTGATCACGCAAGACAATTCTTTTTTGGCTTATATCACTAACCTACAAACAACTCTGCCCTCCCAGGCCTGAAGCTCAAACTCTGCTCCTGGTCTCCATTATTGTGCTGTTGTCTACCAAATAGTTCTAGTACAAAGAAACAATATACCAAGCTTCTATCTACCACTTGGCTCCCCAAGATGATCACAACTGCATCCTTTCCTCATGCTGTAAGAGGTCTGCGCTGCAGATATAAAGGTTCAGGATTCATGTTCTGCCAACAGTATACCTACAAGAAACTCACAGTTGCAAAAGTGCTTCGAAGAAAAAAAGAAAAAGTGGGTGTTCTTCAAGTTTCTTAGCATTTTGAAAGTGAACCCCAATCGCTGTCGAAATAAAACTTTAAGATACATGGGTAAAAGCCAAACTGTATGAGCAGATGCATGCAACCTTCTGCTTCTCCTTACCCTAAAGAAGCTCCAAATCCAACATACTTATACCGTCTCACACCTCTCTCTCTCTTCCTGCCATAATTATCCCCCTCTGCCCCATCGACCAAATTTGGAGACTTTCCCCTGAGCTGTGCAGTCTCTATCCTTTTTCACCCAGTTGTGTTCCCAACATGCTTTCCTCCTACACTGCATGTGCATCTTTTATCACAATCAAGAAATAACTGAAAGAACAAAGAAATGCAATGTGATGTTTCTATCCTCCTACTGTGACTAAAGAAAGGAAATCTTTACTGAAGGCATATAAACTAATGCCCTATTAAGAACAGCTGCAAATATTAAATGCTGTCAGAAAGCTAGTGGTTGCCAAAATAAAGTATTAGCACAAACCAACTGCCCCTAGCCTTTAATCTGTACCCCCTTTCACAGAGATGGAGATAGCTGTTTCAATACTCTAACGTGCATTAGGTAAATTAAGCAGTCGCCTGAAGTCCACTAGAAACTTCCCAGTCGTGACACAGTAACCAAAACAAAAACATAACTTGAAATTATTTATTAAAGCTGTAATAAAAATCTTCTGGTAAGTACTGTCCACTGGTGATACACTGATACACTGGTGATGACTGCAGTAACTAGAGCCGCCCAAGTTAAACCTCATTTGATTTCCAAGTGAAACACTTCGAAAAAAGCAGAAAGAAATGAAACTAACTCAGTTGCTATGAAATGTCTCAGGGAGCAAATCCCTCTGGGCTCACTGATACGTCTAAGAAGAGATTGTTTTCAGTTTAATTCACAACAAGGCTGCTCCTTTGATTTCTTAGGAGATGTACACTGAAGTTAAACAAACAACTAACAATAACATGTTAAAATGCCCAGCTCCTGTTTCTCTTACCTGGTTAAAGAGGAGGGGTGTCCTTTATAAAGACTCCCTGGGACATATGAGCAATTTCATATTTTTTTTTCCTTCTGGTAAACTATTCCGGTTATTTTCTTTGAAAGCTCAACTTAACAAGTTGAACAATACATACTATTCAGATTCATCAACAGCACATCTAACAAACTTCGCTTCCATGGCAATGAGCATATCTTGGCACTGTCCATGGGGAACACTGACCAAAACCATCAAGACTTTCCTTCAATTTTTAATTAATTTTTTTTTTTTTTAGTTTAGGGTTTTGGGTTGTGGTTTTGGTTTGTTTGTTTGTTTTTTTACAGCAAATAAAGACTCTTCTAATGTAACAGCTAGATCTTTGTCTCCAAATGAAACATTCAGATTTTTTTTTTCTTTTTTTACATGTTAGGTGTTTTAAGCTTGGCTGCTCATACTCTTTTCTTTGCCATGAGCAAGCTAACATCCAAACATCACCTGTCATGCATTTTCACCATTAGCATCATTAGAAGGCGGGGTGGGAAGCATCCCAGAGGGTATCTCAGGCTGGATTGCCAAATACAGAAACTCAGAGAGGAACAGAAGGGTAGGAAGAGCATAAACAAGGCCTGTCATCTATCAGTGAATCAGACTTGCTAAGCCTTTCCTGAGTGTCGTGAGAAGCTTTCCTAGGCATATAGGAACACTGATGATTACACCCGCTTCACAAACCTTTTTGATAGAAACCAGGCAGATTTCCACTCTTTATCTGAAATCCCTGATGAAGATTGGAATGCAGATCCCTGAATACCTGCATGTAATATATGAATACCTTGCAATAACCTTTGACACAGAGGTGTGTGGTACCCAAGTCAGAGGCTGAGGGTGCAGGCTTGTGTGTTTCCTTTTACCCAACCCAGAAAGCCATCAAAAGGAAAAGTCCCTTTGGACAGCCCTCCCTTGCAGTGAATGTAGCCATGCCATGAGTGAGTGAAGGAGGTGGTCGGGGTGTCAACAAGGGGTGAAGAAGGGGAGGCCAAGGAGTGTGGGAGATGAGGTAGCTTTCTCCTGAATCAACAAACTGGTTCAAGGAAACACAGCCAGGAGCTACAGAGGAGAAAGAGAAGGAAGAGAAAGAGGTTGGACATTTCTCTTGTCAGCAGTATACACCTAAGCCATATCATATGTATGGTAGAACCACATGATATGTCAATAAACAGAACTGGCAGAAAACAAGTCTCACCACTGCCAGGAGATTTTCCTTTGCTGCACCTGGTGAATCCAGTACAAGTGTGTGTGCCATCGAGGACATCACTACCTAAATGAAAGCTCAAAAGCCTTCCTCCCACCTGGACCCCTCCCAGCACAGCCCCCTCGCCATGATCACACCTTCCCAACTGCCTGGGCAGACTCAGCCCCAGCAGCAGGAATGCTTTTCCTCCTCTTCGCTCCCTCTAAAATCCCAGTTCCTTTGCTTTTGATTCACCATTACTTGCCAACTGATCCCTTAATATATTTTCTTCCCTAATAGTTTATATAGGTTATATATGGTGCAAATTATACATGTGAAAATATGATACTTGTTTTCACAGTTGAACAACAACAACAGTGCCACAAAAACCAACTCCCCCCCAAAAAGGAACAACAGAAATGGAAGTGCGTAAATCAATAGAGAGAAAACAGGAATAATGTTTCACAGACAGCAGAAAAGGTGAATCCTATTTAAAACAATAACTCAGGAGCCAGAAGTACCTCACACTGAACAAAGGAGCTGAAAAACAAAACCCATTAGAAGCAATCCAGCCTTTACTGAAATACATACACATCATCATTAACAATAATAATTTGGCTCCTCATGTGTAATCACCGCATGCTAGCCTCACTTTATATTCGTAATGGCCATTAACGTCAAGAGGAATCGTGCACATGGGCACCCCGCTGCCCCTGCGATGCTCCTCCTCCATCTGCAGCCTGCTCCACAGGGTAATCCACCTCTCACTGCCACTTCTGCCCTCTAGTCTAACTCATGAACGGAAACAAGGAAAACAGCTGGGGCAGCTGAACTGAGTCAAATTTAGAAAAATGCTCTTTTTATTATTTTTTTTCTTTTTTTTTTTTCATAGTAGTCACAAGAATTTTGTACTCTTAAGGGAGCACCAGAAATGTAAATTGTAACTGTCTGCTCACACAGTACTTAATTCAAGACAGCGCATACTGGAGCACTGCAAGGACAGAATCCATCACAACTGTGCTTTGGATTTTGATGATTGATGGTTCAGATTGTTGCCGTCATCTGAAAATGGCCATGAAGACTAGGAACGTAGAAAATACCAAAAAGAAAGAAGCATCAATCCAGCAAAGTTTATCCAGGATACCCCACCTTCCACTTTACACAATACATAGGAGGCAGGGGAAGCATAATATTCCTCCTGCTCACCATTTTCTCAGTATCCTCACAGGCTGAAATTTTCACAGGAAAAAAATGAAAAAGTATCTCCTCAGTGTTGTTCAGGTTCAGAGAGAACAAATAGCATTCAATCACTCTCATCAATGTAACAGTTAAAATGCTCATCAACTATATGGACATTATAATCCTCAACTGACTGAGACACAGAAATAGAGAAGTCTGAATGAACGCTACTACATACGAGGTTGAGCAAAGTGAAGAAGTACATATTGTTATCGTGCCTTTAGTAGCTCAGATGAGCCACAAAAGTAAAAAAGCTAAGGTTTTTTCACATATTAGCAATACCGCCATGAAGCATTCAGGAACCTTAGAACACTAAAGGAATTAACTTTACAAAAGTGTCTACAATAAATAGAGAATAAACAATTCAATTGGGTCAATGTTTTCTTTTCTAGCACATCTTACTTTCTTATTTTCTAAACAGAACAGATCAAGTCAAGCCACAAGAGTACAACAATTTCATGACAGAAGGGCATGGGCAGACATATATTCCTGAGGTGAATTTATTTCACCCATTTGTCAAAAGCTACACCAAATCCAAATCCATCACTATAGCTACCAAATCTAAAGATTTCACACAGAAAAATCCCAAAACCAAAAACAACCTTACAGAGTTGTGAATTTCAATGGTTTTGCCTTAACTAAAAGACCAGCAGAAAATGCTTACATAGCTAATGTTTAATTCTCGGGTTTATAAAAAAACCCTGCATTAGGCAATTGATTCATGCATAAGTCTATAATTCACTGCCCTCATGTACTTCTAATATTTACTATTTCATCTTACAAAACCCCAGGTTGTATCCACATAATCTCAAGATGTTTATTTTTGTTTTCCTTTCAACAGTAATTTCTGATTTTGCTATCTTCTTTGCAATGATTTAAACAACATACTTAAGAGGCCTTTAGATAAGGACATGGAACAGAACAGTCCTCCAGAAACCTTGTTTCTCAGTGCCTACTATTTTATGTAATTATTTGGTTAAAGTAATATCCTATTACTTTATCAAGTATTTTATTACTGTATCAAGTATTATGTGACATAAGGCTAAGTTCTGTATCTTTAAGGACTATAGCTGAGTCTTCTATCACATTTACTTAGGTCATGAGAATTCAGCAGGAAGTCACCAGGCACTTCCATCTTGCTAAACAGAAGTTGTCTGGCTGATTCCATGCATCCCATACCCAGCTGGAGAGAAAGGGGAAGGGCACAAACAGCTGGATGAAACAAGACTTCTACACATGTGAAAACAATTTCTTTTGACTGCAAGCAAAGCCTGATTCCTGCTTTGACATCTGTCCCCAAACTTTTGCAGTATTTCTGTTTTACTGACCATGCTTTACTCATCTGTAGTTGCCATGTCATTTTACTGGAAAAACACTAAACACCTGCAAAAATGAAGGAAAGTGGAGAAGAGGGGCATAAAGAATGGCACCACCACCACCACCATCAGGGGGCTAAGGAAAAAAGAGGAAGCCCATCGGAGCTGGGGGGGGCTGAGCATCACTTTTTTAAACAAACTGTGCTAAACCTCTGCTCCAGCACAAGACCCCCTGCCCTGGAGGCCTGGAATTTCAGTACATTTATGAATATCTTTGTCCAGCTCCATTCCCTTGAA
The DNA here is from genome assembly GCA_026546715.1 of Gallinago undulata. NCBI lineage: Eukaryota > Metazoa > Chordata > Aves > Charadriiformes > Scolopacidae > Gallinago > Gallinago undulata. Next base: position 129,341,746 of record JAOTQQ010000001.1, read on the forward strand.
AAGTTAAAGAATTCGATCCACTGAAGATTGACTGAATCATAATCAAGGTATGTTTCCATTAGGAAAAATACATTAAAACCCTTAGAGCATTATCAGTGCACACACAACTCCTTCCTCTCCTCAACGAACGTACACACACACCCCCCAAAAATAAAAAAATCTCACACACTTATGCAGGTAAGTAGCTAATTGTTAAAAAACCCAACCTTGGTTACACATTTTGATTTATTTATAATCAAGAGAAGTTCATTCAATTATCACATAAAAGCCATAATCCATTTATCTGAATAAATTCTACAGCAATTGATAACTTCCTTTGTATGCAAAGAAGTACACTGCAAGTTAAATGTTTTAGTTTGATTTTTAATTTGGTTTAAAGGAATTCCCCATCACTGAGGAAAATTATTTGGTTTTGTGGCAAAAAAAATCCAAAACATTGCTTCCTAAGTTAAAAAGGTTCCTTTTCATCAGTTATTTCAACAGACAAAATTATTATCTGCTTCCTGCAAAGATGAGCCAGTCCTTGCAATTTTTCAGTTCCTTTTTCACATCAACATGCAGGTTACTATGGAACACCAAACACCATCATGGGCAGATCACACACCTTCACCTGGCACCAGTAAAATTACCTCTGCTTTGATGATAGGTCACGTCTGAAACCATTTTTAAAACATGAGAAGGTAAAGCTCCAAAAACTCCCGCATTAAAACTGCAGTTTTAATGCAGCTTTCACAAAGACAGATCACCACTCATCTTTCACTAGTATACCTGTGACCTCAGAAAATATTTAATAAAAGAGTTATTTTTAAATATTATTTTTAGGCACCTAATTTCCGAACTCTCTTTGTGAAACAATCTTTAACACAGGGCAAGTCAATAAACATGTTTATTAAAGTAAGTCTCAAAATATACTTAGTGATTCATTGTAAAAGACTACCACAAAGATATTGTGTAAAAATAACATCTCTAAAACTAATCCATTAACGTATTCTGTGAAACATACTGATATTTATGACACAATTTTCAATTAAAATGATACTTCTTATTTTATAGCAAATTGTTATTCATAAAGACATTCTCTTTGAGTTCTGAATTTAACATCCTTAGTTAGTCCTTCTGTTAAAAAATAAAATTGTGATGAATACGTGCTTCCATATCGACAACATTTTGACAGTTGCATATTACAGCTTTCTCTGCTCAATATCCCATTAAGTATCAATTAAGTATTTGATTTCTACTTGCTTTTTGGAATGCTTACCTAAACCTACTTCCTATTGAAAATATTATGATAACCCCCTAACCACATCTAGAATCTGAGCATTGAAGAAAAAAAAAAAAAAATGAAAAGCATGTATTGCTACTGCTGTTCTTCTAAAAAGGAAAGTGAGGATTAAAAATGTTAATGGAATAAGCATAACTCGTTGTCCTACATCAGAGAAGGAGCATTGGAACAGGAGATGTGAGACTCATGAGCAAGGTTCAGGATTTTGAGAGAGTTAGTTGTCTAGATGCTGATCTTATACCCCTTCACTTATTTGAAAGAATCATGTTTTAGACAGGAATATACACAGGAACTAAGTACTTGAGGGTAGCTTCTATCTTTCTCCAATTATCAGCGTATTAAATAGAAAACCATACAAATCCCTACAATAAAGGAATGAGCTCCCTGCTCCATCCCAATTCAGCCCTGGCACTGCAGGGGATGGAGTTTCTCCCACAGGGATACCATCCTCCATGCCAATGCCAGCCCTTTCGGGCCACCTGGCCAAGATTGCTGCATTCTGGCTTTGCTGTCAGGATGGCAAACTGCCTTCCAGATAAAACCATGCACAAAAGAGTGAACTGTTAGAGACTCAAATGAGAAAAAAACCTGTATCTTCCCCTTAGTTCAGTTATGTGGCTAAAAGCCGTTTGTGTTTTAGAATTGCAAAGCAACTGTTTTGGCAGTAAGAAAACAATACTTCTGAAACTTTGACCTTGTTAGCATTTCCACGAAATAAAGCCCCAGTTCTTTTAAAGGCTACTTAAGGGGATATGAAAGGGGAAAAAATACTGCCTAGAAGGAGAAAAAAAAGGGTTAGGAGCAAAACAAAGTTTCTGCCTGAAAATTGTCTGCAATGGATAATTTAAGAAATAAAGTCACTCTATGTTACTTTTGCTTCATTTTTTAGGAAACAAGTTAATATCATACTCTCAAAAGCAACAGCAGAGTTCGGGCTAGGAATACAGATAGCACAATGCTTTGGTGGCTTATGACTCAGCCAAAAACCCCATTCAATTAAACAATGATGTATTTTCTGTTTAAAGACAGTAAAACCATTACAAAGTTTGGTAATATGCAAAATTACAAAGTGGATTAGGAAAAAAGCAGTAACATTTTATCAAGGTCATCTGTATTCAGGTCTCTGAAAGGAAGCTAGTAAATCTACAAAAATAATACCTATGTAATCAGTATTTGTTTCAGGTTTATGAAGGGCAGATGGCTTTGTGAAACAGCTTTAAAATTTGTTGTAGGGATTATAAATTTTATTTTTTATTAACATGTTAATAGATATGAGTTTGAAACACTCAAGTGTTAATAATACATATAATTTTTAATTATAGAAGCATAATACATACAGCTTATTCCTTTTTGTAGCTCTAAGGGAACACGTTGTATTAAGTTACAAATGCAAATGTGATCTATTAAGCAGAAACGAGTTCCCTAATTGTTTAACCAAACAAGTACCTTTTATTTTGCACATTGTACAGAGGCTACCAAAATGGATTTCCTTGCCTAGGACAGAGTCAATGTGCAATTGCAAAGTTACTATTAAGGAACAATGAAAAGAAATGATAAAATGATTAAACAATTGTCAGCCTCAGAAAGAAGATGGTACAATGAGAGAGGATCTTACTATTTCAGAAGGTGTTTTACTTCGATATGCAGCAGTACATCCAAGTTACACAGCCATTTATAAATTGTGAAAGCAGAAAATGTAATCAAAATCATGACCAAAAGAAGAAGATACTGCATTATGTTTCCTGCAGCAACAGTAAAATAGAGAGATGGCAGATACCTTCATCTATGTCCCAGAAAACTAGTTATGCATGATATAATCTATCATATCCAAATATAGCAACACTTTTTAAAGACACCTATTTGATTTCAGCATGAGACTGTAAAAGGGGAGGGGGGGGGGGCAATTAACTAAATTTACAAAGCAATGTGTCTGTATGTATATCCATGTGGTGTGTCTATATCTCAAAATTAACCAGAATAGATCCTAAGTATCTGGGCAGAACTTCATCTACTTGCTTCTTTAAAACATCATGTCCTCTACCACATAAATAACTCCTAGTACTTCAGCCTCTGAAACAAACAAGCGAATATGTTTCGCCCTATCTGAAGAAAGAGGCCAAAACTTGGTGGCTCCTGTCTGTAATTGGAGAGTTGATTAGACTGGCAATGGAAGTCAGTAACACGGAAGTAATGTTCAACCTATAATTCAACACAGCAAAGACACACACTCAAGCCCACAAAAAGTAAGAACAGAAGCTTGTGATCAGTTAAAAGGAGCAATGAGAAATTTTTTTCCAGTTGCCAGGCTGAGATGTCCTTTCCTAATCCGGGCTTCAACTCTATCATTTCCCATTCTCTCAGTTGGATCTGTCTTTTCAAATCCTTGCAGTTCTGGGTACAGCTGATGGGCACCACCCTGCACAACAATAGAGACTATGTCCTGCCAGACTATGCTTACAACATAGAACATTTCACCAATATTTTATATATATATATAGATATATATATAGATATATATGTGTGTGTCTTTGCTCCGGCATAAAGCCACCTAGACTTCAATCTAAATCTGAACCCGCAAAATACAATCTTAATAGGAAGCATTCTTGCACTGAGTGCCTTTTTGGTTGCCATGGATACCCCCCTACAATTTGGGTTTTTTATAATTAAAATGGGTCAGGTTTTTGGAGAGGTTGTAGCAAATATGAAGGGAGACATCTCCAATTCTTCCTCTGTCCAGACAAACAATATCCCTAATCTCAATCCCTATATCCCAAATCAATAATCAAGCAAATTGCCATCTCCAGCAGGTTCAAATGCAAACCCCAAGCCCCTCAGAAATATACCACCACCACACCTGTTTCAGAGCAGCACTTTGATACCTGCAATAGATTCTTCTTGTGCAATTAATTCATGTTTAGCTTTTTTTACTACAAACGGGTGATAAATATTTACACAGTTCCTGGAGCAGAAACACACAAGTGAAGTGAAATGCGTATAAACACAAAGTCACTTTTCAGATGTTTTCCTCCAGGGCATGTTTCATCACCTTGGCATGGTCCATTCTCTTCACAGTACAAAGAAAGAGGAAGAGAAAACACAGGTACCGGAACATTTTTGTGTTACGTGGTATTTGCATTGGTTCTGCTCACCTCTCAGCTTTATGTGACAGCTCAGACCAATTAATTTGTCAGCCAGAACCAGAGAGCTAAGATTGTTTGTAAAATCAGCACTTAAAGGACAACAGGAAAGTGTAAAGCAGTTTTCAAATCTTTACTTGATTATCTAATGAATGGGGAAAAAAATGCTACTGAATCATGGCCTAGTTTTCAGATAGTCTGGAAGAAGTTTCAGGTTTTCCTTTCAATAAATTCCCACATCACAAATATGGAATGGAAACACCTCTTCAGCAAAGTTGACCATATCCACCTCTAAAATCCCCAAAACTACAAAACTCAAGCAGACAGTACTTGGCTGCTCATCAGTTGCAAGACTACAGAAGCACCCAGCTGGAGAAATTCTCAGTCCTGGTCTCATATCAACACAATGGACCAAAACTTGCCACTGACTCTTGACCAAAAAGACCCACACTAATGACAGGATGTAGGAGAACATGCTACTGCCTCTCATTATGGTTTCCTCTAACTCCCATCACCTTCTGCAGGGGGACTCCTCTCTTGCTTTGCCTGTTTCTAAGTCTTGCTCACTTTCTCTCCTCTCTGTTTTCCACGTTCCTGCTACTGCAGCCTTTGCTCTTCCCTATTTTCTATTATTTTAATAATACTTTTTTTTCAGCTGTTTTTAAGGGTATAATTTATCTAATAATGAGGATTGGTCCTGATTTCAGCCAACAGCATCCACGAACTCATACAAATATTCTGCTTTGGCTCTCCACAGCAAGCCACAAAATCAGAAGTTTAACAAGGATTCAAACTGAAATCCACTTCAAACATGAACATTATAATTTCCTCATCCATACTCCATGATTGTAGAGACCTGCCTTTCATCCTCTAACCAGCTCCAAGTCCCTTTAAGTCTTTCCTCAAATTTCCATAAGAGTCTTTTCTTTACACTCATACAGTTTCTTAGCCTTATTCTATTCTCCCTGTATTCATTTCCTGCCTTCTATCCTTAGCAAATTTTCCTTCAGTTCTTCTCATTTAGATCTGTCTCCATTCTTTCAGGATCTCTCCATCTCCTTGAAGCTCCCTTTGCCATTCTCCCTCCACCTCCTTTATCTCTCATTTCCACTAACCAAAAGCCAAGAAGCAACACAGGCTTCAGTGCCAGGAGCACTCACGTGCCCATCATGGGGTGCAGGAACCACCACCGCAGCCTTCAGATGCTGGTCCTGAGTACCAGGAGCTGGGCAGAAGAGGCATGTGGCCTCTGTGGGGACACATGGCCTTTCAGGAGTTGAAGGGAGTTGAAGTAGTTGCAAGTCAGCTAAACTAGCTATCCTACATGGAGGATGAATAATTAAAAGAAAAGGCACTTTTAGTTAGGCAGATAACGGAGTCAATTCTTATTTTAGTTGAAATGGTGATTTTTACTGTGTATTTTATGCTCATGTCTAATCTGCCATATTTAAGACACAGTAGTATTGTGGATATCGTGTCAGAGCACAGGATGACAGAGAAAGAGGCATACCTTCTCGTCATTAATTTTACCTTTTAATTGTGAAATACAGTGTAATGGGCCCTCATTAATTCAAGTCATGCCATTCAATTCAAAATTGAATTATTAAATTATTGTGAACAAGTTCCAGAACAAATAGCATGAAAGGATTCTGAACTGCAAATGTACTTTGCTTATTTGTGTTGACAGCTGTAGAACAACTGTAATTATTTATTATACTCTGTAAATTACAATCTTTTTTAAAATATGAACCTTCATCATGGCATCAACCATTGCAGTTCTGCTGAGCAATACTGAAGCCTGTTTTTTAATATTTTTTTTTCCTGAATTCTGAAGTGAGAAAATTAGCAGAGATGTTCTGGCGTATATAACGAAGACACTGGCATAGTGAAAAAGGAATCATTTCTCTTAAGAAAAGAAATGTTCTTAAAAAAAAACAAAGGAGCCCTTATGGCGTCTTTTCCTGTAAGATGGGATGGTTTGGAGGGGGAGAAGAAATACGTTAAGATGCCAAGAAGATTTTTATTAGCCTGATAGCAAATAATTTATGTCTATTTATACCACATGGCCTTTTAAGGAAGTCTGCAAACTCAAATGGGAAGACAGTACAGAGCTCTACTTAGGAATAAGCAACTTTTCACTAGTATATGAATGAATGTGTAACTATTTTTTTATTATTACAGATACATCTGTATCACCCAGATACAAAGTACAATAACTTGAATTGATTCTGCACTTTCAGTATGCCAATAAATAAAATATGAGCCAACACCTGGCTTGGACCAGGACAGCACATTTGGAAGAAGGGTTCCAAGGCAGTGGCAAACCACCAACCTAATCTATTTAGAGATGGAGAAAGGTCACTTTGTACCTTGTAATCAAGGCTGAAATGACTCAATGGAATCAGTAAAACTGAACCATGTATCTCATGAAGAGTAATTATTACATACTTGCATTTATCTTGGGAGAAATGTCTAATTAAGGAATGGTACTTTGTAAACTAAAACTGTTGTTAAGAACTGCCATTGTACTTCAGACAAAGATGACCAAAATACTCACAGAATTAAAAAAACATGCACAAATCACACTTCAGGCATTTAAGAAGACAGACAACATCCATGAGTTTAGTGGCTTTTTTAATGGCCTTTTAAGAAGCCAGAATTGACTCTGCTAGAAGAGACAGACTCACAGTCAAAACACTTTTTCTTCTTCAGGTGATGTTAGAAAACAGGCCTATGCAAGTCTTAGCATGTTCAAATGACACTTTTAAGTTATATTTTTGTAGTACCTTCTAGCTCAGACCACAACAAAGTCATTCTTACGGTGCGTGCATATATAACATAGCATTCTAGCACAGCAAATCAGTACTACATCAAGTTACACAAAACTGTTGCAATTGTCTTCAGTGCTAGAACACACAGGCATTGGAGACCTTTCCAAAAGCAATACTCCACCTCGGATGGAAGGAAAGGACTGCACTAAGGTGATTCTAGTGAAGTTCCAACAGGCCCAAACTAGTGCAACAATGCTGCCTTCTGCTTAAAAACAAAAATATAGCAAAAGAAGCTTCCTCTTCCCTGGAAACATCAGAATATTAAGAAACAATCAAAGCAAACAAAAAAAGGCCTTCCCCACCCCTAAGCTGTCTGACAAAGAATTGGCAGGAACCACACAAATGGGCTGGAACTGGAAAAGGTTACTGGCTGCTTCAATTTCCTCAAGGCAGAATGAGCTCTGCCTACCTCATTCTGACAATTGTCTAACCTATCCTTAAAGGCCCTTAAGGATGAAATGTCACCTGAAAATGTAACAGAGTACATATACTCCATCACTCAGCCTGCTCACAGAAACGCAGAACCTCAGACCTCTGCAAAACTTCCAGTTTGCAAGTGAACCGGTGACAACTGGAGGGAAGTTTTCCAGCTGTACTATGCTTTACTTTGTGTCACCTAATCCAGGTTCCCCTGCTATGCTCATTACGTTATACCAAGAATCATACTGGTAGTTAAGAGAGGAAACATCTACCACATCTGATTTTTTTTCTGAAACACAGCAATAGACCAACTTGGTTTAATGTGCTTTGCTCTTGATCAGACTGTTTTCTCTAGGAGCCTTCAAAACCATGTGAACTATTTTACTTCTGTATTTTTCTTGAAGGAAGTCAAGCCAACTACTCCTTCTGCTCTGTCATACTACTGCTCCTTCAGCTTGCACTCTCCCTTAAAGGGAGGTAAAAAAAAAAAAAAAAAAAGAAAAAAAAGACAGAGAACTGGAGGGGGAGAGACAGCAGCATATTCTTTCATCTGCCCACTTTCCTTGGCCCTTATCAACCTTCAGCAACTTAGTGAAATGAGAAATTCCAAGAGGCTGTATTATCCCCGCAAAGCTAACCCTCCTCCTACACAAGCTGCCACCACAGGAGCACCACCACGAGAACCTCTGGCTCAAACTGTCAGCCACTGCATGCAACTTGGTATTTGAAGTTACCTACAGCTATAAAGGCTGGTCAGTAACCCCTCTGTGAGCAAGGGAAAACTGGGAAAACATTTCAAGCTGGAAAACGTTTCTTGCACGGATGTTGTCCACAGGCTGCCTTTGCGTCACCTGCTGTAAACTACATCCCTTCACTCGCTTTTATGATCTACGATATAGAGGGAATAGAGAATATAGAGGGAGGATACTTTTGTATCTCCCTTTATTTGTCATACGCCCTGAAATGCTCTATACTGTAGCATTTCATACGCAGTGCATCTTCTGTCATACCTATTTTACTTCCTTTATTTCTGCATGTGAAAGCAGTGCTTGTACAATTTCTCAGAGGTTTTTAATTTTATGCATTTTAAGAAGCTTGAAAAGAAAACCACAAGACTGCCAGCAGAAGTAATGACTTCTTCACTTCCACAGAGCACTCAATCGTACTTAACACCCACTGGAGTATTTGCCGGTTTTCGAAGAGGGCCTAGGCATCATTGTACTAATGCAACGCATTTGTCATTGTGAAGGTCAGCAATTCTTTTTACATTACTGAAAAATACCACAGACAGTACATAATCATAAGCTTTGTTTTACAGCGTTTTCTAATAGCCGTAATATTCTACTGTCTACTCCAAGATGAGCAAGAAAAAACAATACCCCCGTCTCAAAGATTTATTAAACATAAACATTTTAGTCAGCATATGCAAGTGCTCATCTTTGTGCTCTAAAGTCCACTGAAAGACTGTATTATTTGCAGTGCTTTTACTTCTTAACATTTGGAAAAGAAGGATGAATTGCTGTTGAGCATTTTCCTGAAAAAGCCCAGAACCAGTACCTTTCCTTCTTTTTCCAATAAAAATACACTAGTTGTAGTATTTCCATTTGCATGCTGACAAAAGTATTAAACTTTGAGCTTTAAATTCCTGCTTTGGGGGATTTTTCTGAGCTTAGCACAACAAAAACTTACGACTCATTTTGCCCACTCTTTTCTTCTTTAATTTTCGGTAATCCCCGCTCCAGCTTTGGGCGATTCAAAACAGCAGTGTGTTTCTGAACAAAGGCCCACATATTTTTTCATTTCTTATAGCTAAAGAGGAATTCAAAGATATTCAACAGATTAGTGAATATGGACCATGTGCAGTTTAATGAATAACAGCTCGCCAGAAAAAAACCTTACGTTTCTGAAAAACATACAGCAGTAAATAGTCCTTCATTTCCACTGTTGAGGACTGCAGACAGAGCTTCAGTATAAAATACGTTGGGATCTAGAACCCATATGTATTCAGAAAGTATCTACAATAAATATGTATTTTAGAATTTACCTGAAATAACAAAAGATCCAACTACACTGAAATATTTTCCACAGAAGTCAGTAGACAGGCACAAATTCTTATGCCAGCAGAATTGGTCCTCAAGAGGTTACATAAAATCATCATTATTAGGCAAATGTTTCTTCTCCCCAGATTCTGAGATCAAACACTTCCCTGTTCATGTCCACGTATTAAGCAAATGTTCTTTCTGAAGCCACTCACTGTCTGTCTGGTTCTCGCTCTGAAGTGCACCATTATAATAACTGTCTAGTTCCTGAGATTTAAATTTGTAAGAAAGATACCACTGTACCCAGAGAAACCTGGGAACCCCTAGAAGGTCATTCTCCTCGAGGTGCTGTTGGACACTGGAGCTAACTGCAATGGAAAGAAGAACGAGAAATTGAAATAGTTTAATAAAAGTTAAATTTTAATCCAGTACCTTCAGAAAATAAAAAAGGCACCATCTCCAGGCAAATATATCAACAATAAATATAATAAGAGATCCTAAATTTCACTGATAGACACATATAAAGAGAATATAACAGAATTTGATAAAAAGGGTTTGATTAAAAAAAAAAAAGATATCAATCTGGCAATGCCTTTTCTCCTCAAAGCATAGTTTAGCACTCCTTTTCAGAAGAATTTCAGCCTGCTTTCTAAATAAAAGAAGTCACCGCACTGTAGAACAGATAAATCTTAATTAGGAAGACTGGTAATATTCACATATAAGACAATGAATAATCCATCCTAAAACAAGACAGAAACAGCAATTACCTGGATCTGAAACTGAAGCCTTCTCAGACTCAAGAAGCTAAAACCAAATTCATACAGCATTTGACTTTTCCCCTGCCATTCTCCGAGGAGTTGCAAAGATATTACAGTAATGTTGTATGTAATATAAGATACAGGAAAATAATTTTTTAAACAGCATGAAGGGACACCATCATAGGCTATTTCAAACTACCAAAGTCAGTCTCACCATTAGTTCAGGTAAAAGGAGAGATTATCCTCTACTATTGATTTTCATTCAGTACATACATATTTGGTGATACTTCTGGACACAGTTTAATACGATGCTGTAAAACAGTACTAATTCGGTTTCAAGAGACAACAAGCCATTGTGTCCTCCTGCAATTACAAGCGAGCAGTACCTCAATTTAAGGATATTGAAGAAAGAGTTTTCAACTGAGAATTGGTATTTAGTGAAATAAGAGCACTATACCTTATTCCTGGAACTGCAGCTGAAGATACTGAATTCTGACATACAACGGACTTCCCGCATAGGACCAACACTTTCCTAAGTTGTTTTCTGCATAGCCTCCTGATCGCTTGCGAAACCCTGTGCAAATCTGCACACAGCCTGTGAGGCCGTTCCTTTCAAAAGTTAAGAATATACGGTTTCCATAACAGATCCAGTGATGGCAAGATTTGTATTTAACTGTAAATCTTAGGATTAAAGAAAAATTAGATATACACTGATGGGCTCACAAGAATATGAGTAATCACCATTTAAATCCCTTTTGGTTTTGAAAAGGGGACTGCAGTTCATGTTCTACTTTCTGAACTAAGCAATGCTTCACACAAATTAACAGTATTAAAGGACAGGTCCATACCATATTGCCAAGTAGGCAACCTGTTCAAGAAAGTTATTGCTTCAAAGATGTATTTTTGTACAGGTTTCAAGTCAACAGTACAAGCAGAGCCTTCTCATTTCTCTCTCTTGAAAGAAATAATGAGCTGCAAGATAGCCAAAGCTCTGGACTGCTCTGCAGTAGTGACATAATAATGAAATACCAAAGATTAAAATTCACATGAATCCTAATAACAAACATGCACATTATTGAAAGCCCTTGTTATTAACAAAGGCACCAAATATCAGGCATTACACAAAGGTTAACATCACACGTGTTAAGAATATCAGAAAATCATCCACAAATGGTAAAAATGAGGAGGAAAAGAGCACTTTGCAACACATCCACTTCATGAAATTTTTTTTATATCAGCTGATCCACCAATCAAAACCAGGACATGTTGAAGCAGATATACAAAGTCTATCCAAGCTTCCCCAAATTATCAAAAACACAGCAAAGTAGTGAAAATGCACTTTTTACACACCAAGATTCTCCAATCTTTCTCAAAAAAAAAAACCCCAAACAAAAAAAAACACAACCTAAGAAACAAAAGAAAAAAGCCACACCAAAGCCAAGTAAACCACCACCAAAACCCCTCTTTGAAATAAACAGCTCACAGTTCAAGGAAACCAAGAACCAGCCACAATGGTCTGACAACTGGTATACAATAAATATTTAACTATTTTTTTTTTTTATTTGAAAGTAAGTTTTCTCAAGATAGTAGTAAATGAGGCATATTTTTTTAGAAATCTTTATAAACATATATATGTGCTCTCATTATTTATACAGTCTGACTGTAGAAACATATTTTCTGTGTTAAATTAGTCTGACTCTGCGTGTTGCACGATATATGCTGTTGAACTCACACTAGTTCAGACAGTTCCCAATCAAGCAGCAACCTGGCACATTATGCTCTGTATCAATCAGCATCTTTTACACATCTGTCAGACACTGCTCTGAAAGCTCATACTGTTTGAAGGTCAAGCTCCTTCCTAGTACACCCAGTACACCCAGTCAGCACAACAACACCAGCCATGAAAAGTTCCCATCTGCTACTCCAGCCATCCTGTTATCCAACCTCCTGACAAATCTTGATGTAGGAATAATGACAGTTTTCAGGTGGATCTTATTGGTACATTTCATCTTTTTGAGGCTTGTTTTATTCATTTTTCTTTTAGGAAAAGATATACTAAGCTAAACACCTGGTTAAAGTAGCATTCCATACAAGACTTAAAAAGCATGGGAAAATAATTAATTTCTAATATGCACTAAATCTTATGCCTGAACACACAAAACAGTATCATTGTCAAGCGTGAATCTGAGAACACTTATTTCTTTAATTAAATCCAAAATAACTTCGAGACCCAGTGGCATGCTTTTGCAACTTTGTATTGTCACAGGAAAGCATGTCGCAAGGAGTTGGATCTGCTGTTTTGATGCTGCAGGACACAGGATGAAGCTGTAGGGAGAAAATAACAAAAGAGAATAGCTACCAGATGGCAACCATAAACTTAGGACACAGCCATCTATTCCCTCTAGCATATGTTACATAATGACAGCTACAGTCACTTATAACATTGCCAATACAACCTGACCATCCACACTTACCTATAAAATAAAAGTTGAGGTCAAATTTTTATCATCATACATATTTCTATCAAATCTCAAGAAGGTTATTTTTTGTGAAGTGGCACTATTTTATTTTACTAGATAGTTTGACATAATTCATCTACTTTACCTGACATGAAAATTTTGAATTCAAGCAGAAAAAGAAATAATTACAGAGGAAAAATCCTAAATTAAGGATTAATATAGTAAAATACTCAAACCTGAAAGAAAGAGCAAATTGCATGCCAAGAAGCTACAATGGAGCTTGAGAATCTATACTAACCATCAAATCCATAATGCAATCAAAGCTTGTAAAACCTGTATGCTGTTTCTGGGTAGATCACATCTTCCTTACAAGTTGCAAGATACACATCATAAAGATGAAAATACCTCTTTTTCTAGCAAGAAGCCTTTTAAAGTGGTCTGTACCTGAACAATTCTGAAATTCTCCTAAAAACCTGTGAAGAACCTTTAGAAGCCTTTCAACGCTATTTAAGAACAAAAAGCAGGTCTGTCCTGTTTCCTTAAAAGAGCGGGACTGCAGAGTTAGTATTTAAATGTGCAATCAGGCATTACAGGAAAAGGTATTTGAAATAACAATATCCATCACAGGTGCAGCTAGAAAGCTTTCAACAGCAGAAGAATCCTTTGCAGGAGTTCGAAAGATTTCATTCATTCCCCCATGTTGAGAGTGGTAATGGAATAAACAGACTTGTTGGATTTCATGTAACTGAAAAAAAGCTACGCACAGAGTACAGAGTAACTCAGACTCTTGGTCAAATCTATTTTCACTCAATTTACTTTATACAAACTGTGATAACTTGCATGAATTCGGGATCTGCCTAAGACTTACTTCTAGCCCTTTAGGCATCTGATCTGAAGAAAAAGTGTTTCTCAAATGCTTTAAAACAAACCAGAATTACTTCTGGTTTTTGAGCAAAAGAAATGTTTTTAAAAAGAATGTTAAAATCTACTAACAAAAGCATATACATTTTTTTTTTCAGTGCAAGGAAATATGGTAAAAAAAGCCCCGACTTATGGGTTTCTGAAGCGCAAAGAGTTAACATGGAAAGCCTTTGCAGTTCCCTTGTGACAAAGCAGCAGGTGAGGTTGAAGGTGTATACTCAGGTGCAGCACCAAAGCCATCCAGTACACTCCAGCACTGCTAAGAAGCATTAATGATCTGTGAATGCACTCTAAGTATTGGCATGCAAATAAGGCATCCGAACAATCCTCTCTGCTTCCAAATTTGCCACATTTATTACAGCTTGAAAAAAAAAAATAAAAAAATCTTTAGAAAGTAGGCCAGGTTTTCACTTAGCTAAACTTGGCCCCAAACACATACACAATCTGTCAGGGATCAGCAACGGCATCACAAAGAAACACAGTCTCTTTTGTGTAAAGCTGGGTAGTCGTGAAGCCTGCAAAAAGAACAAGGTATCGGGCTTTAAAAATAGCCAAAACAAGAAGCTGCACAACAATCAAATCTGCTTGAGTATAATTACTCCAACAGACTGATGCCGAATTTGAGAGCACAGATAAGACTAGGAAATATTTTTCTTCAGCCTACACTAGAACAGATATCTGGAATAACATAACCAGGACTATGGGAACGTGTGCAATACAGAAAGGATACAGGCTATAAACTATTAGCTGCAAAAGAAAATCATGCTCTGTTTTAGATGCAAGATTTCAACAAAAAAATGGAGTTCCACTTTTTTGTTTCCTTACTTTATTCCCTCTTTCACATAGTCATCACACTGGCCAATTTTGCTTAACCTCTTGAACCTGAGTGCTCCAGGTGCAAAACAGGCAGAAATTGCTGTCACTCACAGGAAGATTTTACACTGGGCTAGATTTATAATACTTTCTAAACATTTCATACCAAAGCTTTACAATTTAGACTTCCTATAACAGAGCATTTGTTTTACCAAACAGTAATATGCTGAAATTAGTTTATGTGAGAAATGAGCTGAATTTTGCTTCAGCTAATTGGTATATTTTTGTCACCGCATCTGTATTGACTGAGGAGGCTCAGTGATAGTGGAGTCTCCTCCATTGTATCTAACTAACCCTTAGAAATGCCCGGTAGCAGTCCAGAGACTCTGGTTTAGGAGAAGCAGACTGTGAAGGCGATAAGTGAACAGACAAGTGGTTGAAGACAGACTGATAAGTGAACAAAAGACATGAAAGACTGATAAGTGAATGAAGACCACCTGGAGGGTAACTAAAGAAAATAAAGATAAGACCACTAGATCAAGAAGATGACCACACGGGTGCTTGTAACTACTAACACTGGACAGTAGATGATAGCAAAGACTGTGAAACAATGTTTAGTATAGCTAACTAATTAGAGGTTTGTGCTTTGTAAGGTAAAAAGATATAAACTAGATCTGTAATAGGTCAGGTGGTTGGGAAGAATGTGAGCTCCAACTTCTCAGCCAATGAGGAGAGAGACAGGAACTCAAGGCGGCCGGGGAAAAAAGGTATAAAATATCTACAAAACTAAAGATTGGTGTGCCTCTGCTTTGAGATGCACTCGATTCAGCACTGTTTTGTACAATAAATCTTTGCTCCGGTGACTTTGTCCTCTTTAAATTCTAAGTGTGAGCCGGTGTTTCTCACATTAGATGCAGAAGCGAAATAAAAGCATCATGACAGAATATAACAGAGGCTGGAGTATCTGCCATTTTAAGGTATTTGTGGATGGTGAGGAGAGAGATAAGAATCATTGTCCTAGATGCCAGATGAAACTTTCCATCTCAAACAGTCCAGTCTAGGTGTTGCCATTCACCTGCTAGCACCCTGTCAGACAGCATCTGACCCAACAACATCTCTGACAACAAATGTGCCAAACTTCTTGGGCAACATTTCCAGTTATCTAAAGGAAAGAGATGGAAAAACATTTTGCAATGAATTTTCTTTTTCCTGCCTGTGTCTTCAACAGAACCATCAGGCAAAGATTTGTGAGTCAACTTGAGATATCTATAATCCATTTCTCCACCACTATTTGATGGCGTCTCTTAGGTTTTAAAACGCATTAGCAGGAAAATGTTTATTCCCACCCCCAATCCAACTGGCCTTTCAGATGATTAGATTTCTTGAGACCATAAGCTTTATCATGCCTCTTCTACGCTGTCAGTCACCCGTAAGAACTCAAAGCCCTCTACTTCCAAAGAGGTCCCATAGGAAGATCAAAAGCCAAGCCTCTCTTTCTGCAGTGAAAATTAATTCAGAACTAAAATCTCATTTCAACTCCAAAAACAAATTCACTTTACCAAACCTTTTTCTTCTCCAGCTGAGAACAGCAGACATGAACTGGCTTCAGACTACCCAGTCTTCACTGCTGTTACTGGGAGCTTACTGAAAATGGTGCCCCTTGTCCTGACAAGGTTAATTTAAGGTGACTAGAAATTAGCTTGTTAAGGAAAAAAACCACAACACCAACCCACACCAAAAAACCTGTTGAGATTTTGGAGGCAAATTGTTTGCAATTGAAAATCTATCCCACAACAGAATTGTTTACAAGATCTTGCTAAATTGCCTCTAATGCTAAAAACATGGTACCAAATTGGCACATTCAGCTTTTAAAAATATCCTCTTTGCTCAAGAGCACAGCATCTGTCCCCTCTGCACTGCCCACCAGCTCAGTGACACCACTGTTACAGAAAAACCGAAAAACAAGAAAATTAGTAGAATCCAGACATAATTAGTCCCAAAGAAAAAGAGGTTCATTTCCATGAATTTTTCTCCCCAGAAGAAAAACCAATGAATTACAATAGGAAAGCAAAAGTCTTTTTCATGCCTCCAATTCAACGAAACTGAGCACAACAAATAATTAATCTTAAAATAAAACTAATGACAATGTCTCTATTCACAAGCTTATAATTAAGCTTATTCTTAAGTGCTTCATCAAATCAGTTCCTTGATGAATATGCAATTAAAATTTCAGGAAAAATGTGTACCATCATAATAACTCTTGTAGTTAGAAAAATATAAATATTAAGGTGAAGATTCTCTCATATTAAAGAGATAGGTCTCAGACTTTTCTAGTTTAAGGTATTAAAAGAAAAAAGCTTTGCTTTCTGCCAAATCTGTTCCAGTAGTTTAATATTTCAACTTTCCCTGATGTGTATGCACTGCCGATAGCTTAAGGTCTTTTAGCAGACATAAGTATTAAGCAATTAGCAATGCTTATCTTGTTCTTTTCACACAAAAAGGTGAGTACAGGTTAAAGGGGTGAAAGCATGCACAAAATTAGAGAGAGAACACAGATGTTCAATATGTAAAAATCTATCAAGCCAACACACATCACATATTGTACCTGATCAGACCCTCCAAAAAGTAAGAGGCCTTACTACTGTATTTCTTATTTCTAACACTTCTAGTTTCATCATCTTGAGGGTTCCTTCTCTAATATATGATAAATAACAGCATCTATAACAAAGTCTTTTCAGCATCTGTGCAGATTTCAATCCATTCTGTTCCTGCAAAGCGGCTGTTCCTAAAGATAAAATCCAAATCAGTTTATCTGAACTGCTTCAGCTGTGAGACCAATTCAGTTCATGTCACCTGCAGACTTCTGTCCTGCAGCTTTTCCAGACACCTGAACACAGCTGTACAAGGAAGTTAAAAGATATTTCAGCTAAGCAATGTTTAGTGGCTCCACAGAATTTAGGACTTCTAATTTGCCACATTCTACTTCACCTACTTTGCGTTTCAGTAAATAGGACGCTTTGGATCATCGTGGTCTGCCTGCAAAACCTTTGCATTTGGAAAGTCAGAATTTTATAAACAACTTCAAGGTACTAACCACCCCCAAGTCCTCTGATTATTTATGGTGGTTTAAAAAAAAAAAAATATATTCCCCCTCTCCTCTGAAAACATTTTTCTTGCTATTCCACAAGGAAAAAAAAATATCTCACACAAACAATAACAAAGTGGCTGTGCATAAAAGAACTGGATGGCTATATCCAAAGTGCTGCAAAAACAGAATATAAATGAACAAAGATAGAAGCATTATCTTCCTCCAATTTTGTACTATTATAGTCATTTTAAGTGCTGCCTGTTACAAGAGTAAGCTTGAAACTTCAAGGAAGATGCATACTAATTGTTAGTCAATTCTGTATATTGGGTTCGTCATTTTTCTTCTTTCATTTTTAAGTGAGGTTGAACTTTTATAATTACACTTTATTAGCAAGATGTTTTAACTTCTCTAAGCACTACTAGTGTTCCATTGTTTAGGCACAGCCCTACACGAGCCCTTGGAAACTTGCAGTGAAAAGCAAAATGAGACTGCTTTTCAAATACGGTTATTTTTCACTATTCCTTAAAAGTAAACTACAACACGCAACTTACTTGTAGTAGACTGTAGTGTCCTGCCTTTGTATTGGGGTAAAAATCATGATTAAAAGACAACAGCAGTCAGTGCATTGGAGACCAAGAGCACAACAGGAGAATAAAGAACATACATGATACTGTATGTCTCATAAATCTGTAGTATTTGTCATAATTTGAAACTGTTTTCTCCATCTTAAGGGAAGAGTAGCATAGGTTAAGCTGCAAAACCTGTAAATTTGTGAACATCTCAATTAATTTTTAATGATTTTAAGGGTGGCTTTTTCAGTTTTACAAACCTTGTCTGTGGACTATATGTGGTCTCTATATTAACACAATACAGAAAAATAAGACACAGAGCAGCAATGTTAGTCAAAATATCTTATAGACTCAAAAGAAAATGAAACCGAATGTTTTCATCATTAACAACAAGAAACCCTATGTAAACATCAATGTCACTCATCTAAAACATTCACACAGAAACACAGTGCTCTTACTCTGACTTAAATAAGAGAAGACAGACAAACATCATATGAAAGCTGGAATGTATCATAGCTGGCCAGAAAGCAGTGCTCCAGATATTACGAAGTTGGGTGGGGGTATTTTTAAAGAAATTATATTATTCTAATAAGTTTAATTATATATATTTAATAATATAATATGTATATTTAAAATAATGTTTGTGATGAAAAATTTGTAGTAATTATACTGATAGTCAGGTTATCCATAAATGCCCATCATTCCCAAAGGGTATTTCACAGTGAAATTTATGGAATTTTCAACAACATGGATATATTTTTCAAGTTGGGGGGGAGGGGGAAGAAGAAGAAAAAAGAGAAAGTTATCAACTCTGTTTTAGCCTCATTTCCAAAAGATCTGATAAAAGTTTATTTGAAGGTAAGTTATCTACTATACTTGTCATGCAAGTTACACTGTCTGCTTTTCTATAATTCTTTTGGTCACCCATAAGAAAAGTCAGCTAAACAGCAGAGTAACTGGTGAAAGAGCAATCCTTCCAGGAGGACAGTAGTATAATCACTAACATGCTCTAAGCAATCCTGCTTCAGCAGGGGAGTTGGACTAGATGATCTCTACGGTCCCTTCCAACTCTAATAATTCAGTGAAATTCAGTGAAATCACAACAGGGGGAGGAGGCTATCTACCTGCAAGGAGCTTCTGCTTCCCTTGAACTGAATGATGAATATTTCACACATCACCAGCAAGCAAGGCACAAGAAAGGCCTTGCTCTATTGAGCAACTGTTTATTGAATTCCCACAACCTCTACCCTTCAAATGTTTCTTGCTTTACGGTGTAGACAGCCTGTACAATACAATTAGTCAATGCAGTGGGCACTGTAAAGACAAAATCCAATATGGACTTGGATAGTATTTTTGTCTTGAGAGCTAAAGCCCTTTTTTCCACTCCCTAACAAAAAAAAAATATTAAAATAATCACCTCAGGCAAGAGTAAGTTTATTGTCGAGATAGATTTCAGAAGTATGTTAAGAACCTCTTAACCCCAAAAAGAGACTTTTCCTACTCTGGATCTTTCATGAAAAACAGGTCATCCAGTAATTTTAAAAGGTAAGAAGAGGATTTGTGGCCTGCACAGGAAAATAGGTATTAGACATTCATAATCACTACTGAAACCAAGGGACAATTTCACTTCATGTCTAGCAAAACAGACAGAACTTCAGAACACTGAAGTGAACCTTGTCTAACAAAATTCACATCTACATCCAGCAAGAGAGCTACTTCAGCAGAGACCGTGAGCCCTCTGCATCTGCCAGGGAGACTCGGCGCTTCCCATCTGAAGAACTCTCTACTGTTGCTTAGCTCTGGCCATGTTACACAGCTGGGACTAGCCTTTTCAATAAAATGCAGTCCTTCCTCCACTCCGAGTTTTCCAGAGACCTAGATCTAAAATAACTCATTTTCAGAAACCAAGCTGGGGAAAGCATGACATTTTTCTCATAAAAATTGACAGGTAGGTTTTTCAAAACACTATGCCTTCCCATAGCAGAACAGAACACTTTAACCTCTTGAGAACTTTACTAGACATTTTCCCCATGAGCCAAATACAGTTTTAATTACTTAGAAAACAATGCTAAAAGTTGCCAAGAAACTCCCACTTCATGAAGATCAAGAAAAATGTCTGTGCTAGAAGTGTCTTTTAATAAAGAGCAAACTTTCCTTTGCTCTTTATTC
This sequence comes from Gallinago undulata, assembly GCA_026546715.1. Classification (NCBI taxonomy): domain Eukaryota; kingdom Metazoa; phylum Chordata; class Aves; order Charadriiformes; family Scolopacidae; genus Gallinago; species Gallinago undulata. The sequence goes on from JAOTQQ010000001.1 coordinate 129,362,232, forward strand.
TGCCCAGAATATACCCATTCCAGACACATGCTCTTTCAGCATTTGTTGTTTGAGGAATGCTGGCAGATTTTTCTCCTAAAGGTAGAAGGCAGATGAATAGATGCACAGAAATACCTAACTACTAATGCCTGTTACAGACCTGGTTTTTTAGTCTCCCTTCCCCAAACTATTGTATCCATCTCAATCACTACACATTAGAAGACTCAAGAGTGGTTACAGGTAATCTGAGTGAACAATACCACAGTAGAAACAAAGTAGAGGGCATTCATTTTCATAGACCTGCCAAAAAGAGAGCTAATCACCTCCTCCAATCTGAGCAAATGTCTCTATGAATAAAATATAAACAATTTTGTTAGAGAATCTGCCAAGGGATTCAGTGAATGCATATGCAAACTCCAGTATTGCCCCAATTTAATTTCTGTAGGAGCAAGCACTGTATCTCACACTCTCACCAGCAGCTACTAGTTGTCAGTTGTCAGATCTCTAACATCTAAATCTCCTTGTCTAGATTTGCCCGTTCCTTCTGATAAAAGAGCTGTATTTGTCACCTCCTCTCTTACCTTCCCTTTTAAATAGTTTCCAACCAGGATACTAATACAACAATACTTTGTTACTTTTACCATACTTCCGTTTCCTCCATTTTCTTTCCTTGGTCCTCCATCCACATTACCCCATGTTTTGTGCCACCTACTTTCCCACGCCTGCTCCACTCCTGCATGTAAGCTATCCTCCTCCACGATTGCTGTCCTGTCACATGGCTGCCTGTGCTCCACCACAGCAAGTCACCGAGGAGGGGCTGAGGCTTGAAGCCAGGACCTGTCAGGGTGGGTATAGCTGTCCTATTCAAATAACCGAAGACCCCAGTTTCTCTCCTGCTCCATAACCCCACGTAGCAGACAACTGGCCAGTGAGAACTGCTGACTGAGCAGAAGGCAGGCAAGACTGAAAGGCCAGCATGGGTACACCACGGGAAGAGGACCAAGGAAGTCCCCATGTAGACCTCTGAGATCAAAAAGGCCTTCCTGGAAGGCAGATTTTCTTAGTTCTCTGCCTGTTGCCATGAAGTAGGTATAATTTCTCCCAGAGTGCTTCTGAGTCCCACTTTCACCATCCCTGACTATAATCCCGCCCTATCCATGCTCCAGTGGGGAAAATTCTTCTTGGACACAAGATGCATCTTTGAAGCACTGAGCTGCTGAAGTCTTTTTTAATTTTTTTTTTTAATACTGGCCATATTGAGTTGGATGTTCACAGGAAAGACAAAATACACATCCATTATGTAATGGCATTTTTATACATCTGATAACTTAAGAAACTTATGTTTCTCCTCAGTCTTCTCCTCTCTAGGTTTAATAACTCTAATCTATTACGATCTACAATTCAAGGTAATATTTCTCAGGTGCCACCTTGCTTTTCTTGTATCCTTCTGGATTGAAATTGGTTCACATTCTTTCTACAAAATCTTACCAAAGGTGAATAGAAAAAAAAAAATCACTTCGCATGTCTCACATAGTCCTGCTTTTGTGCAAAGTTTACACTTTGCAATTACATGACAACCTTATAGAATCCCTTAATTCAAAGCAAGAGTCAAATTTCCATACTTATTTTATTGCTCCGCCAACTACTTTGAATACAGACCTCTGACGAACCCTGAGTCCCTTTCCATTGCCTCCTACTGATGTGTACTAATCAGTGCCAAAAAAGTGACATGCAGAGCTGACACTACAGAACTTGAAAGCTCTTAGTGCCACTTTCCTGTGACTCCAGTTTTATTATACATCTGGTCCCAGATACAGCAAATACAGAGTACTAAAAGAAACATTCCACTTCATCTGGGGTCTTTGACATGGATTGTGTATTTTTTACTGCATTCACAAAGACCCATTACACCCTATATCAAACAACTCCTTTGGTTTCTTCCAAAAGTTCATAAATCATTTACCTTAAGACACAGTAAATATGCAAAGACCTTATTATCACCACAGCAGGCAACTTTTCCTTACCAAGTTCAGTCTGTCTGAACTGTTAAGAGAAAAAAACCAAATAAGTCATAATAAATATGATACAATACAGCCAATGGGGTGTCTGGTTGAAGAGTGCTTCCACACCATGCACAAGCAGTCTTTGGGGACTTCATTATGCTCTTTATCCTGACCTCTTCAGTCTTCTTCCTCATTCTCATTGTCACAACAAAAAATGACAGAGCTCGTAATAATAAATGTGATACATAACTTACATTCACAGCCATGACATCACAGTCAATCCACGTAGATTAATGGAGTGAATAACTCCTTTTAAGCAGCAGAAAACATTATACAATGAAGTGAATTATAGCTCAGTATATTACTTGCAGCGTCAATCACACCATTCAGTTCTTCAAAACACACTTTGAATTAAGCTGCAGTGGTCACCAGTATCATTCCCTCACTTTCATGCTTGCCCCTGCTTAAAAGATTCTTCAAAAAGTAAGTCTGGAAGAATAAATTTGTATTTTTTATTTTAATTAGAAGTTTTTCTGGATCAATTTGGGCTTCAGATCTATTATCAAGTAGAAAAGAATCATGAATAAATCTAACCATATCTATCATAGCTTCAAGCTATCCTAAAATGGTTGCAGATAATTTGAATGAGCAGGATCAGTTTATCAGTCAGTACTCTAGTTATATCATTATCAGAATCTCTATATTTTTAGGACTTCATGTGCAAGGATGCTTTCTACTGCTTTTTGGTCTTGCTGGATTCACACTGCTTAGCTAAAAAAAATAAATCAGATTTTGCTAAACACATCATATCTGTAAAAACAGATACCTTAGTACTCAGAATTCACAAAATATAGGAGAGCATTTGCCTCCTGTCAAATTGCCTGTTTGCCACTTGCTATGAAAGTGCTCTCAAAGTTAGCTGACATGGCTGAGCAGAAATCCCGTGGGCTGTTTTCTCTCTTGCCCAACAGCTTGCAATGTGACCTTCAGCAAACCACCTCCTGTTCGAGTCTCTGTGGAACAGAGGTAACATGCTTACTGCCTTCATGTGCTATATATGGCCCAGCTACGATGATGATGCACACTGCTCAAGGGTGACACACTCGATATAAAAACTCACACTTACCTCAGCAAGACAGAATTTTACTCTCTGAGGATTCAAAAAGTATTTATTCATTACTGAAATGGCCATAAGACTCACTCAATACCTGCTGATGAGAAGACTGAAAATGGGCTTCCCATACAGCCAAATGACAGAGGAATGGCAACTGAACTCAGCCATTTCTTACATTCAGTACATTTTCCCCGAACACCATTCATACAAAACGAAATTAAAGCCAAAAGGTCAGGATGTCAAAATTAAAACATTAACCAACAGAACAATCAATAGACATTTTCAATTCTACTTCCTTTCTTGTACCTAGATAACAAACAAAGCTTCTCACAATAAGAAAAGATGAATTTTGTACAGGCCTGCAGGATGAGATCCCTCATCTCCACAAAACAGACAGAAGAGTTCTTTAAACTTTCTGGAGAAGACACCCATGCACTTCAGGTGACTGTTTCACAAGGAGGTAAGGAGGCCCTCAAGCAAGATACAAGGGCAATAAATGCTTTACAGAGAAAGCCAGGACCCAATTCCAGCTGGAGAGCGGACAACACACTAACCAGAGCAACACCCAAAAGGCCCTCAGTGTTCGAAACCTAATCCAGCCCTGAGGCCTTATTTCTTTCTTGAAGCTAAGATCCAAGAAGGTGCAACAAGGTCAGTCCACTTCTCATTGACCATGTTTCTGGCTTCTAACTGCACAGCTCCATCATCTACCTCATAACAAACTCAAAACACTTCTGAATGAACAAAAAAAAAACTCCAACCGTACCAGCCTGAAATCCATTTCACGCTCTCTGGAAACCATTTCATACTGTAAGCCAAAGAAAAAAGGCAAAAGGCAGAGGCTACTACAAGGAAAACCCTACCCAACTGCATTTCCTCAATGGGGAACTTGGTTATGCTTGGCAAGAAAAGAAAAGAAAACATGGTTAAAGGCATTTACAGGACTCATGAAGAAGAACTTTATTACACAAAAGCCTATATTGAGGGGCTGCACAATGCATAATCACAGAATGGTCCGGATTGGAAGGTACCTTAAAGATCACCTAGTTCCAACCCCCCTGCCATAGGCAGGGACACCCCCCACAAGACCAGTTTGCTAAAAGCCCCATCTAACCTGGTCTTGAACACTTCCAGGGATGGGGCTAGAACTGGATATTTTTTAGTATAAATTTTCTAAAGATCCATGTTTGGAAAGAGAAGTCAATGCCTATGCCTAATTTTGAAGAATCAGCCGTGCACAAGATGTAGGGCACTTTATCAAAATATTACCTTCTTTTCCCCAGTAATTAACAACTCCAAAACATATCACCTGCACTCCTTACAAAGTAAGAGTTCATATATCTCAAGATCATTGCAAACAAAAAAACCCTATACTAAGCAACAGGGCATTACTTGAAAGTTACAGCACCTTTGGATATTGAAATTCAGAGGACATAAGGAGAGTGACTTGTATTCTAATACCCCAGAGGTTATTAAAAAGAAAAAATTCATCAACTATAGCATTTAAAAATAAAAAAGTAACTCAAAAGTTATTAAATTTAAAAGGATTTGTTCCAGAATTCAGCTTGGGGGGAGGGGGAAAGAAAAAATGTTTTCTTGGTCCTTTAAAAAATGACCAATTTTGTTAAACTAAAAATAATTATGTGCTCAGTCAAGCATGACATTTGTAAACAGATTCCTCATCAACACATCCTTCTGTTATATATAAATTTTTAAGTTCAAAAGTATTTAAGAGGCTGAAAGAAAAACCTACTGCTAGTGAATCTAAATGGAGAAGGTTTTTTTACAAAAAGAACACTAGTATGTCAATCCACTAATAACAGAGAAAATACAAATGGAAAAATAGTACTTTTCTAAGTTTAGTTGCCCCTGCCTTTTTTTTTCCCCACTGTGTAAAACACAGCATTAGTATATTAAAATTCACAGCTAAAGCAACTAGCACCAAGGAGTTTTTAAAAAGCTAGCCAATATAGTTGATGCATAATATATTTTAGGGGAAAAAAAATTAAAATTTCAACCTAATTCCAAACCATGCTTTGCAAAATAAGAAATGTGATTGATAGTATAGTGATAGGATGGGAGGGTAGTGGTCTTAAACTGAAAGAGGGGAGATTTAGATTAGATATCAGGAAGAAATTCTTTACTGTGAGGGTGGTGAGGTAGTCCAGGAACAGGTAGTCCAGAGAAGCTGTGGGTGCCCCATCCCTGGAAATGTTCAAGGCCAGGCTGGATGGGGCTTCAAGCAACCTGCTCTAGTGGGAGGTGTCCCTGACCATAGAATCATAGAATGGTTAAAGTTGGAAGGAACCTTAAAGATCATCGAGTTCCAACCCCCCTGCCATGGCAGGAAGGAAGGCGGTGGTAGGGAATTATTAGCCAAGAAAAATCAGAGGTATAGATCACTGAGGACAGTGATTTGACTTCAGTAAACAAGGCTCAAGTAAAGAGCCACAGATTTAACAAAAATTGAAAAATAAAAAATAAGAAGGCTGCACTTAAAAACTGATAAAACTCAGTCTGAAAAAATTCTAAATAAGATTCAGGGATCATAAGAACTAACAACCTAAGCAAACTTCCTACAAAAACCTACAGGGAAATGCATAAAATTAATCTTGAATCTATACACTGGAATATTAGAGAGACTATATGACCTCTGTTGTTGTCACAGCTCCCCCGAGACAGTATCAGAGAATAATATCCAATTTGGGTGCCCCCATATTGAAAAGGGTTCAGAAAAGAGCCACAAGAATGACTGAAGGGACTGAAAGACATGTTTTACAATGAGCACACCAAAACATTTAACCTCTTTAGATTGTCAGAAGGAAGGCTAAGAAGCAAATTAATACAAATTGAGAATAAAGAGTTCTCTAAATCAAGAGTTGTAGTGATGCTGTCTCAGACTAGAAAAGGTCACCATACAGTTAAAAAAAAAAAAAGAAAAAAAAGAAACAGCTGTGAAACTAGTTACCCTTTGGAAGTACTCAGAAGAGGAAAAGCCAAGTCTAAAATGCAGCATTGTTTTTTGACAGAAATATTTAGAACATGAAATAGCAAAAGGAACGCAAAGAGCACTAACATAGACTTCTCCCTCTTTCTGCCTGCCCTACGCTTTAGCTGACCAAAAGAGCTGTGGTGACAGCTCGATCCAACAGAAGAAAAGCTTTATTCCATGAAGATGCCTTAGTTAACCCACTGGAGTTATCAAAAGGAAAACTGAAGCTGTCAGCAATCACACAGTATAAATAAAGATGATATGCAAATATACTGATGACAGCAACATTTCAAACAGTATTTACACAACCAATTGCATACTAAGGCATTTATTTTTTTAAGGAAGTCAGCTAAAAAATGAATGTACAGAAACCAATGGCAATACACTGTTTTTTTCTTGAAAGCATTAGGCCAGCTGTGATTCTCTACACAACCCTTTGAGATGCATATTTAAATGAATATTTATTTTTTTTCTCTGAAAATTATATTTAGCAAAAACACCCCAACAGATGTTATCACTTTTCCAGATGCATGTCCCGAATCAGCACCCAGCGCTGAAGACATCCAGCCTCACTCTGCTCCTTGCCAGGCAAGCAGGAAACCATGGCCCATGTTTCCAAGTCGGGTGGTGGCACCCACATCAGTCCCTACAGATCAAACACAGGAACAGGTTTTTACAAATAGGAGACACAAGCATGCACACACGGAGTCCTGAGCGTCACGTGGCACATGCACACAGAACAACTTGTAGAGTAAACCACTTGGTTAAATTCACATGAAAGCAACTCGATGTTTTAAGCGGGTGGCCTAGCACAGACAAGGGGAATCCACACCCTAAGCTAAGAGCCCTCTTTCCAAGTATTTCAGTGCTGAGAAAGGGCTACCAACACAAACCCAAGCATCAAAGGTTAGCACTCAGCAAGCCTGGCCTCTAAATCGGTCATTGCGTTAATGCAGGCTGGGTATTGAAGCTGAGGGGCCACTTCGCTGGAACTGGTATTGCTCACCATAGGAAGCCTCTAGCATGGGCCACCAAAATCATCTGCCCCATAGCAAGGACCCTGAAGAGGTTTTTTTTGAGGAAGCAGCCTCAAGTCACAGGACATCACACAGTTCAAAGATAAACAGATATACGGTGTCAACCAAGCCAGGTCAACACACCTTGCTAAGAACAGGTTCGTATTATACAAAGAAGGGACAAAAGTCCAAGCTTTCTCCCTGCCCAAGAATCGAGGCTGGCCTCCAAACAACAGGGAGGCAAACCAACCTGAATTCAAACACAGGACCAGGCCAGAGCACAGACCTTTCAGACCTCAGCATGGAGACATCTCATGTAGTTGCGATGACAAACACGCAGAATACCCACCAGAAAAGGAAACTGACATCTCCATCTCATGGAAAAAAAACCTTCTGTCTAAACCCAACAAAAACACACCAAGCTGCAAACAAGCAACCTTTAGTAATGACCCAGCACAAGCACTGCTACTAGTGTGCCACTGAAATCTGCAGGAACAAGTTGCGAGGCACCTTTAGAGGACATGGGTATTATCCTGGAAGACCTGACTAACACTGAAAATTAGAATAAGCAGAATCACACAAAGTGGAAACTTAATAATTAAACAAGACTAGAAACTTAAAACATATTTACATAAAATCATTAATTAAAAAAAAACCCAATAATAATAATGGGAGAAGCAGCTCTGCTTACTATTTAATAATAGGTTTGAGTTATGAGCCACCAATACTATGTGTCCATGAAAGGAAGAAGCTCAATCCTAGGATACATCAGAAGAAGCATGTAATAGAGGTATGAAACATTCAGGGCACTTTACAAACCCTACATTTAACCTCATCTAGAGTATTTTCCACTTCCTGGTCAGTTTTCAGAAAGATAATGGAAAACGTACAGTAGCCTTCATGAAATTGCCACTGAGCCAACTCTAGTTATTACAAAACAGCTACGACTTGACTCGAAAGGTGTCCACTTGTGTCCTTCAAAACCTCAGATTTTGCTGACGCTTTTCTATTAGGACACTGTTACCTCAAAATCTTTATGCATCTGAAGTCAGTGTTTGCAGAGGCGAGCTTTTTACTTCAGAGTTGTACAGACATTAACCTTTATTTTGTGAGACTGCTCCGTAACATGATCTTAAGGGGGATCTTACAATTTAGTGTCAACTGCCTCCTGGTTCTACACAGTTGGAGTTACAGGAGTTGCATATGCTCTGCTATCACTATGGACTGCCTGCTATTGCCAACATTTATGGGCGTACTGCAGCAGAGCCCAGAGCATCTCATATTCAGTACTGACCTTGCTTTGAGAAAGAGGTTGAACTAGAGGCCTCCTGAAGTCACTCTCCACTCTGAAAGACTATGGCTACTCATTCCAGTCAACACCTGTCTGGACTCTGCTGACTCCTTTCCCACGATGACAGTACGCAGCATCTCATATATAAACTGACTACAGTAGAAACTGCGGGTACCTTGGCAAGTCTCTCTTCCCCAGATAACTTCTGCAGCTCATGCTAAAAGCACGCTGTTGTTTCCAGAGACACAGGACGTATTTATCCTCTTTTAGAACTTTTGCTGGAGAGCTTATTTCACAGAGTACATCACCAAAGTGAAAACCATCAACTGCACCTTTCTATTTCTGTATAGAACTGCTACCCAGCCCCATGGCCCCCAGACTGACAAGCAGCTGCTCTGACAGCTCCCATGGCCTTACGCAGCAGAAAGGTGGTAATTACAGTAGGTAATTGTAACTGTCTTCTCAAGGACCATGCTGTTTCACCAGGTTTCATCTCTCTTCCTCACACTCCCCATATTCCCCCACTTTTTATATAGATCTGGTTCTTTTCATCCTCTATTTCACTGCCTCGTCAGAAAATCCCAAACTAAGAATAGTATTGCTCCTGCTTTACCTTCACAAGTACGCAACACCCAAATCCAACACTGGATAACTGCCATCTTTCAGATTAAAGGGTTTATTATAAACAAAAGATTTAAAACCAACAAACAACAACAAAAACACCAGCCCTAGCTACATGACATGATTTTAGTCTTAAAAACAACCACAGACAAGAAACAAATTCAGGAACTGTTTGGTTAATCCAAAGGCTAGTAAGGAATGAGCCCAGATAGAATTTGTGAACCAAATTAATTCAACTAAGTTTTGGATCATGACTCTTTGAGGCCGAAATTGTTCTTCTGCAAATCACTGAAAGGATCTTGTATCTGTGTCAAATTACAAATTCAGACCTACCCTTGTCCTATACTCATTCCTATTTTATGACTGTATCTGCACCTGTATCTCTCTGACACCACTGAAAGCAAGGACTGACTGTTTCTGGAAGGTAATGCACATGCCTGAAGGAGCACAGAACCATGAATAAAGGAGCTGGGATCCACTTTGCCTAACCTAACTGTCTGGACTCCATTTTGTAATAAAGGGTGAGACAGAAATGGGTGCTGGACATGGAAAAAGCAATAAATTATCCTTTGCTAATACCTCACTCAACTGATTAGTATGCAAAACTGGCCAAACTACCTCACACTAGACGCTAAATTGTTGTCTGTTCTCACTCTGTTTCTAAAATGCTTGTGCTCCAGGTAAGGATGTGCTTTGGCACGAGGAGCATGGCTGAGAAAAGTCTTCTTGACTGCCTACACTGTAAAGCCCCGTGTCCATAGATGGCCAAAAGAGACCGAGAGACATAGGGTGCAGGAGTGCCGGAGCCTACCCAAAGCCCAGGGAGCACCACAACCTTGATCCAGCCATGAGGCTCAGGCACCACAGCTGGTGAAGCCCTCGCAGGGAAGTGCTGCTCGGCCAGGCCTGGACGTGTGCGCTGCAGTGTTATTAGCTACTGACAATTCTGCTACCGTGGTTTATGCTTCAGAGTATATTCACCTCATAATTAAGTTCTCATAAGTACCCTTGAATTAATTCGGAAGAGCACACGCACATAATGAGAGAGAGTAAAAGAACTATTTAGAAGAGTAAATACAGGAGTACCATTAAAAAGGAAAACCACTCCACAATCACAATAGTAGTAATCTTACAATAATATCAGGTATTTTCCTCAAACTATAACTCAGCAGTACAGGACTTTGGCATACACCAAAATACCGTGCAGTAAGTAATAATCCATTATAATCCATGTGGTTTATAGCACCTAAAGTGAACCTGCCACAACAGGGACCACGTAAAAGAAATTCAATGTGAATGCAAAACTACTTTTCATGTTCAAGCAGGGGCAAATCCATCAAATGAAGCTCAATAAAAATGACAGTAAGACTGAATTAACATAGAGTTCCTCATCATTTCAAAGAACAGAATCACTCACACATTTATTCTCTGTGAAGCACAACACATTTTGGTTTCAAACACCTCAACTTTGCAAGGAAGCAGTCCATTATCAACTTGATATCATTAACTAAAATACTTGCTGTCTGGATCAAAGCAGGGAGGGGGATTAAAATGTGATCCCATGTATCATCTTAGTTTAGATTATTTTGCATCTTAGTTTAAGTAGCAGGACCATTATTAACAAAGAATCACTGCAGACCTTTTCAGAAGCTTGGAGAGAAAACAAGGGTCACCCATTTTAGGCTTGTTTTCTTCCAATTTTTATAACTACAATATCAGTCATACAGCATAAAACAACAGAACAACTGGAAAAGAAACAAGACATGCATATGGAAGTAAAGACACACAGATTTTTCTTAATGTCAGGAAAGAGGTTTTTAAAATAATCTTCAAAGAGTGCAAAGGTAATTTCTACATGGACTAGACACTTAACTTGCTCTGGCCTGGGGATCCTTCCCATCATTCCCAGAAGAAGTAGCTACAAAAACTTGTTCGAAATCACAGGAAAATTAGCCTTTCTGTTGCAGATTTACAGTGAAGCAGCAGCAAAGATAGTGTTGCCCGCTCCCCCAAAACCTTCCACAGTTCAAAGACTGAGAATATTCTGTCATTTTTATTTCTTCAGGGACAACTCTTCAGTAGATTTTTAAAACCATGACATTTCAGGTAGTAAAAAAAAAAAAAAAAAAAATGTCACTGGTGCAGGACTCAATTTAACACATTCGGGGTCTTTTTATCTCCCAGTCCCCTTCTTCACTTACTAGTGCTTCATAAGTGCTTCACTTACTAGCCTAGTTTCTCACTGGAGAAAGTATCTGGAATAGGAAGCAGCGGAATACTAAGTATTTTGTCCTTTCGATTACTGAAGGTTTATGAAGAAAAAAGAATTTCTCTAGCTCACCTAGACAGAATAAGCATAAGGCTGAGAAAAAATTTTAAAGGACCTTTTGAATAGAGGTAACAAAATCCATAATGTTATCAGTGTCACTTTTTAAACTATACATTTGTATTTGTAATTATTGGCATCTTTATGTACACTTCAAAGAAAATAAATGGAAATTTCCAGTGGAACATGAAACCATGTGGAAAGTGGGCATGAAGATAACTCCTTCCCTCCTTCCTCAAAAAACACAATAGCTCCTTATGACACCAGACCAATTTTTGACAAACCCACTTGCATAACGTCTTTGTAACCATGTACCTAGGTCACATGCACAGGATTCACTTCAGAACCTAAAGAAACCTACTCAACTTCTTGAACTCATCTGATATTTGGAAATGGGCTTTGCAATTTTCCTATCTGAAAAACAAACTCCTCTGCACAAGACTTTTATTGAAAAGCTGCTTATTATCCTACAAGAATTATGTCTCAACCAAATGCAAAACAATGAGGTTTGTTTCACTCCTATACAGAATTAGTAAGTCTGCCAAGAAAATAATCTTGCTCAAAAAAAGAGAACTACAGTTTGTATTCATTTAGTCCCTCATCTACCCACTAAAAAGTGTTCATGACAACACCTTGGGACAGAATAAAGCAAAAAAACAGATATACAACTACTAATAAACTAGTATATATCACTGCATTTATACTAAAGCATAGTAACTTTTAAAAGGATTTCATTTCTCCAAGATGACAACATTAAAAAGAAAAGGAAGAAAATCTTACATCCACTGTGGACAGTTACTTTAGTTCATGCTTTCATCTTTAAGTAGCTTCTCCTTGCCTTAAGGGATTTTTAAAAAAATCCTGCTATTTCTTATGTATGTGCTTCTCTTAAAAGCACCAATTTGAATGCCAAATTACCTTGTGTGCCAGACTATTGCTTTTTATAATAAATAAAAAAGACTTTTTGGCTATCACCTTGATATTTTTTCTAAAATATCATAATTGCATTTTTGTTTACTAAACAGATGTCATATAGTCTGCTGTTAATATCTAGGTATTTTTAAAACATAATTATTTCCTGCTCAGCAGGTGCCACGCAGCATTACTCCATGGTTAGCCAGTCTATTTGAAGTATCTAGCACAGACTGGAAAAGCTGCTTTTTATTTCTATAAAGGCCGTTTCCAAACGAAAAAAAGAACTGGAGGGAAGGTTAAAGAGCCTTACAAACAGCCATTTTAACTTTCAGAGCATAAATTCTGAGGTAACTTTTCTTAAAACCTTCTCCTGTTAAAATCATGCAACCTGAGGGCTTTCAGCTTGATCACAAACCAACCAGATGACATGAACCAAGCCAGGAAAAGCCATCACAGATTTACCGAGGGCAAATTATGCCGACTAACCTGACCACCTTCTACAACAAAATAACATCTTCTGCAAGATGGGTAGGAAATTGCCTCAACACGTCAGAAGGGAGAACCATACAGAGAGATCTGGACAGGCTGGAAAAGTGGACTAGCAAGGACAGCATGAAGTTTAACAGACAAGTGCAAGGTCCTGTATCTGGGGCGACATATCCGAAGAGAACAGTACAGGCCAGGATCTATGTGACTGGGAAGTAGCCTTGCTCAAAGGGACATGGGAGTCCTAGTGGACGAGCTGAATATGAGCCAGCAGTGCGCTGCTGCAGCAACAAAGGTAAATTGGATCCTGGGCTGCATCCACAGGGACATTATTAGCAGAGATAGGGATGCGATCACCCCACTCAGCACTTCTCAGGCGACCCCTGGAATACCATGTAAAGTTCTGGCCCCCACAATTCAAGAAAGACGTGGACAGAATGTAGACCGTCCAAAGGAGGACCACAAAGATGACCAAAGGGCTAAAGAACCTGTTCTGTGAGGAAATATTGAAGGAGTTAGACCTTTTCTCTGGAAGAAGTCTCAGGGAGGACCTCATGACAGTGTTCCAGTACTTAAAGGGCAGCTACAAAGAGGATGGAGGTTCTCTCTTCACAAGGCGCCACATGTAGAAGACAAGAGGCAATGGGTACAAGTTGCACCAGCATCACAACATAAGACAGATTAGTACCATTCACTGGAACAATCTCCCCCAGGGATGGGGCAGTCCCCATCACTGGACGTTTTCAACACAACATTAGACAAGGTGCTAGATAATTTCATCTAGGCTTCCATTCCCATGGAAGTTTGGACCAGATCATCTTTCAAAATCCCTTCCAACTTGGGCTGTTTTATGATTCTATGATTGTAATTTATGAAAGCAAACACAGAAGTTTTATAGCTACTTTAGCTTTATTCTACGTTTTTGTCCCAGAAGTATAAGCATCCCAAGGCACTTTTGAAATCAGTGAGGTTGTTCTAGCCTTCCCGTAGCAAGTTTAAGGTTAAGCCCATTGTCCCATGCCATCACCTCGTTCTACGTTCATTTTAACTTCCTAAAAGAGTCAAGAACAACATTCCATGTCACAGGCAGTTGTAGTTCAACCATCCAAAGTTTTCCTTTGGATGATACAGACGTAATGGTAACTGAGCTTGTAAGGGTCTGTAAGGCTCATGGCAGCCTACCTTCAGAGATGCAATGATCTCATGGTTCTTAAATTTCTCTGCCTGAAGGAACTGAGACTAAAAACAAATCTATGAAACAAACCAGCGTGACTGAAATAGAGCAGAATGACATACTTTATCTAACCTATTTTTAGAAATATATATTAAACCCCTCAATTCTTCTTAAAAATATTTTTAACATTTATTTCTTTTTTTTCTTCAGCAATTGAAGGTTGTTGTTATCCTCCTTCAAGAGTAATTTACATCCAAGCAAATTAAAGAAAAAGAGATGTTATTTCTCACAAGCATTCTCATCTTAGAAGAAAAACAAACAAGATGAGAACTACTTCACTATAAAAGCACATTGTTCCCAGATCATGTGTTAGCACACAAAGATTACGTAAATGTTTCATTTTCTGAATTTCAAATACATCTAGCATTGCAAACAATACACTACAGTCTAAACAAATAGGTGTTAACAAAAGAAGGCTGTCCCAGTGAGATGTGCATCATCTTTGACCCCTGAAGCAGAGGAAAGCTGACAACAGCCAGCCTGCCTCAGCAGGTAAACCAGAACCATTTCCCAAGTCTCATTTGTTGAACTTTGCCAAGCAACATGACTAATTTTAAAAAAATAAAACAAACAAACAAAAAAAAACCCAAAAGGGTCTTTTTCTGCCTGGCCCCACTGCAGGCTCTGTTTAGGACTGGGAAGCCAGGCTGAACTCCTTCCATCCACTATATCAAAAGTCCCCCAAAAGGGACCATGCAGGCCAGTTCAGGGCTTTGCTACTCCCACATGCACTCCTCACCCTCCACAGCAGCCGCAAGATGAGGTGGGGTGGCAGAGGGGCAGCTGGGGACCTATCAGCAAGATGCCTCATGGGAGGGAGAAGAAAAAGCCACCTTGCTCTCACCCTACCAACACTAAACAGAATAACAACAAAGCAATGAACCATTCAGTCTCCACAATATCAGCTTGCTCTGAGAGTTCACCTGAGCAAAACTAAGGCAAGTAAAAACCAAGTGCTGTCACTTGTCAAACTACAGTAAAACTCAAACTGCAAAAAATTCTTGACTGTCTCCAAATGACAGGTTTCTTTCTGATCTTTCTGATCTAAAACATTTCTTTATGATCGCCATAAAACTTTAATTTTCAGGAAAAATTGATTAGGTATCCTGATTGTACGTAGAGAAGTCCAGGCAAATTTACTTAATTGCCCTTTTATACTATAATTTCACTTAATTGCTCTTTTATACTATATATTCCTACTGTACTATGTTGGTTCTTCTCTGAATTTTTAACTGCACCAAAAAAAAAATTACTCACTCTGAGGGATATATATTCTTAAACTCTTCAGTTATTGATACGTAGTTTTTACTACTTAGCCAATTCATTGAATCAGTCTCTCCATGAATCTTGGACAAAAAAAACACGTGTCCAAAACTGAAATCCCAAATTTCTCAAGATGTACTTCTTATAAAGAAATAAATACATTGTTCTTTTTTCTCTTTTAGAAAGTTTTTACCAGTCACAACATTGTTGCTACTATGCCATCAAGTGTAAGTCTTTGAAAAACTATCAACAGATTTAATATAATCCCTGTGAAACAAGTTTACTGTGAACTTCTTTAAATGATAGATCTGCAATCTTTATTAAAAACTTGAGCATTTTCTAATACAAGAGAAATATAACATATAAAGAACAGAGTGCATTCAATTACATAAATGAGCAAAAGGTGTCTGTTTTCTCTATATAAGCTTCATTTTATATTTTTAAGATATATAGTTTTTCTTTCATCCTGAAATATGGAGGTTCATAACCTTAATGAATTGGGGATTTTCCTAGATTTTCACTTTGGGAAACAAAATCTAGGGAAGGTTCAACAAAAATCTGTAACATAATTACAAAAAAGCAAATTTACAAAACTGAAATTCATTCTTTACTTTTAATTTCCAGTAATAAACGAGTCAGACACACTTACTTGCCTGAAAAACCAACTGCACAATCAAGTGATCTCTTACTAGTTTGGGGGTTGGGTTGTTTTTAAATCAAGGGAGGGAGGGAAGGAGGGAAGGAAAGAAAGAAAAGTAAGGATAAACATCCTGCAGGCATAAAGATGACATGGCTGGCATAAGGCTGGAGCTCAGCACCGCCTGGCAGCACAGTGCAAATGTCTCACAAAGAGAGCATGTGCATTGAGAAAGAGTTGTGTTCTGCACAATAGTAATGGAAGAGTTAAACATTACGAAATTATTTTTTCAGACATCCTCAGGGGAAGTAAACATATCAAGAAGGAAAGGGAAAGCAAAATAGGACACTGCTAAAGGAATTTAAGTGGCCTTTATTTCTAGTTTTCAAAATAAACAAGCACAAAATTGAGAGATTTCCAAAGCAAAGCAAGAAGCTGGAAGACAACCAGAAAGCTGTGATATGATTGATAAAAACCTCCACAAAACATATTTACTAAGGTAACAGGAACAGCATTCAATATCTTAGAGCAACATTCAGAATAGATGGGGAAAAGAGGAAGGTTTCATAAAGCTTTTTTAAATTACTCCCATCACATTATAAGAAATGTTCAGCTACAAATGAACAATTGTTGAGGACGTCTAAAGAAAATCTTCAAAACAAGATTCTCTCTTACAACGTTAGAATACAAGACAGATCTTAGTGCTGACACAACTATGGAAATAGATGTCAACATCAATCCACCTTTGTCGCTCTTAAACCAAATTTCAGGTAATGACCGTGTGCATTGTTAGGGCTTAAGGGAGGAATTAAGTCAGTCGGGCATACTTCCACTGATAAGGAAAAGGCAAACCTTTGGCATACAGGCAACCCTACCACCAAATAAACATATTTTCTACATCAGCCCACAAAACCAGGCTGCATATAGAACAACATTTACTGAAAACAGGGTGGAGAGCCTGCGCTACACACCTGACAATTCTGGAAATCAGAAGATTTTCAGATCACAGAAGAGTGATTTTTAGAGCGGATGTATTTCTTTAATAAAATTTAAGGATGCAAGTTTTTAAACCACTAGTTGTTTATAACCCTAAATTTTTAATTTAGAGACTCTTTTTGTGTGACCTGAAACTGTGACAAGTCACTGCATTATCAGCCATCTGATTACAGGGGGTGAGTTGAGGAGGTGTTATCTAATAGGCACCGTATTGAAAGACTGGCCTCCACATTTATGGCTTACTCAAAATAATTTACGCTATAGGATTTCTTATATATGCCCCACATGCCTGCTGCATCTGCAAGGTGGCAGGTTTTTTTACACTTCAGTAGTGTGCAGATTTTCCTACTGATGATACTCAACTTCTTG
This sequence comes from Gallinago undulata, assembly GCA_026546715.1. Taxonomy (NCBI): domain Eukaryota; kingdom Metazoa; phylum Chordata; class Aves; order Charadriiformes; family Scolopacidae; genus Gallinago; species Gallinago undulata. The sequence goes on from JAOTQQ010000001.1 coordinate 129,379,474, forward strand.
GGTTCAGAATACACAGCAGAATAGAAAAATACCAGACGCTCACAGGTGTACAGTGGTGTTAAGAATGGGAGTATCACCCAATTTAGGACATGCCTACCTTAGAGAGAAAAATAAAGAAAAGAAAAAAAAAGCAGTCCAAAAAACTAAAAAGCCCCCATTAAACAAGAGGTATCTTCAGTCTCGGTGTAGATATACAGGAGGTACAAGTTCACACTCGATTGCTAGACATTGGCTGATGACATTTTTAAAGCATTTCTCTACATATGAACACAAAATCTATTAACATGAAAAGAAAAACCCTGTAATCCTTGTCTCACCACTGGAGCATATTAATTAATTTATTCTGGTTTCTTGGTCATTTTTTGTTTGTTTTAGGTTGAGGACTTTTTCTGGTTTGCTTTTGGTTTTAAATAGTCAGCGCCAGTATTTTTTCAACTAATTTGAAAGGACAGGGAGTCTGTATGAACAGAGTAACAGAGCACTGACATAATACAGCAAAACTTTCCGAATGCCTGCATTCATAGTTTGAATTCTGAAGCAAAAGGGATACTGCCATCTTCTCTTGCCAAAGGCTGAAAATTACACATTCGAATTCCAGCAGAAGATTTACAAAAATTTAATTGAAATAACGATAACCTGTTCATCAAATGGCTGCCCAGTAAAAAGGCTTTCTATACCTCTTACTCCCACCACCTGAATGATGCTTTTTAGAAAGGAAAAAAAATAATTAATTTGCTTTGTGTGGACTTTACAGTCCCCAGGCTTTTCTTCTTCCCCCATTCTCTTCCACCCCTCCATCAAAATGAGATTGCATAAAGCAAAGAGGAGCCTCAATTCTGGAGTCACTGGTCAGATTTTCCTGAGCATCGGTAGGAATTTACCACAGTACTAACGTCCCAGGTGCAGGACCCTGCACTTGGCTTGGTTGAATTTCATGCAATTTGCACGAGCCCACCTCTCCAGCCTGTCCAGGTCCCTCTGGATGGCATCCCTTCCCTCCAGTGTGTCAACCGCACCATTGAGCTTGGTGTCATTGGCAAACTTGCTGAGGGTGCACTCTATTCCACTGTCCATGTCTCCAATAAAGATGTTAAATAGCACTGGTCCCAGTACCAGCCCTGAGAAACACCACTTGTCACTGGCTGCCACTTGGACATTGAGCCATTGACCACAACGCACAATGAGTGCGGCCATCCAGCCAGTTCTTTATCCACCAAGTGGTCCATCCATCAAATCCATGACTTTCCAACTTTGAGACCAGGATGTCATGCGGGACCGTGTCAAATGCTTTGCATAAGTCCAGGTAGATGATGTCTGTTGCTCTACCCTCATCCACCAAGTATGTGACAGTATCGTAAAATGCCACCAAATTTGTCAGGCACAATTTGCCCTTGGTGAAGCCATGTTGGCTGTCTCTAATCACCTCTTTATTTTCCATGTGCCTTACCAGAGATTCCAAGAGGATCTGCTCCATGATCTTGCCAGGCACATAGGTGAGATATCTTCACCAACTTCCTTATTTGTGAGACCAGTTTTGAGTAAGGGCAATGAAAGACAGATAATCTGGATTGAGTTTCTGATAACCTTGGCCAAGACACGTAAAGAACAATCCGATAAGGCAGAAAGCATTACTTTATTCTTTGGTGTTTCCTATACTCATACATACACCTTAATTTCAATGTAATTATTTCACATGGATTCAGGAGAGCTTGCAGACTTAGACTTGCCAGAAAATACAGAAAACTGCAAAGACTTGAGGGAAAAAAACTCAGTGATGGAGTCAAGCAAGGCAATGGCATCCGATTCAGAGGACCCTTTGTGCTTTTGTAACAAAATAGGCTTAGAGAACAAAGGATACAGCACCAGCCACACTAGGCTTCCAGGAAGTTGGTTTCGCCTTGGCCCCAAAAGCTTATGATCTTTTCATTAGGTCTAAGTTTCATAACAGCATTCAGAGCTCAAAGAATGTTCTGTCAATACTACCAGAACTAGTGCCTCCTAGTTCCTTCAACCAAAAAAATAATACTGAAATCAGTAGTTAAAGACCTCAACTTGGCATTGCTCCTCTCTTCTGCATCTTCTTGCACACCAGGAGAAAAAGCTTATTGTCTTAACTACTGTTGCTAGCAGCCATGTCATAGGAAGGAGTAAATTGCAAGTCCCTTTATTTCTAGGGCAAACGAATACTATTTACTTCTTCCTCTATAAAGATGAGATCATGACAACAGGAATTGGAGCTCAAGTCTTTCCTATAAGTTATGAAACCATTATATACTCTATAATACTAATTTGGGGTAGGGAAATGACTTGAAAATAGTGGGATACAACACAATTGATATGTTAATGTTTTTCAGATTTCTGGTTTCTTTGGAAGATGGGGAGGAATTACACATTGCAGTTGTTCCACAACTCAAAAAAAACCAACCCCAAAATCTCCCACAACCAACAAAAACAAAACAAAACAAAAGCATCCCAAATAAAAAGAAAAAAAGCCTAAAAGAAATCATTGCCAAGCAACATATAAGACTCCAATGCTACACAAAAAGCAAGAAGAATGCAAAGAAAGGGTCTTTTCACCCTGAATTGGCACAAAAAACCTCCAGGGAACTTCAGACTGACTTCTAGGTGGATTCAAGGTCTAAGCAGCAGAATGACTTCTGGTAGAAAAAGCAGCACCACTGACTGAGTTTTAACTGTTCCCTGGTGTCTTTATGGAAGCTTTGATTCATATGTATATATTATATATTGTGGTTTGGGCTGGGCACTAAACAAACATGCTCTCTTTAACCTCTCTCCCCTTCAGAGAAGGGAGAACATTTCCCTTCATAGGAAGAGGAGAGAAAATAAGATAGAGAAACTTATGAGTTAAAAAGAAACTAAACTACTTTAAAGGAATATTAATAATAAAATTATAAAAAAATAAGAAGATAATGAAATATATACAATATATAAAAACTACTAAAAATAAAATTGGTTCTGTTTTACCTCAAACCAAGACATATATACATTTAAGTGTTTTTTTTTTTAATATATGAAAAACTTAAGTCTTTTATATAAGGCCAAAAAAACTTAATATAAACATTCAGGATTTGCAGGAGGATGATATAATTGTATTTTTCAAATTCTGTTCCCATCACATGAATATGCTTGCTTTCTTTCTGAAGTCCCAAGAATTTTGCTTAACAAAGCAAGTCAAGGAAAGAAAAAATTCTTCTTCCCTGTTAAAATGTGGGTCTTTTCACTGAAAGTGCACACATGAAAGAAGATTCCCCTCCTCCTCTAATAGCTAGCTGCCACTTAGAAAACAGCCAAGGCTTTCTGCAGTGTGTTACCAATATGTTCAAAATGCTCCTGTTAAAACACACATTCCTTTTCTCAAACATTTTTTCATTTTACAGTATTTTACTCACCACCATACTATAAGACAACCAAGTAGCTTGGCTTATTTTTCCTTTTTTAAAAAGGGAGAGTAAGCTCAAATGATTGAGCACCTCAGTAATCACAAAGGATATTGGAACTTAAACAATGTTAATTTAAATCTCTTGACATCTCACCCTACACTTTATGAAATATACACTTACCTCGTGGAAAAAAGCAGCTAGAATTAAAATATTTCTTATCAGATGTAAAAATGGATTCTAATCACCTGAGGAAGTCATGCTGCAGTCTTAAACACAGTGCAAACATTCTTCTATTATACTCATCCCAGTTTTAGCCTCCCCAGATAAACCCCTGCAGCAGCACAATGTAATACAGGCACTCTCACCTCATAAGGTCTTCATTCTTATCCTGCCTTGTCACCTTTCCATTAAGCAGTATCAACCATGATATAAGTAGTTCAGCACAAAAAAAATGGGAATAAGCATAGCCTGCTATTATTAAAATATATTCTTCATTCCATTTTTCATTACCACCCCTCCCGTCTTTCCCTGAGTCCTGACTGTTCACTTGCAGGTTGGCAGTTCCCATACTTGTTCTTTTGGAATGTTTTAGACTGAAGACTGTTAGCACAAATGATCAAGTATTTATTCATAAAGTATTTATGTATTTATAAGTATTATGTAAATATGAATAAATAAATATGAAGTGTTTATATATAAATACTTCATTGAAAGTATTAAATGGTTTAATTTCTCACAAATATTGAGAAATAACATAGTAGGCAAGAGACAGAGCTGCAAATCAGTATCTCTTCTGCTGTTACATTCACTTTTTTTTTTTTTTGCTGTGGTTGAAGGTATAAATCAAACAACTCTTACAAAATCTATAAAACAACCATCTTGTTACACCTCCCTGCTCCCAGGATGCTTTTTACTAAGCATAAATAATATTCTAATTTCTCATTGTATTATGGAATCTTGCCTTGTCCCTTCCTCTGCTCATGTAAAGCCACGATACATAAGACGAGGATGGCAGGAGTGGCAATTAGAAGAAGCAAGAGGAGAACCCAGTCTACAGCATAGGATGGGCAAGAGAAGCAGATATATGATCAGACACAGGCTAGCTGGCAGCATTAAAAATAAAAATAAAAAAAGCCAAGGACGAAGAACAGAAAATTAATTCACTACCTAGGAAGCACTGCAGTTAACTACATTATTTGTACTTACTTGCAGACTAGGAGAGGAATGGAGAGGTACTCAAGATGATGAATCTGTGCCAACAGCTAGGAAGGAAGACTGAAAAATAAAGTTTCCAAATACTTTTAACAGTGAAGAAGGTTCTTTTTTCTTTCCTTGACATTTTTTGTTAAGCAAAATTCTTGGGATCTCCAAAAGAAAGCAAGGATGTTCATGTGGTGGGAACATCATTTGGATAATGCATTTGCATTCCAAAACACACAACCAGCTCTCTGCTCTGCCCTTGTACCACAAATGACTGGTGCCCCATCACTTGGGATGTGCCACCCATTTCAGCAGACAGCAAAACTTGAATCTAACACTTTGTAGCTCACAAGACCCTACCTCAGATAAATGGTCTAATAGCAAGCAAATTGGTATACATATTTAAAGTTTTAAGAAGTTATTGCTTAGAATCATAGAATTGTCTAGGTTGGAAGGGACCTTTCAGATCATTGAGTCCAACCATCAACCTAACACTGACAAAACCACCACAAAACCATGTCGCTTGATTTAGGGTCTTCCATTTAATATAAGAAAGGGGATTTTTAATTAACTATGTTTCCCTGAATACCTGAATTTCGCTTATTTTGTAAATGCTTTATTTTCCATGGTCCCACACTATTTAAGATGTTTTCCTTGACATGCCTCCATTTTTTTCCTTTCATCACACTTATTTTCCTTGAAAATTTCACATAGTTCTCAGGCTTTATAATATGAACTTAGGGCTTTAAAGCATTGCTCTGTGAAAATAATTTTCTTTTCTGTATTTTGTAACAACCTTTGCGCAAGACACCAAAATACAGCAAAACATGCAATTTTCCCCACTAACCCTGGTATAAGGAACAAGAAAGCCTAATGTGCTATTTGTATGTGCACAACTCATGAAAAAGCACAAGTTTGATTTCTACTTAATGGCAACACTGCTGCACCTATATAAATGGTCTAGACATGACCAAATAATGAGTGTTATTCTGAAGAGGATGGGTATCATGTGAAATAAAATGACTATACATAACTGTGATACATAATTAGAACAGTCATCTAAAGGGTAAAAGTTTCCAGAGGAAACGGTGAAGGTATTATATTCATGTAACAGGAAACTAGATTAGAAGGATCTATCTCCATAATTATCAAAGGAAGGAACTAATAAATTTCTGTTCCTAAGTTTCTATATAAAAGTATTCATTAAGAGTATATTAAAATGCATTCCCGTAGAGGAGTCATTGCTATACTTTCCTGTGGGAAGACTGTTGATCATAAAGAGTAACTCAGAGAAATAAAAGTATATTTTCTAAAATATCTGCTTACACTAGAGGGAAAAATTATTGGAAAAATAAAATTCATACCTAAAGAGAGATTATGAAAGAAGTTGAATGACAGCTCTGACTCACACTAGGCACATGACACTTTTGTTCAAACCTGTATTTAGGATTCTGTGTGTGTGCACGCATCCTCCCTAAACAAAAAAACACATCTCTTGCACAGACATCCTAGAAGGTGTCAAAGAAAAATTGAATATTTGATGAATCCATTATGCCCACCTAACTGCACCACAAACTAGTAAACTGAAGAAAATAAATACTCAGGACTACACCAGACATTTATATTTTATTGTATTTATCCCTACCAGTGACTGCGACATCGAATTGGGACAGTTTGGGTGAAATCTGCTGTACAGATGCAATAGCTCATAACAATGGAGAACTAAATTTGGCATTTTGATTAACAGTCTTTGATGAAGCCAACTGGCACTGGCTGGAGTCAATTATTTGAATTTTTTTTCCCCCTTTCCAAAGGGGCTCTTCAGCTGGTCATTTCTTCTGGGAAAAATACCTGCTGGTTGTCATTTGAATCTTTTGAGCAACCATCAAAAGAATATCAAGAAAATCACCGAGACAAAAAATATTGATTAAATAAACAGCCATAACAACACGAAGCAATTATTTAGTTCCCCAGGTGTATCAGTATGCATTTTATTCCTTGCATATTTTTTAAGCTCTGCATGACATCTGGCAAGCCTTAGACAAAGAAGTTCAATGTGAAATGTGGCATAGTTGTCGTTACTTCCTTGAGAGAAAACCTGTGTTTTTAAATCTCAGCTTAGATATTTTTCATGTGATTCCACAGTTGAGCTGATTTACTAATGAACCAAATGAATACTTTTGGGATGCATCAAATGAAAAGAAGAAAATAAAAGCTATTCATTTTGTAATGCAAAAAATCCTTGGTGGAAAGGACAGCAGAAACTAAGAATCAAAGGTATTGTTAACTCAGTTATTCCAGCATTATTATAGATCTGATGATAATTTGGCATTTGGCATTTATCTTAAAATTGTAAGGTTCTGGATTACAAAACAAAGGACAACATGGATCCTTACTTGTTTTTGTTAGTTTTGATATTTTTTTTTAATTTCCCAAGCCTTACAATTGGGTAAAATGTGTGAAATTTATTTGATGTCAAAGATGCAAGCAAATTCATTAAAGCACAAGTATTCCCCTTTCTGGAACATCTAGGGATCACATGATACAACGTCTGCTTCCCTATTAGAAGGTAACTTTTCTACCTAAACAACTGAGGTTTTCAATTTCTTGAGAAGATATAGCAATTGGAGATTGGGAAAATTTTAAGAAACATTGCCACATTTTTCTTCCCAGCCTGTACAGATCTTACACAACTCACTGTTGTAGATGACAAGATCTGCTGTTCAGTTTATTATTTCTATCATACGCTAGATTTCACTCTGTTTCATTACATTCATGGAAGTTAATTTTAGTCATGATCACAATTTGCAGACAAGTCTAGACCGACAACTCGACTGCCAGATTTCACAAAATTCTGAATTTCTGCATGTTCAGTGACGTATAATTCTTGTGATTCATCACACAAAGTCTATGAAAAAAGAAAAGAAGGGACGATTACTGATATTTCTTAGACAGTAATGCCCTTAAACCAAAAACAGAATTACTATTGTCAGAGCTAACCTGACAGCTGATCACATAGGACTGATCCTGGTTCCTCAGCACAGCTCCTCGACTACAGCTATGCCAGGCTCATGTACAGCACTTTTGGCACAAATACCAGCATCATTGTTCATGATCTTCCAGTGTCACAGGTGGGATCAAGACCTTCCAATGTCATACCACTAACCAACTTACCTGTTGCTTTTTTTTAAAGGACAATTAAGAAAAAGCCGTGCTCTTGGTGTTGAAGCCTGAAACATCTAAAATTAATTAACAGATGAGAAACCTGATGAAAACCAAGCACAAAATTGATAAAAATGCAAAAATACTAGAAAAGACACTCTAATTACAGATATTACACATCCATCTCATGAAGGATTTGATTTACAGAAAATAAGAGTAAAGTTAACGCAAAACTATCCTCAAAGCTGAAAGATTCATGCTTGAAGGTCTACAGATAACTTTGTTAATGACAGTGGAAGAGTGCCAGCCTTGAGCTGTGCAAATAATGACATTGGAACTTGCCAATCCAAGAACAAAGAAATATCATGGCTGGCTATAGAAGCGAAGGTGGTACTAGGGAGACAATAAGAGGGTTTTAACAACAAGAATGACAAGGAAGCCAAGGCTTACTCTTTTTTTTCTTTAACAAATTCTAAATATCCTCAACACCACTTGCAACCTAGAAATCGCTGTGCCCTTAAAAGGGACGCCCACATAAGTTTCAGGAGAAGATGAAGTTCCACATTCACTAGAAATAAGACACTGATCCTCACATCATGGAAAAGTACAACAGCTTAAACAGAAATCTTAGATACAAATTCCTAAGGGAGACTTGATAAACCTCAGGAGGAATCCTAAAGTTCACCCTATCTTATGTACCACCATTAACCATCATGAAAACAACCCAAAAGTTACAATGCATGCTACCGTGTGCATAAATATACACCCAACAGAGCAAAGCGAAATCATCACGAAGGACATGACTATTTTGAACACAAACCATAAGCACCAGCTGACCTCACCAACAGCTTCACTGCTCTGACCCTGAGCTCTCTTACCTTCATTTTATCACTGTCTCATTCTCTCTAGACTGCTTCTGCTACACGTGGATGAGGGAAAGCTGCATATTCCCAGGTACATTTTGTTCACATATTGTTATAGCAAGTTGTACATATGCCCGGAGCTTCAGAAGGGAATATAATTTAAAAAAAATAATAAAAATAATGTCACACACAAATCATAACCACCCCACTGCCTCCCTTGCGTTCTCCCTTCAAGACCAGCACATTTCCACAGCTGGGCCAGATACTGAGCTACAGAGAGTTCAACAGAGGTAAAGGTTCAACAAGGTAAAGGAAGGAAAAAAACCTTCTCTGTGGCTTGTTCACAAGGCGGTTGTTCTCTCCAAAGAGCCTTGGTTGGCAGCACTCCAGCTCCTGTTCCTTCCCAACATGATGAATGCCCCAGCCCAGGGCTCAGCTCGTCCTAGCAGCCCTGGGGCTTCACACCAGCTCCAGCTCCAGCTCGGACATTTGCATCCTTCCTCTCCTAAGGAGCCTACTCATTTTTTCTGATTCTGAGATTGGCTCCTCCTAAAGAGCAAAATTTTCAGGTCTGGAAGGTGCTTGTGGCTGTTTTGCAAAGGTACAACCACATTTAAAGCCCTTGGAAAGAAAGCAACAACAACAACAAAGAATCCCAATACCTCCAAGCACTTTATAGCTCAGAAAGATTTCTTTGACTAGGCATCACTACAGCAATTTGCAGTAGTGCTCCAGGACTTACTTTTGGGGCCAGCGATAAAAATCTCCTACAGGATTTTAGGTCTATTGTGGATGGCTACATTCATTCACATTAAAAATCTACTGCTTCTTCCATTGACTGCCTCTCTTAGGTATTGAAGCTATTACGAAAGGAGTGCACTGCAAGTCACATGTCACAATATTAATGGCTTTTCCAACTTCAGTGTCAAGACTTTCCCTCTCCCCCCACCTAAAAGCTCAGTCCTTCTCTAGTGCATTAATGACCAAGCTGATAAATGGCACCAACTAGTGATTTAAGATGTTTGTGCTGGTTTTTGCTCTCTCTCCACGATGGCCATTGTGACCTTTCAGTACTCAAAGGGTAAGAAAGATGGGGGCAAACCTTTTATCAGGGCCTGTAGCACTAGGACAAGGGGTAATAGCTTTAATTTAAAAGAGGGAAGAATTAGATTAAATGTAAGGAATACATTTTCTTACAATGAGGGTGGTAAAACCCTAGCACAGGTTGCCCAGAGAGGTGGTAGAGGCCCCATTCCTGGAAAGATTCAAGGTCAGTTTGGATGGGTCTCTGAGCAACTTGATCTAGTTGCTCATTGCAGGGGGCTTGGACTAGATGACCTTGAAAGGTCCCTTCCAACCCAAACTATTCCATGATTCTATAGTTCTTAGAAACAAAGAAGCACCAAAAAAAATGAGATCTATCAGATCCTACTGGAAATACATATATTAGCAGCTTCTGCATGGAGATTTCCAATAAGGCCCACATTAGGTAGCAAGCGAGGCAAAAAGTCAATTTTAATAGAAGTTACTTATGCTCATCATTCTCTTCATAGCCGTGCTCATTCTTATGTTAGTGTTCTCAGTGTACATAACATCTACATAGCACATAACCAGAAAAACCCAGCTTCTATCAGTAGATAAAACCAATGCAGTTAACCCATGGTTGACAATAATAGTAGTCAGAGATACACTGCTGTCAGTCTGGACAACTCTACCTAACCCTGCCTCCATTCTTGCATCCCCTTCAGTTTATTAAGTCTAGCAGAAACCCAGAGGAGAAGCAGCCCTTGTGTGTTGTTATTTACAGCTCATGGATTTTTCTCTTGCATGAAAGAAACAAGGGGTACTGATAGTAGTGACAGATGCAAATGAGAACTGTTGAATTTTGGAATTATCAGGGAAAAAATAATCAATTTTACTGTTTTCTTTCAGAGTACTTGGGTGTTTTGAAGAAGTCATGGGGCTTTTTTTGTACAGAACAAATGAGGAAATTAGAGGGCTAAGAGGAGTTTTTTTCTGATTTTTAATACAGGAAACATAGAGAGAAATGCACAATATGAAAATAAATAGAGTTTTTGAATGCAGCCAGAAAATGCCCGTTAAACAGCTGAACATTTCTCAATCATTCTACTGTTCAGTCACAAGCAGTAATGAGATTAGCTTCTACATCAACTCAAAGCAAACACTAAATCCACTATTTCCCCCCGTCTGTTCAAAAACAGTTCTCTGCCATCCTGAACATCTCCTCCTATGGATAAAATGAAGCTGATTTGGCTTTATCAGAGACCCTGCTTCCTCGCAGTGACCGTGTGCTCATACTTACTGGCAAGCCTCACTCCGCAGACCACACAAGGCCAGTGGCTACCGGGAGCCTTTAGCAAGCACCAGGTCAGAAGCCTTTCCTTCAGCAGTAACACCACTCCCCAGCTCACCATTAGTTATAACAAATGGTCTAATAATGTTTCATAACAAGTTATCCCTTTCGTAAGAGCCCTGTTACGTTACCTTAAGTGTTTAAGTCTTTAAAATTTCTAATTCTTTCAGTTCAATAGGTGCACAGCATGCACATACGGCATAGACAGCTTGTGGATGTCGTAGTGCTTTTATTACATAAATAATGATATATAAACAAAAATATGAATGGAAACTAACATGTCTCTAAGTAAAACATACAAGTTTTAAAAGGATTGCTTGTATTTTAAACAGAGACAGCACACCAAGTCATTTTGACATTCTCACGCTTATTCCCACAGGGTAGAGTTATCCGCTACCTTGAAACTGTAGTTATTTTTAAATCATAGAAAGGTGATTTTACTATTTGACAAATATATTGGAAAAAACCATGCAGTTTCAGTCACTCTAAAAACTTTCAAGAATCCAGATCAAGTTGTCCAAATACCTTCATCTTAATTTTCACCACTTCTCCCAAAGTACGATTCCAAGAACAGAAAAAAAAAAAAAAAAAAAAACACTCCAAAACCAAACAGAAAAAAACAAACAAACAAAAAAAAAGAAAACCTACCCCACTCACCACAAAAAAACCACTACTGGATAATTATTTATCAAATTTCTGTTCAAAGCATGTTAGAGAACAGATGTGAATATGGAGTTCCTAAATGGGTGCCTTGGCCACTGTACCATACTGTGGATGGAGGAAGACTACTAAGTTCTTCCTACAGTATGAAATGTCTGAAAAATTCACATGCAGAAAGCTAAAAAAAAAAAATTAAAATAATTCAATTTTGGCTTTAAACTGTATAAAATCAGATTTTTCAGTTCACCTACAAAGCCAAAAGAATTCTTGCACAGCTCTTACTACAGAAAGGAAAGCTGACAGAATTGCTGGTGTATCTAGTTCAATGTTTTATATCCTTCAGTTTTTAGCAGTGGATAATAACCTTATAAACTTTATAACTTTAAAATATATATACTATATAAAATATAAACTACATAACTTTATAAAAAGACTAGATCAAAAATACATTCAGTAATTTCCTATGAACTGTTTCACATAACATAACTGTACTATAATATTCTGTTTGCATCACCAAATAGGTGTTCCTGCTACTTATGAGAGGCCAGGTACAGATGTAGAGGTGATCCACAAAGATTTTGAAATTAAATAAATCATGTTTGACTCCAAGAGAGGACAAAGAGGGGGAAAGAAAGAGTGGATTGAATATCCACTACAGTGAATCATAGGCAACTGACTCTTCCCTATGAACAAGCAAATAACCTGAATGTTCTTCACATGTCTGGTATTGTAAAAAGCTGGAGGAGTTGCAGCTCTAATAATCTCCAAGGAGTGATAAATCACTTAAAATCCCAGTTTGCAATGGAAGCTTCTGTTTCAAAGAGCTATCCACAGATCACATTACTTTTGGTAAGCCTGAACTGATCTTTCTTCAGTACTTACAGTCAGTGCAATAATGAACTAGATTATGTCCAAGCACTGAACTATGCACAAAATCCCATCATAATATATTTGTTTCATTCTCCAAAGACCCTCTCTTCTGCAATTGCTTTGTATAATTTTGCAGTGCTTTGTGCATTAGCAGCAAGCTCACCAAGCAGTTTCATCTCCTCCACAGAACAAAATCCCACCTTGCCACAAATGTCTGATGACCCTTAAGAGGTCCAACCACCATTAAGACTGCAAAGGAAATGCAACTTACCTCTTTTTCACTCACAACAAAACTGTAAGTAATTATGTCCTTTCTTACTGAAAGCTAGCTAGAAATAGTGACTTATAAGTTAAGGCAGGTAATCTTAAAATTGTATCTAAGGCCTTGTTAAAAGGCTTAACCATTTTACCTAAAAAAAATTTAGAATGTCTCATTTAAAACTATCTCAATAAATGCTGCATAATATGAATAGAAAAATATGCCAGAAAATTATGACAATACAGTGTTACTACGTGCTTGCAAATAAGGTATGACAAGCTGAATGTAACAAGATTTACTTTCGATAATTATTCACAGAGTGACTACCTTAAGACAGTTTTACAGCAGTTCCTCTGCAGGATATATGCTGCAGGGATGAGATTCCAGCGGCTTTGCAAATTAATAACTATTTGCAGAAGCAAGTGTTCATTGTAAAATACTTCCTCAGCACAGAAAAAAATCTGAAACAAACACACAAACAGGAAAAAAAACAAGGACTGGAAGGAAATAACCACACATTAACAGGTACCAAGAGCGGAAAGGCTTAGCCAGAATCCAGGTACCAAACTTGGCTCTCAGTCCCAAACAGAAAGCATAAACAACTCCGTGTCTACCAGATGCAACTCAAGCTTTTTGGGGTGGGAGGGGAGGAAATAGCTGTTTAAATTTTGTAATTTATTGTTGACTTGAATACTTGTAAATAACCTACATAACTGCTGATATTAAACTTTAGAATAAGGGCGGGGAAGGTAAGAGACCATGCTCTGCACACAGCAAGCAACTTCAATTTCATATGGCCCGGGGCCATATTATTATTTTTTCATAATACCAATGAAGAGTGTTATTGTGAGACCTAAGCTATGTCTGAAAAGTGTCTGTAGGTATTGGTATGGAAAAAAACTCCCCATTCTTACTCTAAAAGCTTCCTTCTCTGCTACATCTCTACTCATGTTACAAAGGAACCCTCACTGCCCATGAATTTGGAAACCTCAATTTAACTTCATGGCTATATTTTAGTTTAAAAAAAAAAAAAACCCACAGCTGGTAAACGTTCCTTGAAATCCAGATTTGAGTCATAGAATCATAGAAGATGTACCTTCCCATGGCAGGGCGGCTGGAACTAGATGATCTTTAAGGTCCCTTCCAACTCTACCTATTCTATGATTCTAAAGAAATACTATTTTGATCAAGCCCTTGCAAAATTAGTACAATGCACTGGGACCTATATACACAGAGAACTTCACAGACCACTTCAACAACAGCCAGGCACAAGCCAGCTTTCATCTTGCTCCCTTCCATTTCTCTCCCCTCACAGCCCTTACAAGCATCCAAGGAAAGAATAGCAAGTGTTAATGGAGAAATAAACGCATTTTTAAAAGCAGCTATCACACAAAACAAGATACCAAGTATAGCTTCACAGCATGTAAAGATTTTTCCAATGGAAAATTATTTACAAATCACAAGAACTACAATTCTCAATGCAGTAGATTAATAACTTAAGTCTCAGGCATCAGTTATACTCACCTCCTGATAGCAAAAAATCACTTCTTAAAAAGAAGCATTAGATTTCATCCCTTTGATTGTTTTGGCTGATTGTTCTGGTGAGTTGAGAGGGTTAAAGTAGAAACCATGCATGAAAGATTGACCTTGTGCGTAAAAGCTGCTTCACTACAGACAGTATTCATTTACCACATTCTTAGTTTTGCAACTTTAAATAGATGGTAAAACACACTGGGATTCTGCACTGGGCACTTTATTTTTCTGAACGGAAGCACTGGAGGCTTCATTTGCTCCCAGGAAGAGCTTAAGCAAAGACTTCTCAGCTCTGAGGCTTAGCAGGGGAGAACAGCTCTTTGCTCCATCTAACGGTGAAAGGGAATAAGCATCTCCATAAGGTTTAACTTATCTACCTGGTAAGGTCAACTCAGGGCAACTCGTGCGCATTACTTTACGTTTTATAGAGGCACGCTTGTGCTGTGTGTTGATAAGGCGTGTACACAGAGCTGTAGAGGAGGCAGAGGCAGTCGCAGGAATGTTCCTGTAGAAGGCAAGTCATGTAGGGATGGCTGGAACCACCACTGACATCATCTCCTGAAACTAGAGCCAGGGCTTGGTCCCATGCCCATCCCTAATTTCCTCCCCAGACACCACATGTGTTTGTGTTTGACCTCCTGCCAGAGGAAGGCACAGTGATGAGGGCAGACAAGCTGGGGCAGGATCAGCAGAACCAACTTCACACAATGGCACAAGGGACAAAAGGCTGAGCACCTCCCACTGCCAAGCAGAGTGCAAGCTGGCAGCGTGTCCCTGTCCCAAAGCTAGCTTGTCCCTGGGTCCGAAGTGCCCACTTGAGTCTTCCACCAAAAGATAAAGACAGGAAGGAAGAGCAGACTGCATGGCTGGTCTTTACCCCTCATCCACTATTCAATTTTTTGCTGAGCAGAGATCGTTACGCTGACCAAAGGTCCACACTGTTTTTCCAGTGAAGGACTATCAAAGATCTCTTTCTCCCCAGGGAATGAAGAGCCCTCAAATGGGCAAAGAAAGAAGACAATTTCTGTGTTATATAAAGGCTAAGAATGCAGCATTTCCAGACGACTTCTGAACCTAACTTTGTTAATGGTTTAGAAGAGTCCCTAAATACAGTCCCCAGCCTGGCTCTTACAGCCCCTAATGGCTCCAGGTCACAGCTTTAGACAAACTGAACAAATTATGGTTTGTTCTCACACATAGGTGCTCCACTGAGCACCAGGAGGACAAAACGAGGTGGCTTTGCTCTTCACCAGGCAGTCAGACCTCAGAGCCAAGGGTGGTGTCACACCTCCATGCCCACACCTTGAGCACAACCGAGTATGGAAAAGTGTTTGTATTGAACATTGACCCGTGCTTAATTTACAACGACCATGTTCACTTTTCCCTCACAATCCATCAACTCCTGAACATACATTAAAACACCTGGCTTGTCCTTTTAAGAAATTAATTTGGAAGTATTAAATCTTGCTGTAAAATCATTTCAGTTTTTTAATAGATTGATGGCCAAGGGAAAAGACTTTAAATAAAAAAAAATTCCAAGCACTCAACTAACACCACTTAAAACAAGCGCAATTTAAAAAAAAAAAAAAGGAGCAGCTATTCATTCTCAAAAATCAGATCTTAATGCAAGTTGGGCACTCAAAATTCTCTAGTCAGTCTGGAAGCCTTAGTTTAGAAGCAGGGGAAATATTTCAGTAGATGTGGACTGGTAGGAAAAAAACCCAAACAGAAGCAGAGTTATCTTTAAATCTGACACAAGACAAGGTGCAGATTTTTGCCCAACATAACCTCCCTTCAAGCCCAGTAACACAGCACAAGGTAATTCAACAACCTCCTAAAGATAATTACATCTGTATGTTAAGACAGTCTGATCACTCTACAGGAACAGGAAGTCTATTTTATTATAATTACCTGTACCATCTCACAACTTTATGACCTGGTTATCTAATATCTAAATTCTATCTAGTTTCGTAAAACACTTAATAATTGCACTATTAAAAAAAGTTCAAACATTACCTCAGCTTAGCAAATTGTTTGTATTTTGATTTCTATGAAACTGTACATATATATTTTTACATATATATAAAAATATGATTACTGCCC
This sequence comes from Gallinago undulata, assembly GCA_026546715.1. Taxonomy (NCBI): domain Eukaryota; kingdom Metazoa; phylum Chordata; class Aves; order Charadriiformes; family Scolopacidae; genus Gallinago; species Gallinago undulata. The sequence continues at coordinate 129,395,899 of JAOTQQ010000001.1, forward strand.
TATTCCAAACTCCTTAAGCATTTAAAGCAACATCTGCAAATATTGCCTTGATGAAAGCAAAAGCAGTAACTTGCCTGAAAATATTTTCTCCTACTGTATCTTCTGCAAGTTTATAGGAGGAAAACAAAAATCATACCTTACTCCTGTAAGGTATGTGAAGGTATATGAAATAAACAATACAAAAGCTTTCACATGAAAGCCCTATGTTATTTTTAATAAAAACCATTAGTGATCCCCCATTATATAGCTTGTTCCTTTCTGTGAATGTACACACCCTCTTCGTAGAGGGGACCTCATCTTCTTATTCCTCTAATTTTGAATGTAACATGAAACAATATTAAAAAAAAGTCATGATTTTCATTTCATGCACCTATACCATAGAAGAGAATAATTTGTAATGATTTCTCCAAGTTTCTAAAAAAATATGCCTTCCAAATTTAGCACCATGGGAAAAGAATCAGGCCCTCCATTAACCAACATTCTCCCACAGTTAGTCACTAGTACCTGCTAACCAACCTGTTAACTGTTGGTTAACGTAAGGAATAGTTATTGTTACCATTCCCTTACACAAATAAGATGCCTAAATTTTCATTTATACTGAGAAAAAAGCACAAAGCTGAATTTTCACTGTCATCTATCAGTAATCAGTGCTGACAAACTTTATACTTGCTCCTTCTTTTTTTTCTTTTTTTTTTTTTCAGAAATGTAGAAGAATTTTCTATTAAACTCTGTAAGTTCACTATTCATTTTGAAACATGACAGAAAATGAGCACATACACAAGCCTGGTTGTATTAAAATTTTTGGATTATGTTCCCAGCACTACAGAAACAAAGATACTCGGAAGTATCAGGTACACGTATTCAATAACTTGGCATCTGTTGGAATAGCTAAACAAAAATTAAAATAGATAACAAATATCCATTATGAAATAGGAGTCAAGACCAAAAGATACACAAGAAAAAAGATCGTCCAGTGCCACACCATGATGTAAGCACCCAGAAGAGAAAGTCCATATTCAGAGGCCAAACATTTCAGGATTTATCTATAGATAACTAGACTAAATTTCGTCTGATAAGAATTAATCACTAGATCTTACAATTCCTAGAATGTATGGGTCAAAAGGAGACCAATGCCATCTGTCTAAGGTGCACAACTGAGTGAAATAAATTGGCTATTTATTACTAGAGCTTCTGATGCTATTCATATAAAAAAGAATTAATACAGTCAGAAGTGAGGTAACTTATTTTCTCAGAGAAATATGCTACCCAGCATTTAGTAATTTAATGGGCAGTCAGTTGGCACAAAAGCATTACTGAAGTCAAAGAATTCACAGCTTTACATAGATGTATATACAAGAAAAACCTAATGTGCCTTCACCAAGGACAGGTAGGGCATTCAAATTTCCAGACTTGTCAAAGACAAAACAAAATTTGCTAGGGTCAATTTTTGAAACTTACTGATTGTGCTACTTACCATATATTGAAGCTGTAGTAGGTAGAGCTAAAATGCTGAATGTTATTCTTTACTTCAAGTATTTAGTTAAGAGTTTCATTGTATATAAAAATCTAAAAATTATATTAACTCAATTTTTTAATTTATCTTCCTCCACACTTAATACATCTCATCCACATTTATGAAACATACTTCCTTTTAGTCTCACTTTTATTTACCTATTCATAACATTTAAACTACACTTAGAGGTTGGTGTTAAAAAAGAATTCAGTTAAACAGTATGTTTATTAATTCAAATTTTCTCATTAAAAGCATTCTAGTTGGCTGCTTCCCAAGTTTCACTTTGATCTCCTTTCTTCTGCTTGCTCCTTTAAAATATATGACAAAAAGGGTATAAGGAATGTAAGCTTGAATGAATAAAAGTAACAAAACCCGAGGGATTGTAACTCAGTAAAAGAATGGGTAAAAGAAGCAGTAATGGAGGAAGCATAGCATGCAAATCACACAGCACCAAAACAAAAGTCTCCTTAATATATATTTACTAGTGATAGCATGTGTCATATAAACCTTATTTAAAGCGGAGATAGACTATAACTGCTTATCCAATTTATCTATTCAAAGCAGTATGTCATTTAAGCCTGTCTTATTAGATGACTTATTGTCTTAAAGGGGAAGTTCCTTATTTCACTCTGGGATGAGCAGCCAACTTTAAGACAATGTTTTGCAAAAACAAGTTAACATTTTACTCGAGTGTTGCTGTTATAATACTGATTTAAAAAAAAAAAAAAAAAAACAAAAAACAAAAAACCAGTTTTCTATCTATTTCTCCTGTTTTCCATTTCCCAAAGCACTTTTCTTTCAATTGTGTTCACCATTCTCTATTTTATTTGCAAGGAGGAAGGTGAAAGGAGAAAGCAAGGAACTCATATAAAGAGAAAATTGTGTAACATTGAAGTTATACATTTGACTTTGGGGAGATTTAAATTACGGCTCAGTAATTTAAAACACGTATTCCAGAGAGGATATTGTGATAGACTGTTCCCAATTCCCACCATGTGCCATTCAGAGGAAGGAACTGTGAACCACAGCTTGAGATGAACCTGCTACCAACTTCCTATAGATTGGGAGGACTACAGACGAGCCAGATGGTGACACTTGCTCTTCTCCAAGAGGCAAGACTGTCCAGACTGAAGAGTCATCCTCTCAACACAGATCAACATCCTCTGGGGGCACACAAACTCCTACTACACCAAGAGACAGCTTATCATAGCACTTAGGTTGCTCGCCTCCGATTTAAGTGCATTAATCCACAGCATTGTAGTAGGTAAGTATGGACACACTCCTATGCCTCCTAGCTAATGGGTGATAACTTGTGAAAAAGGCAATAACCCAACGAAGTTTGAATTATCAATTAGCATTAATTTTTAAACAATCTTATAAAAATTAAAAACCGAGACAAAGAATTTAAACAGTGCATTTAAAAATGCTTTCCCTTACATTAACAAAATTAAATCATCTTCTACATTGTAATTGTACATTTCAGAAGTACAAAGACCAGCAGAGCCTGGAGAGAAGTGACTGTGCCCCTATCCGGACTGCCTACCTTGGCATATCATTTAAAAAACTGCCCTAGCGTCACATGCCCTGTTTTATCTTTTGCTGCTACATATAAATTTTAAAACTCTATATACTTTAACTCCTCCTTACTGGATGTGATTTCTAAAATTATTCCAATTAAATTTCCCCTCAAACTTAATTGGAACATGTACAATTAGCAGGAAACAAGTTTGTCAGGTTGTAAAGAACTGCCAGAGCTGACCTACCAGCCCAGAACTAGCAATTTCTCCACACGACTTTTACTAACAAAATTTGAATCATTAGATATCTTAGCCTGTACTTATTCTCCTCCCAGAAACATTCCTCAAAAACTCAACCATTACCTCCTAGATGAAAATGTTCCTTCATCCCTCAACCACTGAAATCATTTAGACAGCCTTCACTATATTTACTTTGCACCTTTCTTCCACCTCTGGATCTAAAAAATGTAATAAATATCATACTCTAATATTGTGTGCATATTATGCACAAAGCCTGAGTTTCGAAAGTATGTTCACCATCATAATTATGTGAGAAAAATGAATTTAAACACTGTTCCTTTAAACACAGTTCTAATGCCAGAGCTAATAAATAACTGGCTAACAGTGTTCGTTAACTTTCACAGAAAGCTCTATCTCATTGTATTTACCAGACATTTTGCTCCCAACTGGAAGAAGTGTAGGTTTTTTCTCCTCAAGACCCTATAGATAATGACAGCACAAAAGTTTAAAACAAAACAAAACCAAACCATAAAACAAAAGAATCCAACCCCACAACCAAAAAGCCCACAAAGAAACCCACACCACAAAAAAAACAAACAGCGCAACAGAAATATTCATACTTATCATAGGGTCAGACGAGGACCAATAGAGTAAGAGTTATTCTGAAACAATAGCAAAGCTTTCTTATTCCCTGGGCTTTTCTAGTGTACTTAGGAATGACCCAAATACAGGCGTTCAGAGCCCACGTCTCCAGCAGCAAGCTGCAGCTGAATTCTGAGGCAAACAGTCTTTCACAGAAATCAAATGCTAAATTTGGTAACACATTTCAATACACATAATAGTGTGGCCAACTGAAAAAAGGATAAAGAAAACGAAAACTAGCAAGCCAAACGTTTTTGGTGGCTTTCATTTGATACCAGTGCTCACTCTGGCTTTCACCTTAATATTCATGTGCTGCTGCACGTCAATAACGCAGTATTTTACATCCAAATGTTAGGGAAGAGCATGAAATACATGAACATTCAAGCTGAACTGTAGGTGCAAATGGGACTGATGGCATCTCAAAGACAGGTATGGGCAAAGCTGGGACACCAAGGGACAAAACGAAGTTTGGGGTTAACTGAATGAAATGCATTTTCCTATTCTACCTCTTTCCTGCAGGCAGAGGCATTAAAGGGAGAGTGTCACAACTTAAACTTGTACTTTCCATACAATAAAACCACGACGGTAGTCGTCAACTTTGATCCAAATGTAAGCACATAAGTGACTCCCGCTACTAAATCAATTAGTAGTGAAGTATTAATGTGCCGTATAATTAGAAATAAACTATAAAGCAGGTAAGAAAAATAAAATGTGGGATACAAAAAGATGAGTGGAGAGGCTTCACATATAAAGAACTTCAAGGTATAGATACAAGATAAGTGTAGAAAGATTACATTTTTCCACAACACAGAACAGGGAAATTAATGGTAGTGACTTCCAAACTAGCAATTGTAAAATTGAAAAAGTGATGAAGTGTATCAATAACAAATTCATAAGAATTATTATAAGTGGCAAGTTAAGCAATAAAAACATTTCTAAATTATTTTTTTAAAAGCATAGGAAGAAAGGTTTCTGAGTTTAATATAATTCTGTATCTTATAACTGATGATTATCCACAGGGAGGTTGAAAAAAAAAAAGAAAATAACTCTGAAGTCTTAAAAGCATTTCTACTCACATGTGGGGCTAAAAAAGGTGTGACCATCATCAAAATGCTGTAAAATGGGATACTGCTTTTACAAGAAATTGTTGAAGAACATCTACTGCAATAAAGCAGAACTATAATAAAAAACCTTAAGTGATTTAATAGTCAGACATAAACGAAACCTGGTGTTAAATAAACATATTACATATTCACTGAATAAACTATCAGCGTATTCTGCATGCCAAAAATAGGTTTGTTCTGCCTTTGACTCCAAGGCCCAATTTTTGATTGCCATTTTCCAGCTACAGAGGAAGGAACAGAAGGCATCCTCCTCCATCTGCCCATAAACAACAGGGTCTGCCCTGTGGGTTTGAATCCACTTGCACTGAAGGAAGAGCTGAACCCTACCACCCCACTTTGTAGGCTGCCACACAAAGTATGGGGAAACCATACTAAACAGATTTCAAAAAGACCAAATCACAAGTGGTGTACTTACAGTCAAGAAAAGGGCTCCAGTAACTGACCATCAAGGTGTTGGCCCCAAGCCTCTAGAGGTACACCAAGCACCTCTCCATCTCCCACGAAGGACAGGCAGCCAACACATTCCTGGCATCACCTGTCTCCCTGACAGCTCCCCTGGGAACACTAAATTGCCCATTGGCACAGCTTTGCCCTGAATCAACCTACCAAGTCCAACATTTAGGGACTGTGACACCCAATAGGAACTGACAGTAAGTTATGGGCCCCACTGAGAATGCCCTTATATTGATTTGCTCATCTGTATTTACATACATTCGCCCTGCAGCCACTAGAGGACTGATGAAGTAACTTTCAGCACAGAAGAGAAAGGAAAACATTTTCCCAAGTCTCTCAATTTTGGACATCACATTCAAATACTTAACAAAGCAAAATATTTCTTAAGACACTATTTGTTAGTTGGCCAGCATGAAAGACAGAAACCTATTATTTTCCTAGATAAGTATTAGAATAAACTTTTCAATAAATTGGTTTATTGAGTATAGAAACAAAATTAGGTACATTTGGTATTTAGAGTCTTTAGATATGCAGACTCCACATACATAGCCTCAGATATGTTAAGTTATGGGTCTCACTGAAGTCAATAGAAACTTTGCTGCAGAATAAAGACTTTCATGTTAATCTCATTTTTGACACAGCAGTTTCAGATGTTAAGATACTAAAATACGTCAATAATTATTTACATGAACACATGCAAATATATGACTACCAGCATTACAATTGATGCATGTATATACGAAGTCCACAGCTTAAAAAAGGTAAATGTAATACTAAATGTGAGAAGAACCTTGGTGCAGTATATCTGGCATTTTCAAAGACAAATGATTTATCCACTTATCATTTTGATTTTAAAAAATCAAGTTATTTACAAACATACAAAATTATTTTTTAAAAATCCATTATTTAACATAAAAATGTAACTAGCCCTCTGCTATTTAACAGTTTACCAATGATCCAGAAGACAAACAGTTGCTGTTGATACAAGGCACAGCTGGCAGAGGGACCAGGGGGAAATGGTAAACAGGAAGAGGATACGCCACTGATGGACAGATCTGGATCATGCACTTGAAGGACATCAACACAGGCAAAAGGATAATGAAAAGATACCTATTTCAGAACAGACACAAGGAAATTTTATATAGTGTTGGAATTACAGGAAATTATGGTGTGCAAATAAATAGGCCTTAAGACTACCATAACTTACTAGATGACAAGACAGAAAGAGAGTTAAAAATAGAGATCATTGTATGCCTGTATTTGGCACCACCATGACACATTGTATGTCCCTACCAACATCCACAATTCAAAATGTTAAAAAGCTAAAAGCAAATTTCAGGATTACGAACATCTCTCACTACCAAGTCAGAACACTAAATTTATTATACCATGGACGGAGTACTGAGTAGCTCAGTCCCTGCCTATAAGTGTGTACCTATGGGAACAAAAGCTTCAAAACAAACTCTTCAATAGAACAGCCAAAGGTCAAAGAAGGCCTAATAGCTGAAAGCTGAAGTTGGGCAAATTCAGAAGAGAAAATAGTTGGGGGTTTTTGATTCTTTAAGCAAGGGGTTTTGGCCACTGCAATGATTGCAGGCCAATTTTCAAAAGCACCTTCAGGTGGCTGTCATAAATATAAGCTCTGATGCATGCAGTAATGCAAGGAAGTATTCTGAATGTTTTATACAGGTCAAAATAGAATATTACAGATTTCATCTTTCCTTATGATGAAGAAATATAGTGATAGTGCAGGCTCCAGCTCACCAAACCATGCAATGTCTGTACTTAGAAATGCCTACACTAAAACAGAAGTTAAAATGCACAAGGGCCACCATCTTCTGCAAGTATTGAGGCATCTAATTGTCATAAAAATCAATGTAAATTGCATCAAAGTATGATGCAGGTGACCAAATTTATAGCAACAGCCATCAGATGATGTAATCTCAAAATATGATATTCCGTGATCACAACTTCTGAAGTTATCAATAACTCTAACTCTGAACCTAAAAACACATAGATCACCATGCCTTTTACAAACAGGGATCTGCTGCACATAACCAAGCCAAGCCAGAAAACAGGATAACATGCATAAATAAAATTTGGAAATAACATTATCAGAGGAAACTTCAGTTTAGAAGATAATCCTACAAGCAAGAGATCCCAAGCAATCAGCAGTGAAAACATCATTAGAACCCATGAAAATAGATTATCATCACCTTTAAAATACAAACATTGCTGCACCCCACAGCCCAGGTATCTGTTGGCATCTCATTAAACAGGAAGTAGTTACAGAACTGGAAGCTGATCATCTGCTCATCAGCAGTTGTGCTATACCTAATATTAGCAAATACAGGAGAAAAACCCCAACTAGTAGCAAGTTATAAACATATATACTTTTAAGCAAAAAAAAAAAAAAAAAGCCCGTGCCCTTGGACACTGAGCCTGTCATATTTCCTTGTATTTCACTAAATTTGCATAAAAGGCTTCAGGAAAGCCACAGATGTATAATGGAGGCAAGCTCCCTCAAACCTGTTACTTTCTTTCTAAAAAGGAAGTATGGGAGGGGCCAAGGGAAGCTTCACTGTCAGCAGTTTGATTAAAAAGCACTACACAGACCATATTAAGTATATAAACTCATAAGAATAGCTGGCACTGTGAAAGTTCATTTCACTCAAGGTGCGGATCCAATCATATCCAGCATTTTCACCACTGTCAACAATACAGAAAGAAACTGTGAAAAATTCCTTCCAGTGAGGTTAGCACTCAGTAATCATTTGAAGATTTGGGTTTATTCAGGGAAAATTAATTTATTCCAGCAAATATAAAGTTTATAGCTGGACATAAAATATTCTAACCTATTCTGTAGAACTCTCTGTATGTTCTGAAGAGGAATAGCTCAAAAAAATTCCCAGTGAGCAACTAGGTGAACCTGAAATCCTCAGATGACACAGAAATGAAGAGGCACAGAGCAACCTATCCTTCAATAAATCAACAGGAAAACAGCAAGAGTATTGATTTTAGTATGTTGTATTGCACTGGGGAAGCAGATGTTAACACTATATGTGCACTTCTCCTTTAAATGTTTTTATAAAAATACAACCAAAACAATTCATATAGATACAGTAATAACAAAGAGCTAGAGAAAATGCCTTACAGCAAGAGTTAAAGAGCTGCTTGATTAGTTTAGAACAAGAGAATTGAAAGGTGACTTCATTAGAGAATATAAACATCTCGCTAAGAATAAAGGATTGGAGCTCTGAAGCAGAAACCAGAGGCAATGCCTGGAAACTGAAGCCAGACAAATTCATATTAGAAATAGAGCTTAATTACATTTTTCAGCAATGAGGGTCATTAACTACTGATGAAGTTAGAGTGAAATGAGGCTTCCTTGTCCTTCCACATCTGTAAATGAAGACCAAACACTTCTAAAATATGTGCTCTATGGTAAGTAGTAGCTTAATACAGGGGTAGCTGCATAAAGTCAGAAAAAGCCTATATTAGACAGAGTTTAACCCAGATGATGTAATGGTCCTGTAAGACCTTAAAATTGCTAGGGCATATGAATCAGTGCCAAGATAAATAAATTTGCCATAATAAACCACATAGGATCACGTAGCTCAATTACAAACAGTTACCCCATTTTCGGTAAATCACCTAGCCTTTCTACAAAGGACCAAGGGATCTCCATCTTGTAGCAGCTACATATTTCACTGATATGATCTCATTTCATACAATGAAAAGACTTTTCTTTTCATGCATATCTTAAAATCCATATTTAACCTTTTTCAGTACTTCTACTACTTAGTAGCAGTGATAAATGTCATCTAGATGTTAATGCTGCATTACTGAAAATTAACGCTACATCAAAACTAACAAAATTCAATGAACGCTTATTAATACAATACTTCAAAATGTTACCGCTGGCTGGCAAAGCTCATTAAGATTTGAAATAACTATTTTGATAAAAGGAGAAGCACTGATTACATAATTTGCACTCATTTTGTCACTTCTGTCCTTTTTATCATTTTCTTTTCTGCTGCATAGTTGTTTGACACTGCTGACTCACAGGCGGCAAGTATATTCCCAGACTGAATGTAAATGCATCTTATGCCCCTAAATTGGCATTTTCCAGATACTCATCTCCTCCTTAACACCACCTGTACTCTGAGGGTGCATCTGAAAAGAGATTAAAGTGAAGAAGCAGAACTGGCCTCTGAAACAGAATTGTTTCTTGATTGCTTTGTAGGAAACCATTCCGTTAGGTAAACGGCTACTCCTCAAGCATACAGAACCAGAAACGGCACAGAACTGGTCCCAATTTGATGAATGTAAATACCAAAATGCAAGCCACGGGACAGCCGGGCTTACAGAATTTTATTGCAAATAAAGAACTGGGAACTTCAGAATATAATTTATTCACACTAAACCTGGATTTACAGAGGGTGTGGATCTTTAGGGAATACAAATGCAAATCTGGGAAAAAAAAGGAGGGGGAGGGGGGGGAGGCAGGGGGAGACACGCACAGAAGAAGACCTGAAGAGGTCAAGTAGCCCAAGCCCTGGTCCAAGGCGATCCAGACAGAGATTTTTACAATCTGTTCCTCAGTCTCCAAGCAATCTATTCCTGCACTCAGTATTCTTACCACTTGAAAGTTTTTAGCCTTTTCTTTGTTTTCTGTTTGCCTTTTTTTAATATCTAATTCACATTCTTTTACCTGCAGTTTAAGCTTTGTGTCCTACCCACTATGAATAGAAAGGAGATTATTGCCTCTCTCCTGACATCAGTATTTTACATATTTGAAAATTTGTTTTTCCCATCAGTAAATAAGCACAATTTGTTCAGACTGCTCGAAAGGTCACTTTTCTTAGATGTCTTATTATCTGTTTCCTTCCCCTAAACCAACTGGTCCACATCTTTCTGAAATCCCAGTGCCTTGCCCACGGTGGTGTATGGGGCCAAAAAATTATCATGTTTTCATGAACAGACTGCACTTAACTGCAGTACATCCTCACACAACCTGCACAAAATAAGAGTCAGGAAAGCAGTGAAAGAAAAGGACTATGCTACAGGAGACCAGCGATAACAAGATTCTAGGGAGAAAGTAATGTTATTTCCAACTATATGCAGGTTTTTATATCAGTATTTTAGTCTAGTGAGTTATTTTTGCCTCATTTTAAATCCAAATTTATTTGTACATCATGATAAAAAAGGAGGTTATGATTCTACCTCAGGCTTCTAGCACAGCAAACTATACCAATGAGGAAGAGTCTCTAAATATACTATAAATAAGGTAAAAAGAGGAATTCATATACATGTGTATATGCATAGTAAATATTTTGGTTAATTTCAGTAGTTCTTAAAACATATGTTTTTCTTACATTTTAACAAAGAATAAAGAATTCTGCCTCTCAGAAAAGTCTGAAGTCCTGACTAACAATCAAACTGCACCAAGAAATAATTCAGCATAAACTAATGTACAATCATTCTACATGATGTCTTTCACCTGGTCTGTCTTGCTCTTTCCTTCCTGACCTAGACAGCTGTATTCCAGGCAATACTGGCCTCAAAATTGCCTAGGAAAATTTTTCACAAACTCAGGATAAAATTGTCACTTTTTTGCCACTGGCATTCATATTGGGAGAGACAGCAAAGCAGACAAAATTTAGCAGCAAAACAGTTTTGAAACTGCTATTGATATAACTGTGGAAGAGGTCTGTCTCCTGTGAAATTCTTTAATTGTGATCTTCTGATTTTACATCAGTACATAAAATCTGAAAGGATGTTTTGGACACCCTGCCTGTTATCAAGTCTTGGTACTGTCCTCATTCACACAAGCCCTAGCGTTGCTGAACTAAATGGGTTTTTTCATTCAATTCTCTTGCGCAGAATCAGATCTCACATCAGCAGCACCTAGTTATTCCAGTGTTTCAAAATACTTTTTCTGTATCACAAGCAACTTCCTTGTTGTTCTTAGTCCTTCAGACCTACTTACACACACAAGAAAATTGAATAAATCAGATTTATTTAATCTCCATCAGTTTGTCAACATTTTACATACTTGGATCTGAAAGCCCCAGATTAACAAATTGAGGAAACATACACATGAAAAAGGCACCACATCTCACCCATCCTAACACGCTAAAGCACATTTAAACATTTAAGTATATATTCTTATATTCAGCAGCTGAGTCTTTACAAGGTCTTAACATATATTTAACAAATATACCATAAAGTATGATTCATAAGCAACCACTGATACAGATGTCCTGTATTTTTTCTATAAAACCTTTAATACATCAATCAGAACATGGATTACACACATACACAAAAAAAAAAAGAGATTGGCACAGAAGAGAAGAGGCAATTTGGCAGCTTCTCAGCAAACACAGATTAAAGCACACAAGCTCTAGTGCATACAAGAAACAAGATAAATAACCCCAAAAGGTCACAGAACGTACTCTGAGATCCATGACTACTTATGTAATAAAAGATAAAACCTGCTTCTGTGAATAAAACTGAGTAATTATAGTATCCAATTTCAACTAGACTTTAAACATGTGTAACACCACAACAAGCATTGTGTGCACTGCAATATTTTTCCAGTAACAGGTATGGTTTTCCAATCCCGTGAGAGGAAGTACAGTGATGGCCACAATTAAGTACCACAACCAACTGAACTCAAAGCCAAATGCCTGCACCAAGTTTTGCTCTCTACAGGATGTTACTGGAAACTTTTGTACTGGATTTATATTTCCATGTAATTCAGAATAGTGTGCTACTAAATCATATTACTTCACACTGCAAAAACATTAGGGATAATAAATCACTATAGCCCTACTGCTAATAATATGATATTGAAGCTACAAATGCAGATTCTTTAAAAAGAAGGAATCAGCTGTCGAGCTCAACAGGAATTTTCTGGTATAGTTATTCATACATTGGGAAATGCTAATTCCACATTACCCCTCTTCCTGAATCCGAGATATCCATGGAAACAGAAAACAAGAGATGGACTGAAAGTGCAGCAGAATAATCTTATTTCTTTCGTCAGCTAGATCACTATGGTTGGGCCAATAACTTCCACCCGCCAGCTATATTCAAATATTTGCTTCTCATGAACAAAAACCCACAAAAAACCAAGCAGAGTGGGTCCATGCAGTAAAGTCTGTATTTTATTGCAGATTTCCATCATACATACATCAAAATAGAACAGGCTTCTCTCCACCCTCCGCATATCCCTTCCTTCAGGGTTGATTTTTGGAAGCAAGAAATATTTTTGTGCTTTTCCACACTCATCCCCCTTCCCAGTAAGTACTTCAGCACTTCACTGCACACAGCTTCGTTTATAGATCGTTAATTCTATCTAAGGTAAAGACAGGCTAAGGCTGTCTCCTTCATCTGAACCAGCATGGCTGCTGTCCTCCTGAAAATGTAATTAAGTGAGAAGCATTTTTAAAACAAAGAAAAAAAAAAAGAAAGTGTTGGCAGGGTAGAATCTTACTGATAGGCATCCTTTTGTGGAGACCTGTGGTACTATTCTCTCCTGACTCTAAACAAAGGGAATTCTCATACCCTTCCTTACCTGCTGTCCAGGCATCCATTAAGGAAAACATGCACTAGTCCCAGAGAGCAGCTTGAGGGTGCTACACCTGTAAGGTGAGGTAGTTGAGCAGGATTTCACCTATGGTTGCTCATCTTGACTGGGAACCATTGCAGCGAATGGCATAAGAACTGAGCATGCCATGCTGCAATGGCCGCTTGCTAGCACTCTGAGCTGAGCTGAGATGGCAGAGGCAGCCACCACAAACCGAGGTTGTAAAAAAGTAGCTTGGAAGTGTCAGGGAAACAGATACCTGTTGAGGAGGAAGGGCAGGATGAAGAACTCTAGTAGTGGTAGAAGCTGGAAATAAATCGAAGCTGGAAATAAATCAAATCTGGAAAAAAAATGGAGATAAAAGATGCAATTGTGAGCAGCTGTGAAGTCCACCAGACTCCTCCATTTTCTATCTCAATCATAGGCACAGAAGGTAACAGGCAACTGATGAAATTTTGGATCTTAAGATTCAATAGAGATGGACTGAAAGTGCAGCAGAATAATCTTATTTCTTTCGTCAGCCAGATCGCTATGGTTGGGCCACTAAAGGCCACTCTCCTTCACAGAAAGAAAAAATAAAAAGAACACAACAAGCAGAGTGGGTCCATGCAACAGAGTCTGCACATGAAAAGATGACTGTTATTCTATATAATGGATGATGTGTTTAATAACAAACCAACAACCCAGAACAAGGAATATATATAGAGAGTAACTGTACAGACACAAAAATATGAAATGTCAGCATTTCCTAGATGGAGAGGTTTAAATAAAAAAAAAAAAAAAGAAAAAATAACCACAACACACAAAATTATCTCGGTCCACAGAATAAGCAGAACTACTGTACGGGATCTCCCAAATCACTTAAACCAAAGTGTCTACAAACTACAGCTATGGGGCTTGTCCTTTGCAGGTGCTGAATTGAGGCTATTTCTTGCAAAAGCCCTTGCAACTGCTACAGAGGTAACAACATGCTGATCACATAAAGGAAAGATGGCTAAATGCTGGCACAAAGCCATCTCTGTCAGAAAGAAGGATTCTGGCATTTGCCTAAGACAATGGAAAATAAACATTTTTAATATAACTTCAGAGCAGACAGACCTGTGACTGATGAAAAGAAAAATCCAAGTAGAGACAAAAATATATTGTTACATCTCAATGAAGATAGAAGTTAAGAGGGAAAGCATACCAGCAATGAATTAGAAAAAAGAAGAAGAAACAAAAATAAATATGGAAGCCTATAGCAAACATGCTACCAGTTAATGGACTGATCTGGCCCAGAGGGACACTCTTAGGATGCGTCTTTGGATGAAAGCCTTGATATTGCAATAAATCACAAAAGAATAAGCATTTTTCAAGTCTTTTCCGAGTACTTTGAGATAAGCAAAAATTTGCTCACCGGCAGGCCAGCACTGCTCAAAGTAAGTTCAGAGACCATTAGAATTTTAAATGGCAAAGTCTGGTAATTCCTTCTCTCCACAGCACTGCCACCAGTGTCGAGCTGTGTCAATGCTTCCCCTCTCCCAGACTCCTGACATCTCCCCACTTTACACCCGCTGGTACCCTCTTTCAAAGAGGGGATTCAAGTCAGCAGGTTCCCTGAACACAAGGAGAAGCCAAAACCACAAGTTGCTGCATCCTCTCAGCTACATGAAGAATCAACACATGGCACAAGAGCAGCATGACAGTCCAACTAAAATGCTGCCAGCTCCTGCAGCACTGCCCTGGTTTGTGGTATGACAACTCCGAGGTGAAAGCTCTCAAGAAGCACTGGAATACCTCATAAAATACTTCCACTTACAGAAATGTCTACATTCAAGCTAAGTTAGGAAGAGTGACATTAGCAGGTCAAGGGAGAGGATCTTGCCCCTACATTTGGCCCTACACTGAGACACATCTGGAGCACTGGGTCCAGTTCTTGGCCAGTACATGGGCATATTGGAGTGAGTCCCACAAAGATGACTAGGAGCATCTGACAAACAACGAGAAGCAAGAGCTGGGACTGCTAAACCTGGAGTGGAGAAGCTTCTGGGGGATCCTATCCATGTGTATAAATACCCAAGGGGGAAAGTTAATAAGACAGAGCCAGGCTCTTCTCAGTGGTGCCCAGTAAGAGGATAAGCGGAAATGGGCTCAAATTTCAAACCAGGAAATTTTATTTGAACAAAGAATAAATTTTCTTACCATGAGGGCAGTTTAGCACTGGCACAGGTTGCCCAGAAGGGCTGTGGAATCTCTACCCTTGGAGATATTTTAAACCCAACTGGACACAGTCCTGAGGAACCTGATGTAGCTGACTCTGCTCTGATGATGTCCAGAGGCCCCCTTCTAGCCTCAACCACTCTGCAATTCTGTATACATTAAGATTAAACTACCATCCTGCTTGATGCCAAGTAAGAATGCGAATACAATACATATACAAAAGTCAGCAAACATAAAGGCAGTTAAATAAAGTCTCCAAATTAAAGCCACACTGAATGGGCAGAACTAAAATAGCTAGGGCTTTTCCTTATCATTTGTTGGCCTTGACCCTCTCTATTAAGGTCCTTTTGCTGTTTGATGAGGTGACATTTTGTAGAGCCAATTTCTGGATTCAAAAGAACAGTTTAATGAGTCAAGGGGGTGCCAACTTGGCCTCAAACTGAGGAATGGGTTGATTTTTATCTCATTCTCTTTAAACACTCATTCTGTCCCTGCTATTTCTCTTCCCAACATGCATTTATTTCTCTCATTTCTTCTGCATGCTGTTTAATCTTTTGCATCCATCTGGAATAACCCTCCCCTGTCATCACTGTATCCTGAATCACCAGCAAGTGACATTCTTGAAGTAATAATTTAAGAGCCATTGCCACAATGCAGTCCCTGCTTCCTGCTTAACAGTTTCACACTAATTTCTATTTTTTGCTCCAAAAACAAAAGGCAATGTCATCCACAGCCGTAATAAGATCTCCATTGCAAAGCTGTAATTAGTCTTCTTTCAGGGCTTGCCAACACTTCTTGTTAAAGTGCTAGTAAAAATGTGTACAAACAAGCACATCTCACCAGAACTCTGCCTAGGAATGCTTCTGAGGCAAGATCTCGTAAGAAAGGTTTCGCAAAAGCTGGAGTAATTTAGCATAACCTATTGCAGTTCAGGTGATTTATAGCAGTTACTTTTAAAAGGCTGCTACCAGTGAGTAAAAGCAGGACAAGAACAGGTGTACTCTTTCTAAGGATAAGTGATTTCATTTTTTCTTCCCACTGGTCATTTTCCTCTATCTCCTCATCATTTCCACTTGCTTTGCTATTTGCTCCTCAGCTATCTTACTAATTCGGTCTAAACTTCAATTTCTACCTGCCTATATATATATAGTATCAAAAAAGACACTGCAAATTGTGCCTTGAATACTAATCCATATAAACTACATGATTTTCTGCGTGCATTAAATTAATGCCTTTTCTATTTTGTTCAGTACTCTCTCCCCATTGCTCTTTCATCAAGATCTTCAGTGGACCCCTGCCCTTTTTCACAATGTAAAGCTATTTTTCCAGACAGGGTCTGAATTATTTTTAACTAAGTAGTATTAATTCTGCAAAATAAGATTGAGAAGCAAAGAATGGATGCTTAAGGCACACATTCTGCTTCCAGCCCAGAGAGGGAGAAGATGGAGAATTTAAATTGAGAGCACATAAGCTTGGCTGTTCTGGTGTGGAGATGAGAATGAGAGTAAAGCAATACTGCAAATTCTCAGGCAAACCATTTTATTAGAACAATAGTGTTCCTTTCCTAGCCTACAGCAGGACTGCAGATAAAAATCTCTTCTTCAGCTTCAAGCTGTACCACCCAAGGAGAACAACAATCCAACTCATTCCTTCCCCATGAGATCCTACCAGATCTGTCTCTGCAACGGAGATCTACAATGAGATCTACAAAATCTTACCACATTTTTCTGCATCCTCATTCTCTAGAAAATCCTTCCAAGTCTGCTGGTTCACTGTAGTAAGGCACTAAGACTTAGTTTTCAAATGGCGTAAAATGACCCAGATCATTTTGACCTACAAGGACACAGGGAAAGGGCACACAAGTGACTGGCATTGATTATAAGGGACCAACAACCTCAAGCAATCAAAGTCCATAGAGGCACCAGTGCCTCCTTCAGCAGCAACTGGAAGATCATGTCCAGCAACCACTTAACAACAGTGTGCTAACTTGCTCCAGGAAGATGCCACCCTGTTAAAACTGTTTTATCAAAAATATAGCATAATATAAAAGCAGTGACTCTAGAACAGCTGAACTTATCCATATGCTGACCCTTAGAAAATCCAAGAACCTGCCATTTAAAAAAAAGGACGACATCAATAGAGGTCACCAAAACAAACAGGTACAAGGTTGCATGAACACATTGGCCAGCTATTACAGTGCACACCTTTTTCCCTGTTCACATAGGACGCTCCCAGTTTACAGCCTAGTCAGCTTCCACAACCCCTTCAGATCAATATATATTCAAACAGAGACAACAAAAGTTCACAGAATTTGCTCCTATACCCAGAGTTGCAAGAATAGCTGCATTATCTACACAACCTACTACTCCTCAGAGAATCTTCACTCGGATGCCTTAAAAATAAGACAACATGTAACTCTCTTCTCTCAGAAAACATTGAAATGAGAAAAAGAGCATGAAAGATCTAATCCCTCTGTCATGCATCATTCTTATTTTTTGGCTTGAGAAACACCAGGATTTTTCTCCAAGACCCCTCAAGAAATACTTGGGAGTTGCAATTGCATTGTGACCTGATGGCAGCCAAAGCTCACTCTAAAGCACGCAGCCCATTGATTATCCCTTCTAGTCCAACCTTGACACCTTTAAATTTTCATAAACAAGTGAGTGGTTTGGGCCAGGTTGGCCAATGACAAGATGACAGATACTCTCCCCCACCTCTCATTCCAAGGAGAGGAAAAAGAGAGATTTGTGAGTTTAAGAAAAACTAAACTACTTTAATGAAATCTTAATAATAAAATAAAAATTATAATAATGAAATAGATGCAATATATACAAATATATACAAAACTGTATCAAGCTCCCAGGGAGATGTCACCAGCAGGCACTGGAAAAGTTCCAGACTGGACACAGAATGGCAACTGGATTCCAGGACACATTCATGGGGATCAAAGGTAGACCAATTGAGAAGGTCCTCCCTGGGCACCGGTCATCAAAGAAAGAGAGCCACTGAAGCAGAGACACTGAAGAAGAGCCAACCTCACCCCTATGGTCACTCTGCTTTTATACTGATCACGACAGATGGATGGGATGGGATACCCTGTGGCTCAGTTTGGGTCACCCACCTGTCTTGTCCACTCCTCCCCACAGGTGCAATCCCTCCACAGGGTCAATAACTAAGTCAGTTGACCCTGTTTGCCACAGCAACAAATGCAAGCAAGAACCTCTCTCACTGACCAATAAGTTGGCTCTACTCCACCCCAAACCAGGACAAGAAGATATTTTATTAACTAACCAGTTAGTACTTAGAAGGTACCATCATGTTGCACAAACTTGGAAGCTGTCTTCTGGATCTTCTGTGACAAACCATGATATGTAGCAAGAGCACAAACAGTGTGACAATCTGATTTATAACATATTTCATTTATTTGCTAAAGGATGTGAAATTAACCTGTGTCACCACAATTTGCTGTCATTATCCCAGCTCTATCTTGCTATAGGGATGATCAAATGTGTCCTGACATGCAAGCCTCAAAGCACTTATAGGACTAGGGTCATGCAGTACAGGAATCCTGAGGGGTAAGTGGCCCATCATACCTTCTGGACCACTGATACATCACTTGGCAGCTCACCACAGATCTTTCATAGCCTCAGTCCTCTTCAAGGGAGAAGGGGAAAACAAACATACAAACAAACAGTAATGGTTTCACAATTATGCTTCAATCATCTCCTCAATCTCTAACAGAGCAACCCAAGCAGACAGAAAGAAGAGATGATCACACTGTAGGAGCACAGCTTTTATAAAGCACAGCACATGTAAATACTCCACAGTCCTGGAAGCTGCTGTGAGTAACAGAAAGCAAACTGTATGAAGAGAGAAGAATTATTCTTGCATTCCTAATTTAATGGTGCTTTTTTGTTTCATCATGCAATGTTGGCATGGACTGCAGTTCTAATGGATCATCTTTCCTCTCTTAAGCACTAAAGCATACTTTCGCCAAATTCAGTATAATACAGTTTAAGAAAAATATGTCTCAGGAAAAGGGACATCCTTAAGTCATCCCCAACCTCCCTTCAGACTGGCATATCTCCTAAATGTAAATTGTGTCCATTTGGGGTCTAACCTCTGGTGGACTTGAGAGTGGCAACCTTTTCATAACTCCCCTTCTAGGGACCACTAACAGCATAACACGTCAACACATCTTCTCTAAAAATTAAAAAGGGAACAAAAATAATCTTGGAGCTTTCTAAACTGATTTCAAAGAGCCTTCAGCTGAGTAGCTCTAAAATGACAGTTCTGCTTTAGTCTCCCAGATTAGCTTGCTAAGTCTACGAGCATAACATTGGAAATGGCACATCTAAAGTGATAAAGCAAATAGCTGCAGACATGAAATTCAGAGTTTTAACCCAACAATAAACAGAAAAACAAAACAAAACAAAATTAAAAAAAAAGAGACTAATAAGATTGCGGCTTTGCTTTTTGCAATTATTCTTTTCAAAATATCATTCAGCTATATCACACTCCTTGAACCAAGCTAATGCAGTCAAAGTTAAAAAGTCTCAGAAAATACTCCAAAGATGATTGTATTCTTGAAAGATCTCCTAATTTGTGTAGAAAGTAGTTTGTGTATCTGTCAACAGGTCTTTATGACCAAAATACCAATTGCCTACATCAAGATCAATCTGCAAATTGCAATCAACACCTAGCTGTCCTTACACATTTGTCATAAGTTATTATTGTCAATACCACCTATGCTCATCACACAATGTTTGAATATTATAATAAGAAAATAGATAATTTGTAAAATTACATGTAAATACTTATGTTTGAAAATTAGCAACCTTAAAAATCAGCATACTTATTTAAAAAAAAGTCCTTAAAAACATGCTATACGGGACCTAAAATAAGACTCAATATCTATATTTAATAAACCACATTTGAATAAGCTTTACCAAGTACAAAGGTCTCATTTGTCCATGTATTTGGTCTACTCAATGACAATAATCATTCTTGATTCATAAGAAATACTGCTGATCTTACAAACCAAATAGACCGGACTCAACTTCAAATAACAGGTTTGGTAAACCATTTAAAACATAGCAATTTGCTTTAAAAGGCCTCAAGCTAAGCACAGTTTTTCCTAGTCATTTTGCTTCTTCCAACAGGCACCATGCCCCTTTCCTCTCTTTTCAAGCCAACACCAGGCTTGTTATTTCCCACTCTTTATGTGCACACATCTAACAGTAAAGAACTCTGATTTAACATGCGTGACCTCAGTATTTCCAAGGCTCCAAATCAGCCACATGGGTCTAACCTAGAAACAAGGTCTTCATTTGTGCTCCCTCTTCTGGCTTTATGAGCATACAGCACAACTGCAGCAGGGTGACACAGAGACCACCCACACACAGTCACCACAGCGCTGTTTGTGGTCCCCCCACCCCATAAAACAAGACAGAGACATAAAGAAATAGCTCCTGACCCCTACACGTTACTGCTCACTGTGGTGGAACGTGCTATAGAAATAACCCAGATCAGTATTCATGAGAGTGATTTATCTTATTTCACTGCTCAACACAAAAGACCAAGTACTCAACTTCCAAGGACGGCACAAAAATAGCTTCCAGCCAATTTTTTAAGCCCATCCTAATGTTAATTTTAGCTCTGGAAAACCATCACGTGTAACAGAACAAACAGCCCCATACCTTCTATAATGAAAAAAGCAGTAACAGTAAAGGTTCATATTTGGATTTGTCTGGTATGACAGGCCTTTATTTTCAAGTTTAGCATATATTTTAATCATATTTATATTTATTTTCATAATAAAAAACAAGAACTCAGGTTATTTATCTTTGGCATCAAAGAACAAGAGGAAAAGGAAGGGGGGGAAGCCAACTGTACAGTAGCTTACTTTTTCAGCATAATGTTGTACTGCAGTTAAGGTCTATTTTGAGAAAGCTATAGTTGCCAGTAGTGTAGTCTTTTTAAGTCATGTTGGTAGAAGCTGTCAAAATATATGTTCTTTGGAGTCTTGCTGGATTTGGAACACTTTAGCTGGCTTTATTTTACAACAGAATGGAAATTTGTGACTATCCTCTAATAAAAGTATTTGGGGACACCTTAAGTCTGGGTGGAAAAAGAGCAAGAAAAATCAGCTATGGTTCTCTCTGGAGCACATGAGATACATGCTACAAAGTGGGACTAGACAAACGTAAAGATTGAGGAAGGGAGGGAGTAACATAATTTAGGCACCTTTATCCACAAGAACAACATGGGAATTGTTAAAGCAAAGAAGCAGTGTTGGAGAGAAGCTGCAGAAACTGCTGGCTGTTGGGAGCCCTAAGCCCCATCTCTGCTCTGCATGACTATGTTAGAATGCAAGAGAACGAAAGCCACGGATGAACCCAGGAAAAGGGGCTAGAAACCAGGGACTCCCTTTCCTAGGTGGGTGCTCCAGCTAATTACAACTATTTAACGGTCATACATTATATTCTTCACAGCTCAATTTTCATTCATCTATTTGTAACTAAAATCTTTCTCTCCAGAATATCCTAATGCTTGGTAGTCAGAAGTGATAGATGTTGGCTCAGACCTCCAGCCTTCAGAGGGGATATGAAATGCACAAACTCCAAAGAAGGGCAGAAATTCTGCAACACCATTGTGCCTGATAATATTTTCTACAAGCTACTGCCAAATGGTTTCCCAGATCTGCTCATCAAGGACATCTGGCATTCTGCATTAGCCAACATGAACTGGTCTGGAACACTCAATAGCCTCAGGAACATGGTGTAAATTCTCATACTTGAAGACACTTTTTTGTGATAACAAAGTTACTTGACCCTTCTGAAGCTTAGGAAGCCACCAGAATTTTAGAAGATATCACACATCACAGCAAACGGGCTTTAGAGTTGACCTACACACTTGCCTCATGACCTATCAAATCTTATTTGGCATACGGTCGGTTTAATTTCTGGAAAGATTTGTTCAAAAAAAAAAACAAAACCGATTCTACATGGCCTGTAGACAGCTCCAGAAATGGTGCTTATAAACTCGCACAGAAGGCAAGTTAGCATGCATGAAACTAGGTAACAGCAGCTCACTTTTACATACCAAATAGCAAATGTACGGACATTCCAGAGTAGGTGGCTTACCTCTTGCCCTCTGTGTTTTTTTGATTAATTCTGCAGTTCTTGCAGATAAACAAATGTTTAAAGTACAGAAAAAATCCTGGAGAAATCTAAACATAAGCCATCATAATACAATTTAACAACAAACACTCATCAGCTGACCAACAGCATGTCTTCCAGATCCTCAATTTATTTGATCCTCAGATCAACAGCATGTCTTCCAGATCCTCAACTTTATTTACTGTTTATCCTCTTTGAGTGGAAAAATGGTGATAAAATTCAATATTTTTTTTTAACCAACTTATACAGACTGTAGAAGTCTGTATAAATTCCAGTTTATATTAAGAATTAAGTGTTAATCACTGCAGCCTGTGGAAAATGGATGAGAAGACACTTTTTCCAATGAAGCATATGAAAGCTGTAAGGCTTATGTTTAATTTATGTAATATGTTACACCCCCAATTAGAATGGAACACTTGCACAAATGCAAGTGTGTGAAAAATTTTCCTCATGATGCCTCATCCACACATTCATACTAAGACCAAGCATAGCTGAAATCTGTAGTAAACTGACCTTTCAATCTTTTTGCCTAATTTCATCAGCTAGAAGTGAAATTACATGCCACAAAAACATATACACATTTTATGCTTGAGCAGACAATAAAGTTCCAGAAGGATCTGATAGCTGATCAGGATCTGACTCTTGATATTATCTGAGGCTTGCGAAGAGCACTACTACTGAAAAGGAGTTCATTTTTGTTGAATACACTGCTCTCTAAAATTCTCTCTCTTAAGTCTGTTTGCCTTTTTTTTTTTTTTTAAATGCTCTGGAGGTCCAAAGTTTTTTGTTTGTTTGTTTTAAAAACCAAATCCCCTACTTTATCTCAGCTGAAAATTTAGTTTTGTATATCTCCTGCCTTCTTTTCATCAGTTCCCAAATACTATAATTCACCACCATGTGGAATTTTTTCCTCACATCCAGGTTTGTTTTTTAAAAACAGTATTGAAAGTAAGCACAATGTTCCAGGTGGCAGTAGATGATCTCACTCGATCTTATAACACATTCCCCATTACAATAGAAACAAATTAGTTCTTTAAAAAATATACTGCCAAGTCCATTCCTTACCTAGTGGATGAACACTGTACTTTAGATGCTGCCATTGAATGCTGATAGGTTTTTCCACTGGCAACACAAGAAAATACATGGCTTGATTTTCAAATGGTTAAGAAGTTATAACCCAGGAACGTGCATGAAAAGTTCCTTCCAAATTGCTAACAAAAATGTCACACTAAACAGTTTCATCAAAAACATTTCCCCAGATTTTCTGACCTGCTTAAAATAAAATCAGAAGGGGAAAAAAAAAAAAGAAAGAAAGGGGAAAAAATAAAAAGGCTATGAGCAATGCTTATGCAGTTCCCATCCAAGGGAGCAGAGTCTTGGCTAAATCCAGAGGCAAGCTGAGCGGACTGCAGGCGATCCACTCTTCTGTCACCACCAAGTGCCACTGCAATCAATCAGAATCACTATAGGGACACAGGACAGAGGAAAGCAGACCATTTTAAAACCAAAAGATAAGAAGTATGTTTTCAATTTTGGTATGTGTGTAAGTATTTTTAATTATACACTACAAAAGCATGATTTAAGACAATGCCACATTGAAATAGGGTGTCCTTTAGAAAATTTTCAGATAAGGCCCAATAACAAACTTGTATAACATAAAGACGAAGGTGGCCTTAAATTTCAAAACCAGCTGATGATTTGGCATCATCATTTGGAAGTCAGCATTCATTAGCTTATAGGCAGCCAGATGACAAATGCACAGATCTTGTTAAGTAAATAAAATAGAAATAACTGTCTTTGTTTCCCCCACCCCATAATCGGGACATCAAAAGAAATACACAACAGGTAATCAGAAATATTATTTTCTCCTGGAATAACAATTCTCTCCCATGTTTTACCAGGTGACAAATTTCTGCGATCTGACCTTTACATTGAGCCCAGACAGAGTCCGTGCCTGATGATTACAGAGGCAAGTTTTCCATCCAGCTGACCACCATGATTATCACCATCTGAGTATTTGTGTTTTCTTTATGTGTTGATAAATGTCAAAAAATACTAAACAAGTCACCATGCACTAAAGTGTAAAAATACTTTTCTGCAGAGATGAAGTAGTATATTTTTCTTCTGTTATGGAACAACCATAACTTCCAACACAATAAGCACGAGTTATGAAAGTCTAACTTGAGACTGGAAATACACGGTCTTTGCCTCTCAAATAACTGTTACATTTATATAGCAAAGACCCTCTATAGATATTTTACAGGTGCTGTGCGGTAAGCTGAGAGGGCATGCGTGCACATTGATGCAATTACACACCCCTATACCTCCAAACATGAAACTCCTTTGTCAATATTAACACCCACTACTCAGCAAATTATTCAAAATGGTTGCTGGACTAAGCTTGCCAGTTTGGAGACTAGATCATGTCATCTGGAAATGTAATGCAAATTTTACATCCCAGTTGAAGAGCCTGCCAAGCTTGGGAACCGTCACAGCCAGAAGCACTCTATCAGCACAGGGAAGCAGACCTAAAAACATGCAGGTTTCCTTCCTTCAACCAACCTGACAGCAGTAGCTACTACAGCATGGCACTGAAGGCACTTCGTTACTTCCACTTGGGGTATGTGGGGCCAGTTGTGGTTGACTAGACAAAGAGAAGCGGCATCTGGGACAGACAGGTCCTACCAGATGAAATCAGAGCAACAGTTAAACCTGCAAAGAAAGTTTTGGCTGCAATTCAAGTTACACTGTTATTTACTTAGTGAATAAAGAGACGCTGTACACAGGATTATTTGGCCTGCACAGTCTGCATACAGTTTGGCTGGAAGGAAAAAAAACACCCAACGCACTTTAGTTATAAAGGCTGTATTATTCAGTCCACAAAAGAAAAAATGAGCAAGTGAAAAGAGAATAAAATGACTGTATGTATGTGAAAAACAAAGTAGCCATACTGTCCTTACTTACCAAACTTTTGCAAAGATCAAACAAGAACAAAAGTGAAGCTTCCTTGTCATTTCACGTAACACTACACAAACTTTAAGCCTTCTTCTTATTAAACACTGACATCTAATTTGTTGCCCAATGCTCAAAATTGCTTTCCCCTGAATGTAACTATAACGGAAAGCACAAACCACCTATTCCCCCTCCAACACCTTTAAAAGCCAGAATATTGAATTAATTAATACCAAAAAATATTGTGCAAGGTGTCTTATTGTGGTCCAAGTTCCCGCACACATGTCCCTGCCAGTATGCCAAAAATCAATGATAATGCTGTGAGTCAGTGTTACATACTCATCATGAAAGGGGGGATCTCGCATAAGAAAGATCCTTAAGTGGAAAACTAATTGGAGGGGTAGGGGGAGAAAGTGGGAAAGAAAATAAAAGCAGTAAACCATACCAGAGAAATTAAGAGGCAAACTGTTTTCTCTTTACCACCACATTTAGAGATGGCAAAAAGACTATTTTAAACACTGGATAGAATAAATGTCAGATGTTATCATTGCAGCTTGGTAAACACATGTTCATCCAGTAATATTTTGTGCAGCTAAAATCAATTGCAGCCATTTTGAGATAATGCCCAGTAGGATAGGTGTCCTCTAGAAAGCTGCTCATTGCAACACTGAAGAATGAACAACTTTAAACAAAAAATAATCAAACTAATGCTACTTTATCATGTTTAAAATATTTCTTTCATAGGACATGTAACAAGAAAACAGAAATTCTCTTTTTGAAAAGCAGCACATAACATGAGAAAACAGGATGAACTCTGACATTAATGGCTAATGAACACAAATGAAAGAGAAACACTTCAACAAGCATGCACTTGTCCATTCATTTCAAGATCACAGAACACTATGAGGTCAAGATGCGCTTTAGAAAACACAACAAAAAGCAAATCCACATTCTGCCATTAAATAAATACAAAGTACTTTTGTTGAGTTGAAGGATGAAGCTTGCACTGACATCTGGAAGAGTAAAAGTTCTTCCCTTACCCTTACATAACAGGCTATCCTTAAATCTATTAAACAGTCACTGCAACAGGTAGCATACCCAGGCACCGTGGGCAACTTGAATCCAATAGAGCAAGAATGGAAACAGTTTGCAGGGGCACAGAACATGTCAGCTTTCCACAATGGCATTTCCACCACCTTTTTGGAATATCCCATCTCAGCAAAGCTGTCAGAGTACCTTAATGCCTACTAAAGTCATCAAAAGAGACATAGAATAAACTTAATGTTTTGCTTTGAAAGAAAAAGTTTGTTTTCAGTAAACAAATATGCAATGGATTCAGCATGAAAAATAAAGATATTGGAAATATAAGCATAACAGGCTTGGATTCTACTATTCATATTTCAAAAATATTACTTAGAAAGTGTTTTTCTTTAAGACATAATAAATATTAGTCATCCAGACACACACTGTTTGGCATCTAGAAAGACAGTAAAAACCACAGTACTTTTAACTGTGAATCTTGTAAGTACTTCCCTTGATATAGGATATTTTAATACCAATAAAAGAAAACAAACAAAAAGACTGAGTAGTTCTAAATTTAAGTTTTTCAACGGAATAAGTTTTTTCTGGTTTTTAGAGTGATCTTTTAGATGTATCATTCAAGACCCTTGTAACTACCATCTTCTCTCTATCCCACATTTTCAGCGATGAGATTGTAAGAGTTGATAGGTAAACACTGCAAAGTATGAAAGTAATGGACAAAGAAGGGTGCCATGTATGTATAAAGAATGACAGAAGATATAGCAGGAACTGAAAAATTGCTGTATGGTAACCCCCTTAAGTTTACTCCCATTTGTGTTAAAAAGTGAGAAAGCCACAGTATTCAAAGCTGAATTAAAAATTCAGGCTAATTAATACACCTATGAAACTTCCATTTTCAGCATAGGAATGAAGAACATTTGAAAAGCAAGTCATTAAGAGTCTCCAATTATTTTTTGTGGTTTCAGAAGCAGCACAGACACACTACACTGGCTTCTGTAAGGTGTTCTTTCCAAGTTCAGAAATTGAGCGTTTGAAAAGAAACCATTTATCTCTTCAGACAGTTCCCAGAATCTGGAAAACATGTATATGGAAAAGATATAACCACAAGCTTACTGCTAGGAATGAATACATGTTCATTAGCTAAAAAATAAAATTTAAAAAGCCATTAAACAACCTGGCCAGTTTATCTTCTACAAGCAACATAGGAAAATTAATCATTTGGACAACCACTCTCCTCTCCTGCCTAATTCGGTAAAAATAGGAAGGGAATAATTTTTAAAACAATTCACACTAATAGGAAGCCAGCTTCTTTAGACTATGTGGCACGGGAGCTGGGGTGGAATACTCTGGTACATGAGAAAGTGCACCATACACGAAAGTTACATTTAGCCCTCGGAACCTGCACTTGTTTTTCAGGTGCCCAGGCAAAGCTGAGACACTCAAAGGCAGTAGAACAAGCTCCACAGGCAGGAGAAAGAGATGGGGAAGCCAGAGGAGCCAAGAACGATGTGAGGAATTTCAGAGGGTCTGAAGCAGGTTCTCCCACTCCACC
The DNA here is from genome assembly GCA_026546715.1 of Gallinago undulata. Taxonomy (NCBI): domain Eukaryota; kingdom Metazoa; phylum Chordata; class Aves; order Charadriiformes; family Scolopacidae; genus Gallinago; species Gallinago undulata. Next base: position 129,423,907 of record JAOTQQ010000001.1, read on the forward strand.
TCATCCAGGTTACCTCTCTCCCTGAATTCACTAGGGTGTGGGGTTCTCACACAGTCTCCCCACTTCTCAGTTCCCTGAGGCAACTAGAGGTCTGTCTCCAAGTCTCCCATAGCAGCTCCCACCATCAATCATGGTGCAAAGTAACATAGCCGAGCAGATGCCAAAAGCCCCACTTTCCTTCCTCTCCCTTCACCCTTGCTGCCCAAGACAACATGCTCAAATCACTTCTGCCAGGCCAGGTTAGATACCTACACCACCAGAAAAGAAGCATACCAAAAACAGTTTTCCAGTGTTTTTAGTCTCTGAAGTAGCTCACCATGGTGTTAAGATGTACATAAAGGGCTGCAGGCAGAGATCAGATGCCACAATCTCATGAGGCCTCCTGCCATCAGCAGTTACATCAGGTTGACCACGTTATAGAAGTACCCCCTCAAAGTGCTTCGAGAGTGCTAGGGTCTACTCCTAATTTTTCCCTGTACCAATGAAAAAAAAAAAACCAAATGCATGTGGTTGTGGGAATTTTTTTAAGCCACAATAAAACATAAGCAAGTTTCCCAATTACTACAGATTTTGGAGTCATCTGCTTTTCTGGGAGGAAAAAGGAAGGTCAGAGCTCAGCAATCACCAAGTCCAGGGGATGAGCTTCACTTATCTTCCGGATCACAGTGTCTCAAGGAGAAGACACACAGGGACCACTTTGTTATTTCATGTGTTGAGCTAGTTCAAGCTCAGCCACCAGAAACCTTAGAGAAATAAAGGGTTTCAAGAAGAAACTCAAGACCTGAAAAAAAAAAAAAAAAAGAGGAAGTTCTTTCTGTTGCAACACTGGAGCTAATTCTTCCTTTTTTAAAATAGCAGTCACACAGATTACAGCACACCTAACCAATTAATTCAACCAGCCTTATGAAGCAAATAAACTCCTACCCAGGCAACAATGCAAGTTCATCTTCACATAAAGATCTGCTAGTGTTGAACAATTACTTCAATTCACTCGTGGCAAATAAGCCCTCATTCAATACAGCATTCATTCACTTACCTTCTCCAATTCCTTCTCTCTTCCTACTTCAGCCCCTCCACCACTATTACACACTGTAGCCCCTATTCACCCTGTCCCCAAAGCCAAATAGTGAAGGACAGATCATTCCCCATGCACAGTTCCTCTCTATCCCTCTTCACTGTATGCTCTGGCTGAGGAGAGTGCACCCCTTGCAAATGCAACAGGTAATGTACAATACATAATGCAAAATAAAACACTAGGCAGATAGCCAGCTTCATGAGAAAACTGTCTGCCTTTCTCCCTGGAAAAAAAATATTATTTTTCTTCAAAAATAAAAATTAATGTTTTTGTTAACATTATCTGAGGTTTTCTACAAGTAAAAAATAAAAATCAAGAAAAGCAGCTGCCTTCAAATTACAATTTTCATGTGATCCATAATGTAACGTCAGTTAACGTCATGTGAATGCTGATCATTTCTACCTGAACACATAAACTAGATTTTGACTTGATTAGTCACATCATACAGTCAAAACAAGTGACACTTGTCTTTTCTGTGCTAAAGTTGAACAACCTGTTATGCATTGCAGTGTTAAACAAACAGTCCACTTCTTTCTAGAGCAGGCAAGGTCTTAAAGGAAGTGCTATAGTAGCTTTCCACTTTTTGTGGGATAAAGGCCTAACATCCCAAGCAAAGAAAAATTTGAACTTAAGTACCATTTGAGCGGTTTCTTCTATGCAACTGCAATCTCCAGGCTTTTACAGCTCCTGTTATGGATGCTTCAAGAAAATCAGGCTTGCGATGGTCTCACTTAGAGCAAGCCAAAGTTAGTGCCATTGTTCAGGCATTCAGGTGAATATGAAGCATCCTGGCTCTACTAATCTTCTTCGATATGGACTATTTCCAGATTTCTTTTCCACTTCTCTGTTTCAGCCAAATACAGAGCACAAGTGAAATACCTGCAGCTCAGACCTGTAACACATGCCTAGGTTGTTCTACATGGCTGGTGCAACTGTTAGTGCTTCTGGTAGCATTTACTGCTGTAGAATAATGGGCATTTTGCTCTCTAAACATATGAGTACTGACAAATCCAGAGTAATATTATCACAAATTCAAGATTAAAAACAAACAGTGAAACTGCAAAATCCATAAGCAAGGTAAGCAAAACCTTACAGGCTGCATAATACTGGAAAAGTATTTTATATAAACGTGAAAGTGCTTACACAAGAAAGGCTGACAGTTCATCTAAACAATAAAGACTTCTTCATGCAAAAACTTCTGGAAAATCTTCATCCTAAACAGCGTACAACCAGTACTACAAAATTTTACTGATTTTACATTTTCTTCCTAAACAAGGTTATTTTCACCAATTATGTCTCCTCTCCCCAGCCCACATAAACAAACAAAAAAGTACATACACAGAAATAAATTCTGACGAACAGAAGGGACACTTTCTTGGACTTTTTTATTGTTAAAGTAAATCATTAAGTAGTTTTCATCAATCCACAGATACATATTTTTAATATCTGTAGATATCTTTAAAAAAAAGTCATAATACGTTCCAATATCCCAAATGTCTTTCCCTCAGTCTCAAAGTTTTCAAGCAGAACCCAAAAATAAACTCTATCAAGAACCAGAAGATGATGAAAGATACACAGCAATTGACTTTAGCATGCAAATATTCCTTCTTTGTCTTCACCGCCTTCTTTTTGTTCTCCTTTTTACCAACTGTTCTCAAATTCTTGCAAGATATCCAGATTCTCCAGAACTTTATCTCACCGAACTCCCATAGCTAGAACTCATACATGGCAACTCCCCCCACTAACTTAATAATAATTAATATGAAAAAGCTTGCATTCAGTATCCACTGACAATGCTTTTAGAAATATAGAATTCTTTGAAAAAGAAAAGCAAGTGTTTCACTTAAACCTCTTAAAGCAGTTGTGAAAATACCCAAGTCAATCAGCAATCATTTTCCTTACCATCAAAGTTATTTTTGTTGAAGTAATAAATCTCACAAGGGACTGTTCTTAAAAGATACTAATCAGCTTTTTATCATTTCCCTCTTCTATTTTAAGTCACCAGTGAACAATATTTAATAGGATGCAGCTTTGCATTACCATCCACCACACTCATTTTACTTCTTCCGAGTGTTCTTACTCATTCAAAACTTTTTTTTTTCCCCTTAAATTCTTCTTCATTGTTTTTAAAACTAATGAAAACAAATGTCCAGTTTTATATCCAATAATCAACCTACTAAAGGGCGTTTCAATAGACTCCACACTAAAGGAACTCAGGTAGGGACTTCTACAACACCAGGTTCTGATTTAGGTTACAGAGACTTTTGAGCCTCCAAGTACTTCACATTTCCAGCTCTAATGTACTTTCAAACATTTAGATTCTAAGCTGTGTTGATTTTACTAGGCTTTGAACACCCAATTAATTGCTGGAATTTATACTATTGGCACTGTTACTTGCTTTGTTTCCAGTCAATGGAAAAATTAGCAGAAACAGAGTCTCACGGATTCTTTTAAAAGTCTTCAAGCATATCTTCAATAAATGTATTACTTTTTGAGTTCACAAATTTTTTCAAGTTACTTCACAAAATTTTAATCACAATTACTCATGATTATAAAAAGCAGCTTTAAGGGCAAATTGGTATTATCAGAAGTCCCTTACCATTCAGGCATATCCTTACAATATTTAAACGCTGATACCTTATCAGCACCTAAGTTTCCATCCTGTGGTAGATCCAAATAGGTTACGTGCAAACAGTCATGAAAACAAGTAACTCATGTACCCTGGTGGTCTCACCTCGTTTAATAGAGCTACTTGTGTATGCGTGACACAGTATGTAGCACTGGAAACCAAAATTGCTTTTTCCTTCTTCACATTTGATTTTTTGCATTACTTGTCTTCAACAGTTACAGATCCTTCCCAGATGATGGCTCATTTTATAGGAGATAGTAGCTTCTACATGACTTTACTCAATTCTTGATCACATCAGTCAGATACTGAGTTGTGATACACTGACATAACTACTTGAAAATGCTGTCAAGAGCAGTAAAATACCCCCTCTCTGCAACATTACCAGCAGAGCTGAGAGCACGTATTATCCATTCATTATTTCAGGTCACAGTTTGTATTTTCTGTGAACAGCTTGGTGCACTTCCATAATGACCTAGAATGTTGTAAAATGTGAAAAATACCCTCATTTTGCATTACTGATATGGTTAAGGAATTTTTTTCAATTTAACTGAAATTTCCCACATAAGTATGTCACACTGAAAAGATAAGCAGGCTTCTCAAAAAAAAAAAAACCAAAAAACCCCCAAAAAGCAAACAAACAAAAACACCAAAAAACAAACAACCAGGAAAAAAATCACAAATAAACAACACCCACCCCCCCCAAAACTAAACAAAAAACTATAAAACACCTCAGGCTCTTCCTGGTAGCAGTGAATACTGAGGAAAGAAAACCCCCAAACTTTTCTACCTATCTTCTTAAACTATATGAGAATATTAACAGATGATTGACTTAAACATGCACACACAAGAACATCGGTGCAAGTTGTGATTATAAAAGACTCTATCCCAAGATTCTTGATTCAACTGTGTTACTAAGGATTGGGCATCACAGACTGAGTTTCTCCAAAAAACCCCAAAGCAAATGAAAGAGCAATCTTCCTAAAAATGAATATATTATACTGAACTGCTTTGATTGTTCTTAATGCAGAGCATCCATTCTCAAAGTTCTCATTCCATCTCCTTTAGAAATTAGTAGAAGAAGGGGAAATAACAGTATTACTTGTGGAGTTTGTTTTCCTTTTGTTTTTTTTTTTCCTTCTCAAAAATTTCCAGAGACAAGGTTACTTCTGGTTACATCTTTTAAACAATGTATCACTAGGCAAACAGTATTTAGAGAACATACATATTTAGCAGAATTTAGCAGAGTTGCATCATCATTCAGTAGTCACTTGACAAATTTACAGTTCATAATATAAGGAGTGGTTTTAATAAATCTCTAAACTGATGAAGCTGTCATGGCATACAATATTACTAACATCACAGCCATTAAAGTGCATGTCTGTATTATGTGTCAGCTAACAAAACAGACAAATAATAAAATAGAAGGTTTATATTAATGTGAATAGACAAGCATTACACTAAATGTAATGCAGTTCTCTCAGGAAAAAAAAAGGTGAAGTAAATTCATGGTTATTTGAATTATCATCCAGTACAATAAAATCCTTTTTAGAATTAAATTACCTCCTTTGAGTATAAAAAGGATAATCACAGGCTTTCTTACTGACAGTCTTTTGTAAATACGAAAATAACTTACAAGCTATGATATTGTCATTTCAAAGAGTACACATAAAAATTCTTCCAAAAATGTTATGTAAAATAGCATCACTAACTTAAGTATAATTTTAATTGTCTCTCAATTAAGGTGGCATTTTATATCACAGCAAACTAAAAACACTACAAGGAAAATCACAAGTAAAGACAGGTGCTATTCTGATAAACTAAAGACAGATAAGCATCCCAAAATCTTCTCAAATTCCTTCATAAATAAATCCATCAAACAACAGACCAACTAATCTCAGAGCCTTAGACCTGGAAAACATACATCTGCTTGGCCACATAAAAATAACTAAACCATGAAGCCAAGCAACCTTGTTCCCTGTAAAAATCAGAATCTAGCATCCAGCATCTACAAACACAGCTTTTGGTTTGTTAGATTTTAAGACAGTTCTAGGAGAGGACCTTTCACACCAGTTTGGCAGGACATCTAAAGACAGTATCTGAAAAGATCAGGACCAAGCACAGAGCTACAAAGGTTGAAAAATGAAACAACAATCATTAAGACTCTGAGATTTGAAGTCTGTTTAGACTTGCTTCACTTTTACCAGCAGTAAGAACCCAAAAGTCTAAACGTTTGTGCAAGTACCAAGTCAGTCTACCTGACTAGAGATGTCCATCTATTGAAAGGTAAGCACAGAAGATGAGAATGTGAAATTTATCCACCCCAATGGAAAAGGAGTTTGTAAGAGGTTCCTCTTCAGTGAGAAACACAGCCTCAGGTTTAGCATAATCACAGAAAAAAAAAAAAAAAAAAGGCATATTTGAGTGCTCTCTGAAACAAAGAGCTTGCAGGGTCACGGGATTGTTTTGTTGTTTTAAAGCTGATTCCAAGGTTACAACAGGGATATGGCTATTCACATCCAGTTTTTAAAGGAATAAATTTAAACTCATCAATAATGGATGGCAATGCAAAACTTGAGCAGAAAAGTAAATATCCAGGTATCATGAATTTAGCTACCACACACCACATATTAGCATTGCTGTTAAGCACAGGTCCAAGTCTTGCTAGTATTCTGTTACACGGGGTTAACTCTCCAGTAATTATACTTCTAACAGCCACAATGAGGCAGTGCAGATGTCTACTTTCTTACCCCATAGTGCAGCCCTATTTTTGGGAGGCTTCCTCCCAGGTGACAAATGACTCGCATGAGCTCAGAATTTCTCCCACAAAGATAACAGTGCGATAGAGACATCCAACCCACCCTTACCAGTATTGCCACAGCTTACAGGCTGATGGCCACTCATGTGGACAACCACGTTATTTTCTATCTGGTGTTATTTGGTAGAGGTACAAACAGTAGCAAGGGCACAGGAGCTATGCATCCCAACTCTGGAGGGTCACTACCCCACTCAGTCACATTCAGGTGGTACGCAGACAGCCATCCTTCCATATGGAACCTTTATATCCTGCTATGAAAGCTCTGAAACAGAACTGGCCTCTACGGACATCACGAAAAAAGTCATTCCCAATAACCAGATTTTCTAACAAAAAATATATTCTATGAATGCAGGCTTTAACTCTTGCTAACCTCTGTTCACTCTTCTGACCTATTGCTTCATAGTTCATCTGTCCAGTACTACTAGTAACTTGATACTCTGCCCATTAATCAGATTTACCTCGATCTGAAATTGCTCCGTTTCACATTCGGCACAGCAGCACCGTCATCCTTTCCATTCACTTCCGATACTACACTCAAGAATTAACTTGCCCTCATTCTACTCCTTCCCCAGGTGGCTACTAAAAGCAATTAAAAGCAAATACCAGGCAAGACAGACTTCTGATCCAGCCTAATCTGACAATTTTTATGTACACCTTATCTATCCTACTAATCCTCCCTCCCAAATTACCGACACTACCACACCATACCTGCTTATGCAGCCCACACTACAGAAATATTCACCTGCCTTGTACAGCTTCACATCAGAGTACTGATCCATTAAACAAGGCTTGCCAATCATTCTCTACACTTGGAAATTCATTACAAAAAAAAGGGTTTCTTTTTATTTTTTTTTTCCAGAGAATGATGCCGCAAGATTTATACAAAAACAATTATTCCAGACCATTACTAGATTGGTGAATTTCCAAAAGGGGGGTGGGAGAGAGGCTATGTCAGTGAAAGTGTGATCAGCATTTATACTCATCTGACACTGACAAGAGTGTATCTCCAACCTTTAGAAATCAGAACTCTTTACCATGAAGCATTGGTATCTGATGCATAGTATACAACATGACAGACCTACAAGGACAAGGATAGACAATGATTATCAAAGATCACATCCGTCGTAAGTCCCGTTTGGCATTCTCTTCTATTTCCACATACATCCCTTTTCCAGATTATGATTCCCCACTCACCCAGAAATTGAGGACTGTTGAAGCAGTTGCAGAAGTGAGAGTCTCTAAAAGACCCTACATACAGGGACCACGTAAAAAAACTGCCCAGATAATTGAAACATAATAATGTTTTATGTGTGGTATGTCAAATTTTATATGCAGTAGAGACCTTTCTAAGAGTTTATACCCATCTTAAGCTTATTCTAGATAAAAAGTCTTATACATTAGTTGATCAAGGCAAAATTTAAATTCTCACCACACCAATTAAAAGTATATCATATCTTTGAGAAGTATCCCTCCCAGTAGCCATGCATAACAGAGCTTATCCATGCCACTGCCTGCAGAATCAAGGCTGCAAAGTACAACTGTAATTGCTGACTTGCAACCTAAAGTAGGATCTGAATGCACAGCAAAATAAAATTTAAAAGAAGTCATGGAAAAGTTCATTATCAGCCAAGTTCAACACAACTTTCTGCAGGTAATCTGCCTGGAAGATCACACTCTCAGTTAAATACTGTTACCATACAGTTAAATACTGTTTACTCCTTTCTTTCAGAAAGGCCTTCTTTCTAACAGCAAGGAACGAAACAGCATTTTCAGGCAAACTAGTCTTTCAACCCAGATGCACAGAGGGATTAAAAATGGGGTTTACACTGGAACCTGTCTGCTCTGTGAAGCTCTCCTAAAATTGGAACAGATACCTAGCTGTTACCTAGGAAACAGCAAGTAAAGTCCTGTGTAAACTATTAGGTCGTTTAACAACCAGAAAATTAGAAATGAAAAAAGTAGCTCAGTACCAAAATGATTTACTGTAATCTACAAGACAAATTCAGCCCCTAAGTACTTCATATCCTTGAATAAGGGGAAGCCAGATACAAGCTTTGAAGCTTGGAGTTTCATTTCAGAAAGAACTTTCAGGTTCTTCTGGAGAAATGCTATAATCTGCCTTTACTTAAATATAAATTTCAGCATTGGCAACAGCTTCATCTTCAAGTACACAGAAAGCAACAGATTTGGTACACACGAACAAAGACCTAAGCTTACAATTTTTATGTATAAACTTCCATGTACCTGATTTAATAACATTCCCAACCAGCGTATCCCTCGCTCTCCCTTTGATTCCAGTTTAAGTGTGACATGAAGATCCAGGAGCTTTTCTAAAACACTGTTTCCAAACAAACAGAAAAGAATCAAGCAATGCAGTTACCTGGAAAGAAACATCATACTACGTGACCCGCTCCTTATCTGTGCGAGCATATTTTCCCTCTCCTCAAAGTTTCCACTGTCGCTGCTGCAGCTCTAGTGGCATCAGCCGGGAACACGACCCAAGGAAGCCGAGCGGGCCACGAGCCTTGTAGCCGTCACATCATGTAAAATTGCTACGAGCGGGATGAGACAATGATGTGCTTGAATGATAGCAGCTGTTCTGCGCTGGCATCGCCACAAGCAGAGCTGTAATCACAGCCAGGTGCAATGGTGGGAATTTTGGGGGATAAAGGCTATGCCTGCACCTGTGGCACGCTGTAACTTCCAGCCATGCAATATTTGTTTTTTAGAGACCATCTATCAATTTGACAAGCTCCCTACCTGAGCGCCACTGGAGCAAGCTGCCTTTTGTATTTCCTTAACAAGGCCTTTCCCCCTTTTGTACAACATCCACTTTCAGCCTCATACGTGCTTCATGAACAGAAAAGGATACGGTAACTATGGTGTAGGAACCACTGAATCATAAGAATTCTAAAACAGTCCTAGTTACTGTGATCAAAGCTAAATCCTTTAGGAAGATTATCCGCACCAGAACCCTGAAAAGATCCTGAGATTTGAGTACTTTTATGCTGCACCTTTGAGATGGAGCATGATTTCGCCCTGTTACTGAGCAGGGGCCACCACCTCCAGTTACATTTAAACTACGGTGAGAACATTTCAACAGGGGCTGTCGTGCTCCTTGATCCATCTATGCAGCTTCGGGCCTGGCGTCTCACTGCCAACGCAACAGTCTACGTACGGATAGAGACCGCAACTCCGGGGCCATTAGAAGGAAGATTTATTCGGAAAACCAAAGGAAAAAGAAAAAAGAAATAACCCTAATCAAGCACCCGTTTAAAAGCCGCGAGAAGTCCGCGCCTTACAAGCAACGGGCAGAAGACGCCAAAGCCACCGGCACCCCAGCACCCCTCACCGGGCGAAGCGGCAGCGCTCAAGGATCTGCCGATGATTTCACCACTTCTCTAAAAATACCGCTCCCGGAGGAGCCGCCGCGTACCGAGGCGGCAGGGGAGGGGAGGGGAGCGGAGCGGAGCCGGCGGGGCAGGGCGAGCCCCATCCCAGCGGGGCGGCGCGGCCGGGCCGGGGGCTGCCCCGCTCCCTCACAAGTTGGCCCCCCCTCACCTGGCAGGTGACCGTTACCTGCCACCCGCCCCGACACCAACCGTTGTCTCCCCACCACCAACCGCCTCCCGCCGCCCTTCTTGCATGTTCAGAACCCGCCGCCCCTCCGCGCCTTGACGGTCAAGGCGGGCACCGCTCTGGCCCCAGTGCCCACCGCGGGACGCCTCCGTCGTCCCTGAGGAAAGGGGAGAGAGAGAGGGAGAGGGGGCGACGACCCATCCCGCAGCCCCGGCAGGTGCGAGGGGCGGCGAGCCCCCAGCTCCCCACCCCGACCCCCGGACCTTTTCCTCCCCCCCCAGCCAGGGAAGTTGAGCCCGGCGGCGGCGTTGTTCCCCACACCGGGGCAGCCCCCTCACACCCCCTTCCCGCCCCCGCCGGGCAGCGGGACGCCCCGCGGGTGGCGGAACAGCGGCAAAAACACCTACCCGGAGAGCTTCCCAATCTTCACAAAGCTAAACACATCCATCCATGCAGCCGGCTGCGCTCTGCCCGTCGCACTGACTCACTCCAGCGGCAGCGGCAGCTCCATGTCGGGAGGTTTGCGTCCAGCGGCAGCAACAGCCCTCGCAAAGGCAGGAGCCGGCAGAGACAGAGGCTGCTACCCCCCTCCGGCAGGGAGCTGGGCGTGCAGCATCTCGCAGGAGCAACGTTCATCTGCGCCCAGCCCTCCCCCTCCGCTTCTCCCCCACCCCCCTCCACCTCCACCCTTTCCTCCGCTCCGGTCTCTGCCTGCCTTTCCCCCTCCCTGGGGTAACTCAAGGCACGGGGAGGGCGTTGGGTGCCGCCCGGCAAGGAGGGCTGCCCTCAGCCCCGGCCCCCCGCCGCGCCGCGCACCGGGAGGCTGAGGGGGAGGCGGCGACGCTCCGCCGCCCGCTGCCGCTTCTCAATATCCCCAGAGGAGGAAGGCGAAGGGAAGGCGGGAGGGGGGCGCTGAGGAAGGTGGAGGGTGTAAAAGGGGGAGTTTCTCCTCTCGCCGGCAATGTCTCCCCCTCCCGTGGGGGAGCGGAGGGCGCAGGCGGCGGCTGCGGCCCGGGCGAGCGCCGCCCGCTGGCTCCAGCCTGAGGCGGCGCTGCGGCCGCCGGGAGCGGGCCGGGCTGAGGGGCCTGGCTGCCCGCCGCTGTGGGGCTCCCCGGCGGCGGAGACGGAGGGGAAAGGGGTCAGGGCTTGAGGGGCTGCCCTCTCTCAGCACGCCTTTGCTTGCCCCGGGGCAGGGAGAGGCACGCCTGAGGGAGGGGGGAACAGGGCAGCCTTTCCCCAGCTGGGGAGCAGCACCCTGGGCCTGGGAAGGAGACCACAGCTGAGACTCCTCGCCCAAAAGCAAAAACTGGGGAAAGCAGAGAGGCATCTTTCCCGCTCTCCATCCCCAATGATCTCCCCTCAGAGATCACACAGCCCCATGTGTCCCACCAGAGTGGCGAAGGGCCTGTTGGCCTTCAGCCCTCGCAATGGGTGCCCATCAGTGGTGGACCTGGACCGTTGACAGGCAGCGGTGCTCAAAGCTACTGCCTGGCTGTTGTCACCATCCTGTGACCTCTCTACCTATGCCATAAAAGAAGATTTGGAGTTAGGAAGTCCTCCTGATGGTGACAGGAGCGTGGCAAGGCCGGTTTGTGGCAACGTAATTAAAATCAAGCATTCTTCATATCCCATCTTGTGGAAAAATGATACATTCAGGTGTCCTGACACAAGAAGAGTGGAGACACACTACCTTATGCTTTTGCCCTGCATCAGGCTTCAAAAGAGACACTGGAGTTCAGCTATCCATAAGCTTGCAATGTGTAAGTAGGAGAGGAAGGCAGGCAAAACTCAAATTCATCTTCAAGCAATACAAAAATTCTCAGCGTGGGAATGGATTTTCTCCACTTCAGTGTTTTTATTTGTGTTTTTGTTCACTGAATAGATTGATGCATTCTTTACTTCCTGCCTTTACAGAGTTTTGGTCTCTTCTGTAGTCTTGCACCTGCGCTCCCCCACCAACTAAGAAATTAAGAAATAACAGTTGAGCCCAACATGTAGACTCCAGATGAAAACAATTCTCTTTTTTTAATATTAGAACTTGTATTGATAAGAGAACAAAAAGAACAGGCAGTACGAACACTCGCTGTGAATTGGGTTTCAAACCATTCTTTAAAACAATAACAACAAAGAATGATTGATCATCTATTTACACTGGGAGAACATTGAACTGCCAGCCAAAAACTCTTGCTGACCTACCACAGAAGTAAACGACTTGGGCAAATTCTGAAATGCCTTATGAAGTATTTTATGCTAATGCATCAAAATATTTATGCAGTTGTTATATGTAACTATGTTTGTTTATTGTTATACCAAGGTTTTTAAAACTGCAGAACCTGTGCCTGTCACTCACACTGTTGTATTGATTGGTAAAAGTTACAAAGATAAACACAGTTTCAGCTGGTTAGAAACTGACTTATAAAACCGTCATTATTTATTTAGAGACTGAGGAGATAGGCCAAGATCCTACAAAGCTAACTAAAGCTGATGAAATGATATGCCATATATAAAATTGAGCACATATGTTCCATATCAAACAAAGCTCCTGTCTTGAGCACTCCATGCTCCAAGGCTTGCCACATAAAGGTGCCTTAACGTGTAGTGGTGAGAGACAGAGAAGTGAAGAGATTCTAAGGGGTCGCTAGAATTTCTGTGGTTTCAGGATCTTTTGGTGGAAAAGCAAACGTGATCCTAGGATATACCGGCTGAGGTATTTCCAGTAGAGATATATAGAAAAGCTAGAAGCATGAGATCTGATCAGAAATGCCATCCTCAGCTTATTCAAAAAGTACATTTGAGAAAAATGAGAGCAGGTGCAGGAGGATGCTAAGAGAGTTGAAGATAATGAAAAGTCGGTCTTAGGAGAGGAGACTGCAAGAGCTTTGCCTAGCAAAACAAAGACTAAGAGGTAAAAAAGATTGTTTATAAATACGTCAGGAGGGTAAGCACAGGGTGTGTTCCCAAAATGATAGGGCTTTATGGAAAGTCATTAAAATTTGAAATGAAGCTGAAATTATCTTCTCTTTCTTTGGCATTCCAAACAGATAAATGAAGTATTGCTATTTTTATAGCTACTTTTATATTTTTGTTTTCCTAGGCAGAAGCTATTGCAACAGTACAAATTTTTCAGAATGACTTTAGAGATATTGCTGGAATAGCCAACATTCTGGAGGTCCATTAATAGCAGTGTCACAGGAGTCTTACTCCCAGATGTGCAGACAGGAACAGAGAATCTGGACAAGTGTGCTTCTTCTGACTGTGCTAAATACTGGCAACTTTTTGAAGGTCTGCTGTGTGAGAATCACACATGGGGAGGAAGTTTTGAATATCTCAAGAGATGGAGACTCCACCACTTCTCTGGGCAGCCTGTTCCAGTGCTCTGCTACTCTCAAAGTAAAGAAGCTACTCCTCATGTTTAGATGGAACTTCTTCAAACCATCTCCTTCTAGAAATAGTGACATAAATTGCCTTTTGCAGGTACTTTATTTTTTCTGTCAACTCCAGTGAGAGGAAGCCTAGATGCCTACCTTTGACTAGAGGACTGTCTTCCTGAGGTCTAAAGGTAGGTGAAATAAAACCCATTTGAAGGTGACAAAGGTACATGTAAACACTGAATGAGAACAGACAGGCAAAGACAGCAAAACAACATGTATTTAGTATCTCAGTAACAAACAATAATTGAACATGAAGTTCCTAATCTTAAAGCAGGAATCTGACATCAATTCCTGGATGAATTCTTGGATGGCTTTTTTTAGAATAGCATAGTAAATATTGCTTTTTGAGGACGCTTTGTCACTGTGTATTATTAACTTTTTATTACTTTTACCCAAAGTAATCCAATTAGGAAACTTAATACTAATGTTTTTGGTAATTGTAGCTATCCAAGTGTAGACTGTGTGCCAGTAAAAGCCTTAATTTCATACAGTATGGAAGTTTCACATTCATTTATAGAAAAGGGAGTCTTATAATGCTCGTCATTCTAAAGGAAATGACAGACATAAGTAATGCACATAGGAATGTTATGCCATCTTAACTTTAAAACCAATTAAATCACTGCTTTTTGAACACCCTAATTATTTTGGTCATAGGGAAACTACTATGAAGATGAAATGTAAATATCTTTATGAATAACATAAAGAAACATTTACTTTTCTGTTCCTGGATCTTTGGTTTTTCATTCTTCCTTCTGAGACACTGAATACTCACCAGAAGAATATGCTTTGGGCTTTCCTGGATACGATACAGCACAAACTTTTAGCCCTGCAGTTGGACAAATGATATCTGTTTTATTACTTACAGGATGAGTAGAATTTGATCCTGAGTAATTATATGAAGGCAGGTAGAATCCTATATCAAAGACATAATATGGAACCCCTGGAAATGGCTGAGGTCCGGTTTTCATTTTAATACTTCTGAAGTTCTCATGTAAATTAAAAATCCATCTCTAGGTTTTTTTAAGGCTAGTCAGGTGGGTTTTTTTAATGATCTGGAATCTTAAAAAGATATTTTAAAGTGCTGTGTCTCACCTTCAAAATGTTTTTAAATTCATCAAGTTGAAATTATTTTTTTACCCCCTGAGACAACAGCTGAAGGTTCCACTATTTTTCTGCAGTGCTTGATATTACTCATATGCAAATGGTGACAATATTTAGAGGAATGTGATAATAAAATCCATTGAGTAATGAGGTGTTGATACATAGCTGGTGATGTGAAGTTTGAGAGGAAGATATTTTGTCATTGTAATCTGCTGTTTACTGAATGTTATTTCTAACAATAGTTGCTTATGTCTGTGTTGTGTACTAAATTCTATAGTACTCTGGGCTACTTGTACTTTAAATTGTTACATTCTTTTTTCAGACTTGAAGCTTCAAAACGGGCATTTTTTAGAATCCATTCCTTTATCCTGGTGCTTACTCTCTGTATACAAGTCCATACAAAAATATTGTAACCATTACAGTTTTTCTCTGTGTCCACATTACAGCATTACCAAGAAATCCCTCTGCTTACCTTAAATCTATACATCCAGCTTCTACACATTATTTTTGGCACCTTCATCAAATGAAGTTTTATCAGGCATAGGTTTTTTATTCACCCATGAGGACTGGTAAGCACTAAATGTTTTCATTATTGCTCTATAATTTAGTGTGGTAAACATGACATGTCACATACAAATGCAAAATTAAATCATAGATGGTTGAAAACTTAAATAGCAGATAAGATTTTCCTTTTTTTTTGCCAGTTAAGAAGCAAATTAGTCTGGAAGTCTAAAGGATACTGAATCACATGGAACAAAATAAGCAAGGATATTACAACTGACGCAACAATTCTGCTGAAGCCAGACGTACATAGCCAAACTGATATCAGCAGGTTGCTTAAAAAGAGAGTTGACAAAAACTACTGATTGCTGTAGATGAGATCAAGATCAGGAACAGGGCAACATAAAGATATAACATAAAGATAGTAACGTTTTCTGCTTCAATGAATTAGTTGTTTTAAAATAAACTGGTCTTTATTAAGGATTCATTTTTCTATAATGGATACGTATGAAATACTCAAAGTAGAACATGGAAAGAGCAGAGTTATCTGCAGTGGCTTTTACTGACAAAAGACACAATTCAAGAAAACCTTTATGACATGCTTATACGATCAGCCCTATTCATGGCATCACTTACTCTAAAATACAACTTGAAACAACTGCAAAGTTAAGCATGTGTTTAAGTGTTGTTTGAATAAATATGATTTCACAAATCATAAGAAAATAGATGAACATGAATCAGAAAAAAGAAATGTGAAATGTTAATGTGCAAGTAAGTGTGTGAAAAATGTATTTGCAATAAAGGGAAAATTGACGGAAAAGTCATCTACCCTTCCTCAAGGCAAATCTGAATTTTGCCACAATTTTTTCATACTTTAACCAAAATAGTCTGCAGACTGAAAATTTTGTGGTAACTTTAAAGAAAATGATCAAAGTATGCATTTTTAAATGAATAAAATATTAAAAAACAGGACTACCACTGAAGTCCTCTCACTGTTATCTACTACGTTATTCAGTTGGGATTAAAGTTATCAAACATGTGGTGAATTTTAAAAATCAGAGGCATATTTTCTTTTGTATTGAGACATCTTTGAAATAAACCAAGGACAAGATGGTTATATTAGAAACATACTGGGGTGAGAAACCTTTATTTTTGTTAATAGTCTGAAGTTTAAAATCTTCAGAAATATTTTTTAATCATTATTATTTGCCAGTATACCAGAATATGATTTCAGTTATGGGTTATAAATTTGCCAGCTTCTCTGTCTGTGAACATAAGGTATTTGTTTTGTTTCCTCTGTCAGAATAGGACATTACCATGAAATTCAAGAAACACTGCTAACTTGTTCTGTGTGGATTTTCCTGGGCAATATCTGCAACCATCTGAGCTGAGGGGGAAAAAAAAGCAATTTCATGGGAGCAAAATATCTTGGACTCTGCTGAGGAAAAAAAAAAAAAAAAGGCAAATTTTCACAATGAATAGAAACTTCACAGTCACAGCGTTTGTGTCTGGGTGCCAAAACCTAGTTTTCTCAGTCCATATTTAGGCACTTGCAGATAGGTGGCCTACTTGTCAGTAATACTAAACATTCACAAATGAAAAAAAAAATCACTAGTTACTTCTAAAAACCAAGCAGCTGACACAAAATTGCCTGAGTATCTGAAGACCCAAACTTTAGCATGCAGTTTTGAAATTTTCAGCCTGTATTTTTAAAGATCATATACACCATATTTTATCCAGTAAAATGTGTTCTTTTGATTTTAATTGTAGATTTAATAAATCTAGACCCATGAATTATATGCAAGTTCTCAGGCAGTGAGTAATTACTCTTAGCTTAAGTGAGTTATGATGCACGGCAGCTGCTGCTCCTGACCATAGTGTCAATGGAACCGCCAGCTTGGATGTATCAGGGTTTGTTCTTGGTGTAACTGTGTGTATTCAAGGTGTGTACAGACAAGTATATCATGAGGGCTTGCACTAAGAATGCTGTTTCTTCCAAGTAGGAGAGAAGACGGCATATCTGTCTGTAGAATAAAACACAGTGAGGTAGCTACTTGTTCAGCATACTGAGTAACGCGGTAAGGAGTCTGGTGTGCTCAAGGCATTTCTGTTCACTCTGGTGGCCACTGGTGAGAATCATTGGGGATTTTGGTTTTGCTCAGGCTATGTAGTGCTTCTAGAACAGAAGCTAAGTCCCTAATGTGGCTTAGCAATAAATACTTGAGAATAATTATTATGAGAATCCGGTATATGGAACAACGAGTGGGAGCTGCAAAGATGAAAGGGACAGTAATGTGCCATAAAGTTCACAGAATTTTCTTAGGAAATTGTGTGCAAGTTTTAGGAATGCTCTGCAGTCCATAAGAGGTATTCTGTAAATACAGTTCAATTAGGAAACTACTTCTTTACCACATTGTACAAGCTTAATACTTTCATTTAAGAGGAAACAAAAAACTATCATTCTAACACCCATCAGCAACTAACCTGTGATGTGGCTGAGTAATCTACACATGAAGGCACTGAGGCTATGTTTTCTGCTAACCCAAATCTGTTTGCCCAGATCATTAAGAAACATTGACAAGAGTGTTCCACACCTGTACTCTCTTCTTCTGCTACCAGTTCCAGTCGGGGTGAAATTTAAGGACCTGTATTGTCTCCATGCTCATTATCTCAGACCTGTCTTACCCTCACCCGTTTGCAGCACTCTCCATCCTGAAGTTGAAAGCAAGGAGGTCAGCTGCAGAGCATTCCCCCAGCTGAGGTCATGCACCATGATCACATGAGTGGACATGGGCACCTCCTGGAGTCAAAAGGGAGTCACAGAGCCAATGCACAACGTAAAAACTGTCAGTCTGTGCAGATCGGCTTAGAGGGTAGAGACATTTTAGAGCACAATGCAAGATCACTTTCTTTGTGCTCCCTAGTAGAAACAGTCTTTAGAATCCACTGACATTTAATCATCTGCCTCATATCACTCCTTTTCAGAGTAGCTATTCTGGTGCTATGTGGGGGTTGTCACAGAAATGGTTGCCTAATTCTGTGCCTAATTCTGATCTAAATTTTGTGATGTGCACCCAGATCTTCTACTGATAAGCATTTTGCATCCGAATGCAATAATAAAAAGAATTAAAAGTGATTCTGTTTCATGAAAGAGCAGTGACATACTTACCAGATATTCCTAACTCTTGCAAAAAGCACAATTTCCACAAATCCTGTGGAAAAAGGATTGTACATCAGTACACAAATACCCACTGCCTGCCCTATCTCTTAAGTTTCAGTAGTTACAGGTGAATGGATTTTCAGTAGTGTCCAAGAAATCAGGACTTGTTCCACATAAACAACAGGCATCGGTATTTTCACATCACTGCTGGCCTCATAAAATGGCTGAGGTTCAGAACTATTTTGAAGCTTAGCAGCCAGAAAAGTATCAGTGAAAGTGCCAAGAAGCTTGCTGCTTCATGCAGCGAAGAACACGGATCAAAATGAGTTTTTTCCTTTTTTTCTTGCAGAGGAGCAGTAAGGAAGGGGGTGAGGAAAGGAGCTGCTCACTTTATTTTCCCTGAAATACACAGTGGCTGTAGATTTAAATCAATCCAATGAGTGCCTTATGAGTAGTTTTAAGATGATATAAATGTCCTGTGAAATGTTTCTCTGCTGAGATTAGCACAACTATATGTTTATAATATATCAATAGTGGGCTTCTTTTCTGCACAATTCTTTCAAAGTTGGGTTAGTTCATGTCTGCATTTTGTTACTTTACATGAGCAAACACTTAGGCTTTACTGGTCCATAAGGTATTTGCCCATAAGATTAAAAGATAAAATCCAAAAAAAACCCAAACCCCAAACCCTCCAGATTACTTTTGAAAAGCTAAACCCCACTTTTGCCACAGGATTTAACTGGTAATTGATCTGACAGAGCAAGCCCTATGTTTCTCAAAATTGGGTAATATATCCTACTAGGACTACATTCTTTACTTCTTGTGGCAGAGCATATAAAAGCAAATTGCAAACACTGCTGTAAAACTTTGGATCTTAGTGTGCAGTATTTGATATGTTTATGAGACAACAAAGTGACCTGCTGTTTTTATGGATCATCTAGTTGAAACTTTTTGAATGCACAATCCCATTTTGTTTATCTAGCTTTATACAATGTTCAAAAATCTAAATAATGGGTATATTTTGCACAGCTAATATTGTACAATTTTAATATGCATTTCTAATAATTACTTGCTATATTTCTTTTTATTTTAAAGTTTTTTTCATTTTTTTCTTTTTAAATTAAATTTTCTCTAATATTCACAACCAACCTCAAATCATTTTCTAGTCTACAGAGGGGCTGATACTAACAGAGTTTGCATAATGACTCTTGGTTTTTTTTCAGTTCAAGACACTGAATGAGAATAATCTGTTGCTGTGACAATTAATTAAGAATATTAGCCAGGGAATATTGACAACAAGCATGCAGAAGAAAGTAGATCTCCAAAAGATTTTTAACACTGAATGACTTTTTGCATATGTAATATGCAGTTGCATTATTCCATGAAGGTGCTTTTGGCAGTTTACTCAACCCATCTTTGTGTTTATCTGGAAAATTATTTTTTTCAAAATTTGGGCCAAAATTCTACTCATACTGAGCCAGGAATTAGCCATGCATGCATGGCAGGATCCCAATTTGGTCAAATCCCTAAGGTGGAATTGCCAAGGCCTGCTACTATGAGTTCCCCAAAGAAAGCTAAAACCTAAAATCTTAGCTTTTTAAAAGGGAGATAAAAGAAGACACAAAGAAAAATTAAATTTTCTACGTGGTTCTTCCAAGTCCAGTGTCTTTTGAAGGGTAGTCCATGATTGCTGCTAACTTAACAGCTTGCTGAATAGTTGCGAATTCTGCTTTGCCTGCTCTAGTCCTCAAGAAATTCTCCCCTTCACCTCCAAGGTCTACTGGGCTGATCTCTTGTCCTCACTGTAGTCTTTCTAACCACCCATGACCTCCAGGCCCTCTGCTATAACTTTCTTGCTCACTCCATCCTGCAGTCTCTTGAGCATTCCCTTTTTGAGGACTCTCAGTAGCCCTACAGGAGGGAACAATCTCCCCTTCTTCCAAGATGTCCCTCTTCTTAAAAAGAGCACACAGCACATGCTTGGGAGAAGTAAATCAGCTGCCCATGAAATTTCAAGCCTAGTCTGCCCCTGCCTTTGAGTACCACATGTAATAGTTTAAGACTGCCTAAAAAAACATCCACAAGAGAGGTGGACAACATCTGGTTTAATACTGCCTCATGATTAAATTGTTTTAGTGTAGTTTGAAAACATGTCAAAAGATTGGGTTTATTTTAAACATACAAAATTAAAAATATATGTTTAGTTGGATCAGACCCTCCACTTGAATAATTATTCTGGTTAACCATCAGGCCAACTCTGTAATGCTGGCCATCCTCCAGGGCCCATTTCTCTTATGTCTCTGCCAGATGAATGGCCAAATTGTCAAAAAGCCATTGCAGTACGAAGATGAATTGGAGTCACACAGTGGGGGTCATGACTACCCACATCAAATGCCTGGTTAAGGTGTTTTCCACTTATTTGTGAGGAACAAGCTCTATTTCTCTGAAAGTCACCTTACAACTGCAGCTCTCCCCACATCCCTGTGAAGTCAGTGGAGACTGAATACAAGTGTTTCCTGAGGGCAGTTCTGTCCATCTAAGATCTTCCTGGTTGGTTGGGTGGGTTGGGTTGTTTTGGTTTTAGTTTGGTTTGAGGTTTCTTTGTTGGCTTTTGGGTTTGGTTGGGGTTTTTTCGGGGGGGGGACACGACACGACTAGGGAGATAAGGGTGGATCTTCACCTCTCCAGCACTGGGTTGCTTGTCTCAGGTAGTGTCTACGCTGAGGTAAGCTTGCACCATTCATCACTTTGACTATCAGAGCCAGCTGAAGAGTAAAATGAGAGGAACAGAGGACACTCTTAACAGCTGTGTTAAGAGAAGTACCTGTTATACCAAGTAAAGGCCCTTCTATTGGTTGAATCCCCACTCAGCTATTACACACCCTCACATGCAATTTTACCCTCATTCCTGTTTGAGACACTCTATTCTGCCAAAAGAGATTCCCAATCTCTTGGCCCTAGCTTAATATTGCACTGTTATCTGGCTTCCCACTTGCAGTTACACCTTTGTAACCATTGTACCCATTTGGGTCCAGTCCTCTATGGATTGATAATTTTTTCTTCACCTTTTCATTCTTTCTTTCCAGAATTGTAATAATTGCAGCCCCCTTTGCAAAGGAGATACAGTGTACAGTACTAATGAGTCTGTAGTCATTTGAAGTCTAGAAGTATCTGGGCAAACTGGAATGATTTGCCACTGAATTCAAGTCAAAGCCTTATTTAAATGGAGATAAAATTTTAAATGGAAAGCAAAATATGGATGAAAGAGCTCCTAAGGAGCTCTGTCAAGTTTATTAAGGGTATTACTTACATCGTAACTTAACATTGTAATTGGAGCATGGAAGGAGTATGTGGTCAAAAGACTGCAGAGATTGCTAAAATCTCTGACCTGAAGAGTTTATGAGCCAATGGTCTAACTGAAGCAAAATATCCAACAAAATCAAATAGGAAATGTGTGCAAAAGAAAACCTACAATAGAGGAAGCCTAGGCAGAAACCATTAACTCAAGAGTCTTTGTGTCTATACACGGCAGCGTGCAGATCTTATCAGTTCAAACATTCAGAAATGATGGATCAGAGCCCAAAGCATCATGAGACAGACTTTTAAACAAGATTTTAAAAGGTGGTACATTGTAATTTGTTTCCCTTCTGGTCTCTAAGCTTTTAGAGAGCTCTCAGTTAATGCTTTCAAGGTTTCATCTGCAGACCTCAGGGCTGGAAACTTGCATTTAGTGGTATTGGAGCTTTCAGGCAATGACATTTATTGAGAAATTAAGGTTGTAAGGAAAAATACAACATAATATTGTGAGATTAAAAATAAGTGAGCAGGCAACCTTGGGTACGGTAATACAAGAAATGTTATATTTTAACCAGCTTTACAAATGTGTGGTAGTTCTCAGGATGTTTTCAGGATAAAGAAGTACTGCTCTAACTCCCTTTCAGTACTTAGGAAACAAAATGGGTCAGTTTTCCTATATCTACAAGCCAATCTTCTAAATGAATATATACAAATTGTACAGAAGTAAATAGCATATTGCCTAAATCTCCATTATGAACACAACTGAATCCACATTATTCATCTAGTACAAATTTCTGCACACTCATCTGTCTCTCCTTACTACAGTGGCTTCTTAGACAATTATCCTTTCATTACTTTGTAATATTATTACTGGGTGTTGGTTAACGCACTTCTTATTCGATACTTCTATGCAAACTAGTATTTTGTCAGTGCTACAAATAAGAAAGTTCCTCCATAGAAACAGTGGCAGAAGCTTAACTAATCTCAAGCAGCAGCTAGAAATTCCATCACCATGTTACATTAATATTATCTGGGGAGGGAAAGGGGGAGAGGAAGTGAAGACTCTTGTGATAGCACAGC
Source organism: Gallinago undulata (assembly GCA_026546715.1). Taxonomy (NCBI): domain Eukaryota; kingdom Metazoa; phylum Chordata; class Aves; order Charadriiformes; family Scolopacidae; genus Gallinago; species Gallinago undulata. Next base: position 129,446,575 of record JAOTQQ010000001.1, read on the forward strand.
TAATACCTCTGCTTTGAAAGTGGGGAACTGGGGAAGAAATTGGTGTGCTGGGTGAGACTCCAGTTCCAGTATCCTCTCTCTGGCAGTTTCAATGCAAAAGAATCCCCTAATAGGAAATGGGAGAATGTCTGTGCACACACACACACAAAGACACGCATGCATGTCTCATCCCTGCACCTGAACAAAATTGGACGTAAACCCCGAAGCGCAAGGCTTAATATCCATTGCAAATTTTGTGTTGCATTTAATTGTAATTCTGTATAATCTTGATTCTCTTGTAATTGAAAGAGTCATGCCACCAGGGTTTGTTCATTAAAGGTTTTTTACCTCAAAAATAACACTTTGAATCTAACCTAGGGACAGACTTTTTACTTTGCACAGTGCAAAGTTGAAGTCATGCTCTTCCCGAGTCCATCTACAGAAACAAGTGGATAGCCACACTTCCCCAGTGGAGGCTTCTGGGTAGGAAACAAAAATACTAGTTATGAGAGGTTTATATTGGTCTAATCCAATAAAGAGGTGACAAAGCCAGCCGTAATTTTAATGTTACATTCATACCACATTCTTTCCATCCATACAGGTTCATCCCACTCTGCGCTTTCCACTTGAGGCACCAGCTACAAACCTCTACTATCCACAGCTACTGATTGATCTTCTGTAATTTTTGTTTGACTGCTTGATAATGAAATTCATAAGGTAGAGAAACAGATAAAAATTCTGTTAGTATCAGCCTGCCAGTATCTTTCCTCTATCTTTTTCAATAAATATGATACAGAAATTATCACTGAAATCCCAATTTTGTCCCACTTTGTGGGAAAAACAAAAGACCTTAGTACTGATGAAATGAAAAATCACAGAGTCATTTACCCAGTGGTGCAAATACAGCTCAAAACATTCATGACCTCTTAGATTAAAAGGAGTAATGACCAAGCTGAACTCCACAGCATCCTACACAAAAGAATCATTGGGCCAGAAGAATAACTGATCATATTTTTGGTTTGGATCTACTCCCACAAAGTGGAAAAAGGAATGACTGGTAATTGCTAACAAGGCTTGAAGGCAGAAGTAAGCTATGAAGATCACTCACAATATAGGTAAATATAGTCAATATAAGACAGTGCAGTCCAAAGGCACAAACCAGTGACTTGTTTGTTTATGCAGCATTTTCAAGAAATTTAGGGAACAATGTGGAGAAATAACTATAGTTTTTTAGAGAATTTTAAAAATTATACTATAATGCTGCTCTCTATAGCATGGTTGCCTAGTTACAAAGCCGAGTGCTTGGGATGACAAGGAAAATATTATTCATACAAGTTTAAAGCCCCCCAAAATATCAACAATGGCTTGCCTATAAATCAAGGTAATGCAGGCATATAGTCTGATATCTCACAATTTGCCAGAACTAGGCACCAACCCTTTGCACAATTTACATCCTATTTGAGATACGGCATCTGTTTCTAGTTCTAAGTTATTCATATCAGATCATAAGCAATCACTGTACAGAGTTTAGAATATGTCAGTGAGAGATTTTAGGTCTCTGAGGTGGACAGAAATTCAACAATTCAAGGAAGAAATAAGAAACAGAATTTTTCCTATTTGATTTGTTAAGCATAGTAATCTTGGAGGTGCTGAGCGTGCTGTAGTAGAAGAACTATCTCAGCACAGTGGGAAGTGTAAAGGTAAGGCCAAAAGTTTTTTTAAAAAGGAGAAGAACCATGTCATTATTCTGTAATTAATTTGGGAACTTCAGTAATTTAGTCTGTAGATTCTAAGAGTTGTATGCAGCCTATATTAATTGCATGTCTGATGTATAAAAGGTTCACCAACAGGAGCATATGCTGCCATGCTTTGCTCTATGCAGTCATCCTCGGCATCTAGATGTAAACTTTCCAATTTGCAATTTAACTTCAAAACACATCTTCTTTACACGATAAGAACAGAAAAGGCATTCAGGAAGATGAGATTTCACTCCTTTTATCACCTTGATTACTGAATGGTTCTGCAACTTGCAAGACTTCTGAGCTGAAGAATCCGAGTCAATGTGCCTCCTGAAATACCCAGCCTGGATTTCAACCATCACAGGTAATCTTCTGGAGTTTGTTTGTTTCAGACGCAGTGAACTGGTAATTACATGCCAATTTAAGGATAGACGTAGCTATTATTAAAGCTATATGTTGCTACAAAGAAATCCATACTTCTGTATCTGTTGATTAAGATTTTCTCCATTCACTCCTATGTCATAATTTGTATTTTGAAGCTATCATAATTTACATTAAAGATGTTCTGTTTTGACATTGTAATAAAATCTCTGTAGACTCTGACTGGTTTTTTGCTATGGCTGATATTTTTCACACCATACTAATCTAAATAAAATAGACATTTACTGAAAAATGCGCAGTTTCAGTAGTTGGTTTTGATAGTCAATTGTCTTAGTAAGAATGCCAAAATTTCCAGAATCCCATTAAAACTAACTTTCTGTAAAGTTTCTTTTTTTTTTTTTTAAGTATAGGGTAGTTTGTTAGAAAAGCAATTGGAGCCAGGAGAATTATTTTTATTTTTCTCTCTGTAACTATAAGAATATGATTAGACAAATGTTTCATTACAGATTTTTTTTAGACCAATGTGATTTAAAAACACTGAAAATATAATACCCTTTGGAATCAAGTTTAGATTGTAATACTGACAGAATTTTAGCTGTATTATAGTAGACCAAAGAGCTTTCTCTAAATTAATTAAAATAATATTAAAAGTGAAATTCTAAATTCACCAGATAAAGAAAGACATCAAAGGAGAGTAATATTGCAATAAAATACATGTGAATACTTTCTACCCATTATCCCTCTTCATATTTGCTATCAAATAATTTAAATAAATACCACCTAAAGGAGCACTGTAATAAGATATCCCTGTAACAGGGATAGGAGTGCACTCAGTACACAATTGTTTCATTTTATTCTAATATTGTACTTCTGAGTAGGGTTTGGATTAATTTTAGTGTAGAGATGGCAAAGTAGCTACTCCAGCAATTCCAATTAGTTCCTTTGTTGGTTTATCCTTTAGTAAATTCTGGCATTAGTTTATATTAGATGTTAATCTGTACAGATTTAGTAATGTCATAGTAGTATAAGATAAGTCACAGTGGATGAAAGATGTGATGCTTTATGTGAATTTGTTGCTGAAAGAAAATGATGAGAACATTCAGCATATTAGATATATACTACGGAGAATAGTTTATTAGTTTTAGGAATTATACATATTGATAGCTGTGAGATGAACTTACCTATTAGTTCTGGCCACAGTAGGTCAGAAAGTAAGGAATACAGTGGTTGGAATTGTGATTTTTAGCATGGTGAGTATTGCTGCTGATAACGATTTTGAAATCTGAAAACTCTTAAATCTGTTTTGGAGAACACTTTTCTGTTGACGCCTAATTTTTTCTGTTTCCACTTGAACTTAAAAAATATACTGTGAACATTGGTAACAAAGCTGGCTTATTCATTTGTCACATTCAAATATGGTAAGACTGGTCCTTCACGACTACTCCCAAGAGTCAGTTGAGGCCTTGAGAATCCCAGAACTCTTTTCAAGAGCTTTGTAATGTTCTTTTTGACCTTTCATTAATGTTATTTTTATGGTAGGTTTTGAGTCACCTGGCTGATTAGTATTACCACTTCTGTTTCTTTTCCATCGACTTCAAAAAAACATTAGCAGCATACCTTTATGTCTTTGTGGTGCTCCTCACCGTAATATCACCTAATTATCATACTAGCTTCATACATGTCCTGATTTGAGGTAAAACAGAACAAATTTTCTGTTCAGTTCATTTTACTTTTCAGTTACTTTTATTTCGGTTAAGTCTCATAACTAACTTTGTTATTTGTCCCCTTGGAGGGTTGGAAGCAGAAGAGCGTAGAGGGTTTACACCTGCAGAGAGGAGCAGACAGGACAGATGACCCAAAACTGACCAACAGGGTATTACGTCCCATCTGCCCCATGCTCAGTCTTAAAGCTGAGGGATCAAAGTGTCATCTTGTTCTTCAATGGCCAGCATCTGAGAAGGACTTTGCTCATCTGCCTTTGATCCCAATCCATACGTTCCTGAGTTCAGATCCAGAATCCAGTTCCTGTCCATTGTTGAGTCCAGTCTCAGACTTTCCCAGTAACTGCTGGTGATGTGATTGTCATCCTGGGAGCTTGATATGGTTTTTTACACAGTGGTTCAGCCCTCAGACTATTACCCACTCCTGATATTTCAGGTGGGCCACGATGAGGTGAATACTAGAAGCCTCAAG
>JAOTQQ010000001.1:129450966-129470842 GCA_026546715.1 Gallinago undulata
AGTTGGACTAGATGATCTCTATGGTCCCTTCCAACTCCAAAAATTCAGTGAAATTCAGTGAAATTCAGTGAAATTATTTTCTTATTAATATGATTATCTTTTTATTATTTTATTATTAATATTTCACTAGTTTACTAGTTTCTTTTCAACTGGTAAGTGTCTCTCTCTCTCATTCTTCTTACTCTTGGAAGAGAAGTTACAGAGCATCTGTCCTTTGTTTTAGTGGCCAGTCCAGTTCAAACCACAACAATACATCATTCTGTGTGTTTATATATATACATATATATATATGTATGTAGGTATCTATATTTCTATGAAGCAGAAGTGGTTATCTCTCCACCAAACAGATAAAAATCTTCTTTTTAAAGCTTTATAGTCCAAGAAAGTCTTCGACATCATATTTCCATACTATACTGAAGCCCATAAATTATCCTTGAAGACCAAGGAATTGCTAAAGTATATGCATTTTCCTTGAGTATATTCGCTATTTTCCAGTGACTAGTTGGAAACTTTGCAAAATGGAGATACTTTTTCTATATTTTGAATACCAAAAACTCTCCATAGTTATCTGGCCCCAGGCATCTGTTCAGTAGTATATATTAAGTTCTTTATTAAAAAAAAAACTTGGGGAAAAAAAAATGAGTGTTTCAAGAATGCAGACTTAGTAATGCAAATTTTAAAATTTTTTTAAATGGTATTTATCATTCTTCTATGACCTCTGCACTCCACCACTTTTGATTTGTGTTTGTTATCACAAATCAATTTATAACAAATCATTGTTATATCAATCAAGTTATTCACCATCTTGCTCATGGACTCCTTCTAGTCAAATATCAGGCCAGGATTTGAAACAGGCACGCTACTGGCTGCAGTGATGGATGATCTACTCTTGCACATTTAAAGATTCCTCTGTCTTTCTACAATGTTCAATATATTCACCATGCTGAGTCGTTATTTTACCTTGAGGAAGTTAATGGCTAAGCACTGAGCTGGAAAACATCCTCTGTACAAAATGCAATCGGAGTACTGATGGCCTGCTTTGTCTTAGTTGCCAAAGACCCTCCAGGTTCTACATCAATCACTCTTTCTTTTCAATATCCATATAGAGGCACTGGGGAAAATTATGAGACATAATATAAAATGCCAACAACATGGATCACTTTCTGTCCAAATGAATTTTTATTCTGTAAAAGTTACCTTTTATCAGCTATGTCCCAACTTAGAATGAAACCTGCTTAGATACATGGGTAATACCACATGAAATTCATAAGTTGCATTATTTTTTCTACTCTCTTTTGCTAAAAGTCCTTCCCCTGCCCCTTACCTCGCTTTTTTAGGAATCTGTGAGACTGTTGATATTTAACAAGCTTTCTTTTAACTATCATCAAAGTCTCTTTTAGACTCCTCCTGTGCTGTGTCTGTCTCTTCTAAAAACTTGTCTGATTTGGTTTGTAGGCTTTCTTCATTTTCCCCTCCCATTCTTTCTCCACATGGCAAAAAGACTGAATGGCTCACCAACTCAGAAGGGTTGGGAACAGCAACTGACTGAAATGAAGCTAAAATTATAAATGACAGTCATAGCATCACAGAACAACTGACGTTGGAAAGTACCTCTTGAGAGCATCAAGTTGAATGCTGCTGGTCAAAGTAAGGTCAAAAGGCTGCTCAAGGCTGTGTCCAGTTAAGTTCTGAATATCTCCAAGGATGGAGACTCTGCAACCTCTGTGGGCAGCCAGTGTTTGACCACCCTCACAGTAAAACAGTTCTTTCTTATGTTTAAATACAGTTTCCTCTATTTCAATTCATGCCTGAAGGGAAGAAGGCATTGAGTACCTCAGCCATCTCCACTTAGTTTGTCACCACAACCCTGGCCTCATTCAGTGGTGAACCCACATTTTCCCTAGTTTTTGTTTTCTTGCCAATGTGCTTGTAGAAGCCCTTGTTGCTCTTCACATCAGTAGCCAAATTCAACTTCATGTGGGCTTTGACTTTCCTAACCTAGTCCCTGCTTGCTCCATCACTGTTCTTCTTGATCACCTGACCCTGATTTCCCCTCCTGTAAATTTCTTTTTTTTTGTCTGAGTTGAGTTGGGAGCTCCTTGTTATCCATGCAGGCCTCCTACTGCCGTTGCTTGATTTCCTGCTCATCAGGATGGACCACTCTTGAGCCTGGAAAAGGTGATACTTGAGAATCAACTAGCTTTACTGGACCTCTCTTCTGTCCAGGGTCATATTACATAGGATTATTCCAAGCAGATCTCTGAAATATGAAAAAATCTGTTCTTCTGAAGTCCAGGGTTGTAATCCTGGATTTTGCTTTGTTCCCTCCCCTCAAGCTCCTGAACTCTACCGTCATGGTCACCACAGCCAAAGTTGCTCCCAACCTTCACTTCCCCAACCAGCCCTTCCTTGTTTGTCAGTAGGACATGAGCAAAGCACTTCCCATATTGGCTTCTTGATCAGCTGTTGTCAATGCACACCAGCAGATATCGCTGTGATTCAAGACCCCATGAGGACCATGGCCAGTGAATGTGAAGCTTTTTCCAGTTGTCTGAAGAAGACCTCAACCTCTTCTTGTTGGCCAGGCAGTCTGTAGCAGACACCCATAACATCACTTGTGTTGTTTTGCCTCCTAATCCTGATCCAGAGACTCTCTGCTCGTACGTCACCCTTCCCACAGCAGAGCTCCATGCATCTGTGCTGCTCTCTCACATATAGTGCAAGTTACCTTTCTTGCCATCTTTTCCAAAGAGCCTGCGTCTATCCGTCTCAGCACTCCAGTTGTGTGAAAAATCCCACCACACTTCTGTGATCCTGATGAGATCATAGCCCTGCAATTGCATCTACTCCTCTAATTTCTCCTATTTTTTCCCCATGCTGCGGGCATTAGCATACAGACACTCTAGGGAGGCCCCCAGTTGTGCTTATTTCCCAGAAAGAGTATGAGAGCTTCCCCCACAGTGCTCTGGGGGACATAACTAGGATGAGAAAAGAGGAATATTAAGAACATGTCATATCACAGCTCTTTTTTGTTGTCAGGGGACTCCACTTGCAACACTAAGTAAATAACATTGTGACCTGGGACTTTTCCTGTATGCTTCATGAATCCTGCACACAGGCTGATAAAATCGCTCTTTTATCTCTGAGTAACAGGAAGCCTAAATTGCTAATCATGAATAACAAACACGGTTAAAGTGGTCTGAGACTTCATGATCTTCAGGTTGGTTCATCATAAATCAGGCTTCCTGGGGATAAAGCACTAACTTGAAAAAGAGCAGAAAAAATGCAGAAGCCATTTTGGGCAGACAACTGGAGGCATCTGTTGTCCCATTGAGTCCTGGCTGATTCTCCTTACAACACCAGATTAATTCCAAAACAGTTTTCCTCATGTTATACTCTATATACAGATCACTGGCACGAGCCACAGCATATTTCATCAGACTTCTTTCAGCACTTCCATGCTGTACTATAATGATTCAATTGTCAAATGCAAGAATTAAACTTTTGAAAACTCTAAACCCACTGTATTCTTATTTGCTGACCCGAAAGTAAGGATATTCCTTTAGTCAAATAGTCCAAGAGCTACACCCACTAGTGTTATCTACAAGATGTTTTCCTGCTCTTAGCTCTAATCTTGCATACACGTGTCAAAAGGCAACAAGGATGGAGGTAAAGAAACATTCTAACAACATCATAGGAATGCTTGGAAAGTATAGTGCATAAGCAGAATCCTGCTGTCCAGTAATTCTGTTTTGGGTGGCATTTAGGTTAGTAGCACCTACTCTAGGTCTGGAATGAGAGGCAGGGGAAGGAAGCCATCCTGAAAACCCAATCATAGAATTATAGAGTTGTCTAGGTTGGAAGGAACCTTAAAGATCATCTAGTTCAACCATCAACCTAACCCTGACAAAAATCATTTAAACCATATTCCTAAGGACTACGTCAACACATCTTTTGAACACCTCCAGGGATGGTGCCTCAACCACTTCCCTGGGTAGCCCATTCCAATGCCTGATAATCCTCTCCATGAAGAAATGTTTCCTAATACGCAATCTAAAACTCCCCTGGCACAACCTGAGGCCATTGCCCCTTGTCCTATCTCCTGTGACTTGGGAGACGAGACCAACCCCTGCCTCTCTACACCCCCCCTTCAGGTAGTTATAAAGCATGATAAGGTCTCCCCTCAGCCTCCTCTTCTTCAGACTAAACAACCCCAGCTCCCTCAGCCTCTCCTCATAAGACTTATTCTCCAGACCCCTCACCAGCTTCGTTCCAATAGGTGCACATGGCAAATAAAAATCACACCACTACAACACATACTTCTCATCTGTACAAGTTTATATTATTCTGCAAAAGCAGAAATAATCTCATGTTTAGAACAGGCTTGTGGAATTCATTCCAAGTTTTAATTCCTGAATCTGCTGATAGTTTCTTGTTCAACATAACTATATTAGTGTTTCAGCAGGATGCTATTTTTAGGTGAATTGATACTTATCACTAATTTTGATATCTCTACATATATCATGTGCAACATTGCTTCTGAATGCTTGCTGTTCCAAACATTGGGAACAATTCCCAATTGGGAACAAAGCTGAAATTTTAAAATTTATTTGAGAAAGGATAACATTTGTATACAGAAGTAGGTTTAAGAGTGAGATAAAGCAACTCTTCTTCTTCTCTCCCTCCTCGGCAAGACATGAAGCTTGAGCAGTACCTAGCAACACTTTATCACCCTAATAAATGCATGCATTTCATATATATATATATATATATTATATATATATATATATATAAACAGGGTATTGTTGGGTGATGTGCAATCAAAGGCACTATTAAATCATTGTTCCAATGTCTAAGTGATGTCCAAAAGGACACAAAAATGGAAACAACATTCTGTAACCACTAGGAACTCATTCTTCAGTGATTGCTTTCATTTCATTTAAAAATGTAATAAATGATCCAGCACTCTTCATTTCAGATGAAGATGATTTCAGATTATCTGAAAACAGCTGGGTTGTTGGGTTTTTTTAAGACTACTAGTTCTTAAGAGTATTCAGACACACTGAGTAAATCTCATCTGCTGTAACTTCAGCCTGCCAAACATGTCAAGTTTAAGCCGGTTCATCAAGGTTCTGCGTTTACTCAACGAATGAGGTAGGACCAAGTATCTTCTGCAGGTGCTTGTCTTGAGCACCTGTCTAAAAAGGGGATGAATGACCCTCTGGAAGTTCCTATCCCTGTTGGCTCTACAGAATGTAAGTTATTAATTTACAGAGACTTGAATTACTAGAGACTTAAAGAGGGGAAAAGTTAAGAGAGGTGAATGTAACTTGTAAATGGCATCCACGTTGAAGTGTTACTCTATTTTGAGGAGAGAATACTGCATCATTTGTCTGGTTTTACTGCAGTGTAGCTTGAAGGGAAGAAGTCAGAAATGCCTGGGATAGTGGATACACAAGTAAGTCAATGTATTGTGCAGAGAGTAAGAATACAGGGGAAAAAAACATGAAAAAAAGCCTCCTCAGAGGAGGTGTCAAGTAGCTCATTAATCAGAAAAGAGAGCAGATGTAGGCTTTCATGGAAAAATGTAGTAATAACTATTTCTTGAAAGAAAGAAGACATGCATTTGAGTAATGGTTGGCTGGAGAATCAGTAGGCAGACTGAGAGAAAACTCTAGATATGGGTGTTTTAAGGAGACTAGCAAATAATTGTGTAGTCTTCTGATTTCTTTTTTTTTCTGAATATATGTGTTCAAACTGGGGGGGAAAACCCCCAAGCCCTTGATAAACCCAGCGGAGGACTGTTCCTCAAACAGTAATCACACACAAACAAAAGACTAGCTATTGTAGCCTCCTTAGAAATCGTTAAACATGTGGTAAAAAAAAAAGGGGGGGGGTGGAATATTATTGTATTATTATGCTGGCACTGCAGTAGGTTCAGGATTAAAGTAATCTGTTTTATTTCTGGAAACAATGTAGCCCCTCTTCGTATGGTGGCCATGTTGGGAAGAGAAGCGAGCTGTTACGCAAACAGGCTACGGGGAGTCGCTGCCATCCCCGGGGGAGGCTGGGCGCATCCTGGTGTCGAGCTCAGCTGGATAGAGATAAAGAGAAGGCTCCTCAAAAGGGGAGCTTTATGGAGTTAATCTCATGCTGGCTTTAAAGCTAACATCTCTGACAGAAAGGGTCACAACAAAGGAGCAATACAGAGGGAAGGGTGAGGAGCGTGAAATGAGTGAGGTATCGCTGCTTGATGAGCAATTTGAACCGACGCGTGCAATTGTTTGGAGTGGACAGTATCTGACTTTCTGCATGCTGTACAGTTGGGGTATGTTTTCAGCAAGGAGCAGAGTGTAGCTCCTGGTATGAATAATGGGAAACGTCTCCCACATTGCTTGCTCATCTCCCTGGTAGCTCATAGCTTTGCATCACTGTAAATTCTGTAAGTGCCGTTCTTACTATTGTTGTTCTCAGTATTTTGTCTCTAGTGAGATAATTGAGTTTTTCTTCATGGCATCATTATCATCAATGACAGATGAATCTCAAGAAGCTGAAATTTTGTTTTAGTTTGGATGAGCATCCTAATATTTAGACGATTCTTTGAATCATACATGAACTGGAAATTTCTGAACCTGAGCTGAAAATGTGACAAGTACAGTGTTTTTCATGAATTTTCAGACGCATATACTTTGAGTTATGCCTGGGAATACAGAGAAAACAAAGCCCCTGTAGTATTCTAGTATTTCCAGTGGGGGAATATGGAAAGGCTTGCTTTGTAGATCACTAGCTTTAACTTAAAGCTAGTCTAGTTTGAATAAGAGCAAAGTCCATCTTAAGACATGCAGGACTATAAAATTAGCAGGGGTGCATTTTTCTAACTGAAAAACATCTCAGATTTTATATCATAATAGAGAGAAAAAATGAGCATATTTTGTCTAAAAGTAGTTTGATGAGTGAAAATCATCTTGTCTAATTACAGACTTCTGAAAGTTTACTCTCCCTTTATAGTTAATAGAATCATCTTCAGAAGATCATTTGCTGACCTGTCTTAGATGCCTACCTTAGGATGAGATGAATGGCTCTCTGGAGATCTCTGTTTCTGTCTATTGAAAGGAACTGAAGGTAACATTTTCAAAACACTGAAGCTGTGAAATAGAATTTTAAAAAGCTTTTAATCGGACAGTGTGGAAGAAAAGTAGAGTGATACCTGGTGTTTGCAGGGATCATGGGCAGGAGCTATGGAAAGCAGTGTTCTACTTCACTTAGTTTTTGTACTATTTCTTTTATGAGTTTTTTATTGGTAAAACTGAAGAGAATGCAGGTAGCAATTTGTTCCACATCAGCTTCAAAATAACTTAGAAAAAAATTACTTGTATTCCAATCCAAACCTTCATTCCTTTTTTTTTATTTTATCACATTACTCCAGGACCTTCTAGTAACAGTCTGTGAATTCAGTGGTGATATCCAGATGATGAACTGTCAATGGTGATAGATCCTTAGATTCTTTGGGGTTTTTTTATACCTTTGACCATTTCAGAATCACTTGGCTGTCTGCTTGACCTCCATCATATTTTTTGTAACATCTTAAAGAGTTGTATAGCTTTGAAGAGCTACTCTTTTAGATATTTTTTTCCAACAGTGCAGCCAGTCCACAAGGATTTCCTCTCTTCTCCCTCATGTATACTCATCTGGAGCTCTGAATGGGCAATATATCTATATGTATATATATTCCTAAACCAGTGACAACTTTATTGTGTTATCCAAAATCCAGTAGGGCTACAAAATTGGAGCTATATTGCATTTGGAACTGCCAAACCCAAATATTTCAATTGGATACACAGTGGCAGTTGTAATGCAGTTTGTAAGACCCTAACCATCTCAAAAAGACTGCTTTAGGTAATTTAGAGACAGCAGAGCATTTACCATTCAAAGCTTTTACTTTCCATGCTGTAACTATAGAGGTGGACATACACTATTCACTTATCCAATTTGGCAGTCAACAGATAAAAAATACTTCATTTCTATGACTGTGAATGCTGAGTAGTTATTTACATCACTGCAAACTATGCATGCTGTTCTAACATTTTATTTGTAATGTTTTAAGTCTAGTCTGCAGGAGGTAGGAACTTTAGCATGCTCAAAGGAGAGTTAACCTCACATATTCTGAAACAAACTAAGGGCCAGAGCTGTAAGAGGCAGTCAGTACTGAAATAGTTGAGTGGAACAGTAAACAGGTTTTATATGCAAAAGTTTTGGATAATCCACAGAACTCCTATGTGACTCTGCTTCTTCTGAAGTTATCTATTTTCTTTGTTTAACTCTAACCACATACACTAATTGCTGGGATTCTCTAGCAAGCCTGAAGGCTGAAGAACACACAATCACCCTGGGCATGCAGAGGAGGAAAGCTGAGGCAGAGCTCCCACCCACCGTGCCTGTCCACAAAACCAGATCACCGCACTCACTGGAATCTACAGAGGGAACATTGGCTGTCACATGAGGGGGTAAACCCAAGTGGCATCTGTCAAGGACAAAAGAGTTACCACACTACATCTTCCAAGGGCTTGAAGGGATTTTTGATGACCAAATATAGCCAGAACTTCAGTTTTACGTTGTGTGAAAAAGCTGACATTATATTCCTAGTTTAGATCTAGGGCTCTACAGGCTGTTATGGTCTTGGCTCAGAGACAAAGAGTGGCACGTCTTTAATCACTGCTGAACTCTGCGGCACCTGGGAGCTGCTGGAAGCTTGCCATCTCCCTGCCAATAAGACCTGGCTCAGCTAGTTTTGTGAGCTCTGACAAGATCGAAACTTGGTGCCATGTTGCTGCAAATGTTGGTAATGTAACACCCTTATCAGAAGCATGAGAAAACTTTCTTTCTTTTTCCTTTTTTTTTGTTTGTTTTGGTAGGTTTTTATTGAGCAAGTTACTCAGTTGATGAGACTGACAAAAATGTTCAAGGGACACGTACCACAGCGTGCATGGATGCCTGATCATATGAATTTTATTTTGAAGAGCAGACAGAAAGCTTGGACAAGTCATCCTTTGTTGTTTTAAGTATGTGAAAATGCCCCTGTGCTGACCTCCTGTATTTTTTCTAAGGTCAGTTGCTCTTCTGTTGGAATTCATGTTATATATTTTTTCTTTTTTTCTTATAAAGATATGAAGTTCCCCTAATGAGAAATTAGGGGGTTTTTTAACCCAATCTGCCCAGTAATATGATTAGACCACACCATGTACTAAGTAAATACACTTCTTTAAATTACTCAGTTAATAGTAAAACCAATGAGAAACATAGAGTCCTCCTTGAAAAAAATAAATAAATACAATAATCCAAAGATATTTAAGTATGTGTTGCTACATAAGAGAAATCAAAGGGAAAACATTTTTTTTACTGGACAAATAAAAACTTCTAAATGATGGTTCCAAAAGATTCTTTGTTTGCCATAAAAAAAAAAATATTATAATGGCATGTCCAATTGTATAGAAGGTTTCTGTTTCAAGGCCTGACAACAACTGCTCTCCTGATTGTGTTGGTAAATTTGAGCAGTGGATTTAGATCAGATACCCAGGAGGTGAAGGCAGAAAGGACATAGACTTTCTGGGTAGGGTGCATTCAAAGAACATTATCAAGATGAAAATGAAATGCAAAGAGGAGAGTCATTTAGCCATAGAGCTTATAAATCACAGTATCTCCAGCCATAAATATTTTTAACAACCTGCATCTCATCACTTTCCAAATACCTATTAGTATCAAAGACTTCCTTTATAGAAAAAGAAAAACTGAGGTTTAGTGATAAACGCTTCACACATTCAATCTCAAAAAGGTGTCTGTGGAGTGATGCTAGCTCTAGGTCAAGACAAAACAGAGAATTGCCAAAGGCAGTAAAGGGCAGATGGACTAGTAGGTGCTGTGAGGGGACAAAAAAAGAAACAGCTTCAATATCCCAAATTGGCTGTCCCCCATTTCCCATCTTTGGTAGCAGCAGAAGTCACAATGCCATTTCACGAGGGATCTCCTTTGTGCTCAGTGTCTCATGTTTGATGACACTGTCTCCCTTGGAACATCCGTTGCATGGATGACTTAAAAGCCTTGAGTTAACCCTAGTGAGATTAGTTGCAGACAATTACCTGTCGTGGGGTATGTAGGTAAATTGAGTATTCTCATAGATAAGTAGTAACTTCATAGAATTTTTAAGGTCAGAAAAGCAGAAGAACAAGGGTGAAAAAGAGACCCACAAAGGCAGTGAGGGGGGCAATTGTCTAAATTTCTGGCAAGTGGCCCTTAAAATGTAGGAGGAGCAAAAGATCACATGAATTTTTTAAAAGGGCTAGTAGTTTAAGGATCCTTTGCCAACACTCCTTAAGTTATATTCCTTATTTAAATATAACTTCCTTAAAATAGAGAAAACTAAGCCCTGTGGTTATTTATTTTTGAAATATTAGACTGCTAACAGTGGGTCTGGTGAGGGGTAGCAGTTGTACATGTATAGTGTATAAACATTTTTATTTACTGTTTTGGCTTAACAGGAAAAAAAAGGTACTAAGATAACCACTTATATCAGTCTGTAAGCACTTCCACCAAATATGAATACTTTCTGTTTGAAGAGGCAAGTTCCCCCATTACACATTCTGCTAGAATAAGATGTATGTGCAATAAGGAACTAAAATCACATCTCCTCTAAATTGTTGTTGTCTGAATTAACTGCTGTCATTGACTTCTGGCCAGAAACCTAAGCCAGAAGGGATAGTTTGGGAAAAAAAGCACTGAATAGTCCCTCCAGTTTTTTTGAGTAGGTTAGTAGGAACTGAAATTCTTGATGACATGCTTCTGGTTTTACATAATTTACCTGTTTCTCTAAATAACATTTTTATTTCAGTTATGTCCAGATCAATTGGGCTAGGACAGTAAAAATGCATTAAATGAGCCCCAAATAGACATAACACAGCAGGAGTAATACATTTTTATACTTTCTAATCAAACATTGTGAGTATCTAGGTGAAAAGGTTTTATCTTCTGTTAAATGCAGGTCTTGAAACCAAGAATTCTGTGGTCTTCTTCCATCTTTGTCACTGACTTAACTGAAAAAGCTGGTGTTGGTCGTGTATGTGGTTACAGTGGCCATCTGCATTTATATACCCCTGTACAGACATGACCCTTTATAATTCAAGCTACTAGCAACCCCAATCAGTACTGAAATATGTCTGGAACAATAAGTATTGCCTACATTAGTGGTGTCTGCAGCTCAGCTTAGAAAGGCTTTGGTGGACCATCCTATCAGCCATGTTCCACCTGCCCAGAAAAAAAAAAATCTTCCCAGCCCTGAGGGAGTGACTGAGTTTCTCTCTGTCCTCTTCTTCTCTTCCCTGGGGGAAGCTGGTGCTGGACTTTGCAGTTCTCAAAATATTTGGATTAAGTCTGTTTTGGGTGCTTCATGAGCAAACATATTGTTGGGATTTTTTTTCCTAAGAGAAAAAATTCAGATCCATATAATGTGCAAGAATGTGGAGAGAGAAAAAAAAAAAAAAAGAAGGCAAATCCTGCTTTAGCTATGCAGGATGAGTTGTCTCACTTTACAGGCAAGAAATGTAATGGAATTACTTGACTGAGGATCAGCAGCGAGTTTGTGGCCAACACCATATCTCCTGAATGACTGGGTTGCAAGATTATCCTTCACCAATGCTGGTTGTCATTTTAATATATAGAGGTATCTTATTTTTTAAGATACATAGATGATTCATGCTAATATGAAAAGGAATTGGCTTCAACTGGGAAAAATACTTTCCTTCCAAATGGTTGAAAGCATGTATACAATGAGTAAACTGTCTTTGAATATGGAAAGACTGTTTTCCTGTAGTTCACTTCTTAGTATAAATTAAAATCATCCCATGTTGTGGCAATGTTTTCTGTATCTTATCTATATTACAGCAAGTCAATAAAAAATAAATTCTAGTTACTGTATCCAATAGTAAATTAAAATTCTAGTGAGATTTAGCCAATAAGGTAGGGATCAAATCATTGCAGAGGCTGAGCAACTAGGAGTCCTATGGCTCCACTGCTTAACATCATCTTACTTTAGAGCCCCGAATTTTACATAGTAAATGATCTAATCACCTACCAGGGTTTAGAACTATCACAAGTTAATAACAGCACTGCAGCCATAGCTGCAAAATATTACACAATAAAACAAAATAAATGGAAATAATCTCTCATGAGTGCCAATAATTTAGATTTACAGGGTAATCCATAGGTATTGCAACTCCTAACAGATTGCCAAAAATACTGTTTGGAGACTTCTATTTCAAATCTAGTACATTTTAGTATAATTTCAAAGGCTAGGAAATTGAGGAATAAATTGAAGAGCTAAAATGGGGAAAGCAAACATTTACAGATTGGATTTAAACGTATGGAAGTGTGAAGCAAAACTCCCTCTTTTGAAAGGATTTCAAAAATGTTTAATTAGCTGAGTTGCAAGCTGGAGCTGGCTCCCCAGCATCCCCTCTCCCAGGCACAGCCCCTACCGAGAGGCAACCTTTGGTCTGGTCATTTACTGGCAACTCATGGGTGGCATTTCTTTTCAGCCAGTCTCGAGGCACTTCACGAAGTTATCGTTGTCATTACCACCACTGAAGACAAGGGGATAAGGAATCTTGCTTAGGGTTACCAAGCAAATCAAGGTGGAGGTCTGTGTCGTGAACAAGAGACTAAGCCATGTTCCTTGAATTTCTAGAGGCAAGAGGAGACTGGGCATTTTGAATACCGATTCATTTTGCTCAATGGCTGCTTGGTGGCAGAAATGAGAGCCCACGGGCAGGCCCACCAATGAAATGTTCTCTGAGGTGGCTATAGATTTTTCCCCAGTAGGGAAGCAGAAAGGGGCAGAATATAGTCTACTATCAGGATGAACTCAACTGGACAGCCTGGTTTTGTCCAGGAATGAGTTTTACATGAGTGAGGTCTGTGGAGAAAAAGCAGAGGCTCATCTTTCTCCAGACATCTACTTGACATGCTGGGCCAGCCTTTCCGGGGTCCAGCACATCTCCACACAGTGATCAAAGGCCAGGCTGGCCAACTAGCTTTGCATACATGAATTTTAGTCTGTGCAAAGCTGATTTCAACTTGAAAGCTGATGTAGAAGTAAACACCTTGAGTTTCCTAGCTACACAGTCCTCTCATACACCACCCTTATTTCCAGTAAATTGCAGTCGGTTTTGTTCTACTGTGCTATCATTCTTTAGAGACTGTATCTCAGCTATCATCCTCCCCCAGCAAATCCTTGTTCTTGACTATCCATCTTCTCCCACTCTACAAATGCTGTGGTGCCCCTTTCTAAACCAAGTTTCTTCTGAAGCATCCTGTTCTTCAGAAGGCAGGTGTAACTCCAGCATCGTGATATGAATATAAACAAGTCTATTCTGATATTTATTTACTCCATATATTTTAATTCTGCTTTTTAAAATGCACTGATATACAGTCTTCAGTACAGATTTATTAAAGATAATGATATTGACAAAGTACAAGTATTTATTAATATCTTGGACAATAAAACATAAGTGCATGCTGCATCCTACATTAACACAGTTGTGATAGCAGTTTATTCGCTGGTGTCATCTATATAACAGATAGAGACACAAAGACCATGGTCTAAGTGTGAGCGGTTCAGCAGAATCTCAGGCAGCTGGGTAAGTGTGAGGTCAAAAAAGGGTTATTTAATTTTTTGAAAACTTAAAAGGTTAAAAAAATTGCCAGTGCTGGTGTTAAAAAACACAAGGCTCTTCAATGAATTATTCAGCATTCAAAAAAACCTGGTTTATATATATGAATATACATCTCACTCCTGTGTTTGCATGGACACAGTAGTTAGTGATGCTGTACTTGGATAATTAGTTTTGTCTAGATATAAAATATGTACAAAATTTTGATATGATGCTCAAAGAAGTTTTGACTTACTGGAAAGCTGGAAAAATGTGCTAGCACAGAAACCAATACAATAGACAGTCAGATCTGTAAAGCCAGCAACAGGAAATATAATGAACTTTAATAAATGTGAATTATACAGTATTGAAATGCTTTTTGACTATTTTACTGAGTAGAGTTTGTTGGCAATTTTTTTTCCTATGAGGGAGTGAGTCTAATAATAAAACTCATGCAGATGAGCTCATCATTCTTTTCATAATACTAATAGCCAGACTTAGTGGTACTTTGGAGAGGGCAAAATCTTATTGTTGATAGTCAAGCACAATGTTCCTAGGGTGCTATACCACTGTTTTCAATATAGAAAGGTACTGTAGTATCTTGGGTATTCAGGTTTTTCAGTGAGAGGATATTTTTCACTGGTTAACTGAAGCACAGTAATTGCAACAAACACTTCACAAACAATAATTCAAAAGGGATCAAGAAGTAAGTTTCATATCAGTTCAGAAACATTGTCCAAACCTACCTGAATACTGTAATACATAATGTCTATTGCTTAAATACACAGTTCATAAACAACTCTAACTTTTTCTGTGATGACTGAGTCAAATACAGGGATTCCACACCGGGCAGGACAGAGCAGCTCTGTGTTTCATCAATAGAAGACCAGAATATGCTAACAAACATTAACCTTCCTGCATCTTTCCAGCTAGAGGCACTATGTTAATGGGAATACCAGGGACTGCTGGCTATTAAAATAGTTGGACTTGTGCTACTTTTCATTTACAAAGGGTCTGGTTCAGTGCCCTTGGACTTGCCTGTTTTCTCTTGTGGATTACAGTGCATGTTATGCTATATATGAAATAGTATTACAAGCTTAACCAGAAGACAAAACAAAAGATGTGCATGGAAATCAGTTTGGTCACTGTGTTGAACTTACCCCCTGTCTGCTGTGTTAATGTGTTTCTAAGCCTCAGTCATGGGGAGCAAAGCCATCACTCTGAGGCTCCAGCCGGTCTGAGCAGTAGCATCCATGCTTGACTTATGCTCTGCACATCAACGCTGAGGGCTACTAAGCTAAGCATGGCCTCCAGCACTTTGCTGACTAGATATGAATTTTAAGAAAATGATTAGATGATAACACACTTCGTAAATTTGAGATTCCATTTTGTATTCATATGTGCCTAAATAAATCAGAACTTTTCTCCCTGACCAGAAGTCTATAAATATTTACTCTAATAAATCCAACTATTCAATAAATGGCTTAGAAAGCAAATTTCTTTTATATAATATACTCTAATAAAATGATTTCTGTTCATGCCAACATTTGAACTCATAATGGCTTAAAAAAAAAACAAAACACAAAAAAAAAGTAACTGAAAACTAAAATTTTGTTAATAACCTCTTCCCAAAGAAAGATTATAGTATTCATGAATCAATGCATTTTTGTCAGGGAAAGTAATTTTTGGACACCTTTAAATCCCCTAGATCAAAATACCCATATTGTAGCCTACATAAAGCAAATAATCATTGACAAATTCAGGACTTTTTCTGAAATGAACTCTGAAGATTAGATGCTGTGGATAGTACACAGTGATAGTTGCTCCAGCAAAGGTAAGAGAGGAAAAGAAAAACTGTTAGAAGACAGTGTAAATATAATGGAGCTTTCAGAATGAAAATTTTCTTTCCTTTTGGTTACAATAACTGTCAGAAACAGTCTGGGGAAAAAAAAATCTCTTCATTGTATTATGGCACATCACATTAATATCAAAGCACACAGTTTTAGATCCAACAGGAAAGGTTAAAAAAATATATGATTAAAGAGAATCATCAAAGGAAGGAAGACATAAAGGTCAGATATTTCCAGTTACTGACTGATTGGCTGGGTCAATGACAGTGATCATTAACTGCCAAGAAGTACCCTTCCTGTCGGCCTCTGTTACATAAAAATGAAATACAAAGCAACATGGATCAGAAGCTATTAGATGATCACATGTGGAAGCTGGTCACCAAAATGCCACGGCATTTACCATGCTAAATGTGATACTGATGTTCTCATTCTTGCTTTTTCTCTAGTTTACCCTCTTTCCCCCCACCCCAAGCAGTCACACACATGGCTGCACAAAAGTCTAAAAACATGCCACCAAATGGCTGGTGGCTGTCGCTGTGCAAGATGAGGAAAAAAAAATCAGAGATCAATCAACTGATTAATCTTGTGTTAATAGATAACTGAGGAGATGTGAAGATTTTAAAGGCAAGGACAAAAAGGTATAATTGGATATGGTAACTTTTGTACTGAACAGAAGAACTGCTGGGAAGCAGAAAAACAAGTAATTAAAAAAACCAAAAAAGGATTAAGGAGATATTTTTTTCCTGCTGGGTGCAAGCACCTGGATGGCAGAGAGCCTAGAACTGGATTACCTTTGAATTTTCTAAATTGTTTTCATGAGAGGAACCTTTTTGACCCATATGAATCAGAGAGAAGGCTTCTTAGAGGCAAGAAAAATTAATTTATGAGAAACTTTCCCTCCTATATAGATGCTCAGGGATTACACTGCCTGTTCACTACTGCCTAATTTTTTCTATAGTCTCTTCCTGACTAGGTCAATGAGTTGCAGAGCCAAAATTCATGACCTTCAGCAATGTATAAAATTGCAAATCTTGAAAAGAATGCATTCCTTCCTCATGTTTTAAGGTATCCTTTCAAAGCAAGTGTAACTCTTTAGAAATAAGTAAATAGAAAGTTTCAAAGTAAAAAATTGCATGAGAGATTTTTCTCCCTGCTGCTCCTGATGCTTTTACACAGAAAAGCACACAATTTTCCCGGTGCCATTTGTATTTCTTCAATTCAATGTTATATTTGACTGTTGAAATTCATTTTCTATGTGGGTAAAATATCTGGTTATAAACACGAGTTAAACTGATATGTAGTCACAATAAACCACAACGATTTTTTTCCTCTTGTAGGAGGCTGAGGGACTGAGAGCTGGAGAGATATTTTCCTGTACCAGTCTGCGCAGGGATGTTGAGCACTTTCGATGGCAAGGGTTGGTGCTACCTGTTCACGTCCCACAAGTGAACCTCCCCTGTGCTACTGGGTGCAGCTGGTCAAGGTTGGAACTACACAAGCACCCGTATGTCCTTTCCATTTATACAAAGCTCATTAGGATCCATTAAGCTGTGCTGGTACAGCTTCAATATATCGATGTTAACAAAATATTAATGCTGGATTTTTGCTGTTAAAGAAATCTGAATCTCCTTTGAAATACAACAATGAAATACAGCCCATTGCCCCCACTCCAGACCCCAGGGGCTGATGGCAGGATCTTAGTGAGACCCCAGACAAGCTGTGCAGCTCTGACCTCTCTGCTGAAAGGTATCTGTGGAAACACAGGTATTTAGAATTGTCTGTCCGCACTGTAAAAGGCTATTGTAGCAGCACAAAAGAACTGTCAAAGCTCTTAATCTGGTGATTCCTACGCTGGGAAACTGAGCTTCTGAGGCACAGCTGTTGTACAAGCCCCCTCCAGCAGGGCTGAAAGATGTGACCGCAAGTTGGGTAAGAACAGACAAACCAAAACAACACGCTCAGATGCCTTTGCTTGGGCAGCCACATCTGCAGCAGCTGCCCCAAACCAGGAGCTCAGAGCCTCCTTAACCCCATCGTCCCCAGACTGAGCATGGTGGTACCTCAGCAGACACAGTGGATGCAGTAGAGAGGCTCTAGACCAGCCATGGGGGCTTTGACATCCCAAGGACTGGCTGGTAAATCCTTAAGTTCCCTATCTGACACTGCTGTGGACTGTCACCCAGTGGAGTGGACTTGTCAGTAAAGCCACAGCAGAATCAAGCAGAAGTGTTTGGAAGAAAGAAAAGAAAAAAAATGCTGAATAGCCTGTGCTGCCCCAGCTGGGCTGCAAATGAAGCCTGAAACCAGGCAGGGTTAATTCGCCTTCACATTACACAGCTCTAACCCTGAAGCCCTGGTATAAACAGGATGTTATTTAAATGGAGGAGTAATACATAACATGCATTGATTTTGGAGGGAAGTTATTTATTCAGCATTTCAGCATACTAGGCATGTTCGCTCAGCAGGGAGAGGGTTGTGCTCTGCTTCCAAAATGCTCCTCAGACTTCACCTGGAGAATCATCACAAGAATAATTAGCTCCTGTGTCTGTTCATCTGGAAAGGCAAGGGGTCCATACGGACACTACAGGTGCAGAGGGCAACTGCTGTGTTAGGGAAAGCATAAGCAGACTGACTGATGAGAAAGAGACGACTAGCCTTTGTGCTGATAAATGCAAAGTTTTTCCAATTGTAAGAGTTTTGTGCATTTTGGTTTGTTGGGGTGGTTTGTTGTTTTTTTCCCAGATAAAGTGTATACTGGAAAGGTTTAAATATTTAAATGAAATTGCTTCTCCATACTTGCTCTCTGTGAACAGCAATTAAATTTCCTGGCGAGAATACAAGTGATAAATATGAATTGTGTTTTGCATGGTATTTATAGAAAAATAATTTAAAATTTTGTATTCACAGAAGAAAAGCCCTTTTAATAGTCACTCATATCTTCTCAGAAAGAAGAAACTACACCTCGTGACCCATGTTACTTGATTTCTGGAAAGTGTTTGTGTAGCATAGGCAGCAAGTGAACAGCAGATAAAAATTATTTCTGAGATTCTACTAATAACTAAATTAAATATTACGATCTGTGTTTAGAAACAGAAGGAAAAAATTAATCAAGTAGATTTGTTATGACACGTTTTAGAGCAATTCTTTGACTTTGATGAAAAGCACATTCTAATGTCTTTGAAGATATGTGTACATATGCATCAGTTAACAACATATACCCGCCATGGTACAATTCATACCATGCAATGTGAGGGTTTGCAAATAATTCACATTTTCAGCCTGAAACTAACAGGGGCATACGTGACATGCAGCATACCAACAGCAAAAATTATTGTAGGAGATTTACTGCAAGGGGAAAGGAGGTCTGTAACATGAACCAATAATTTCTTCACTTAATCCAGGAATAAAGATAAAAGGAGAAGAGAAAAATACAGTTAACAATCTTCCCCAGGGTGTTTGAGTGAAGAAAGTGCTGAACTGTGAATCAGAATTGAATAGACAGAAACATTAGCTCCTTTCAGAAGGATGTTTGCCTTACAGAGATCAGATATTGTAATAGCATACAGCTGGCTCCTTGCCTATGCTTTGCGGCATGCAAATGAATATTTTCCTTTCTCAGCAGCTCTGCAATAAAAACACTGTGAAATCACAGAAATGGATGCAAGAGCCCTTTAAAATGACCACCATTTCTGCTGTCAAACACTAAAAATGTCTGATGCTCAATTTGTGGAGCTGCAGAGAAGAGCCCTCCATCCCAGACTAACTGTCAGTGGAAGCACAAGCAATCAATACCTCTGAGAACGCGCCTCAAAGAGGCTCTTTATCAAAGGTGACTCACGATGCAGGTAGGTGCCAGACAACTCTCTCTCAAAAAAAAAAAAAAAAAGTACCTACATGCTATTGACTTGAAGGGGAGCAAGAGTACTTTTAAACAGTGGATTGCAGAAAGAGTTACCCCTGCTTGCTCTGAGTGAGTTCTAGTTTGACATACTGAAGACCAGGATGTCTCAGCCCACACTGAGCTCCACTCTGCCACTTCCAAACCCTTGCAAGCCTGAGCTAGCTTGTTTTGGGCAAGCTTTGATATTGAGATTTTATTGCAAACTGAAACTGAACAGTCTGAGGATATTCTTCTGCACTTGCACCAACTAAGCATACTTAAACATCGGGATCACTGAAAAGTTGTGTTTCAGCTGGGTCTCATAATTTGAGAGACTAACAAATAGCTGGCCATTCTCAGTATGGAAGAAAACTGGAGAAACTCGGTGCTCATGGCTTAGATGGGTATACTCTCCGCTGGGTTAAAAACTGGCTGGAGGGCCGGGCCCA
>JAOTQQ010000001.1:129470942-129487986 GCA_026546715.1 Gallinago undulata
TTTTTTTTTTTTGTGGTTGGACTTGATGATCTCTGAGGTCCCTTCCAACCACCGTGATTCTGTGATTCTGTGAAAAAAATGCCTTTTCTGTTTACCCACTTTGTCAAGACTGAAGTGGCCACTACATTCTCTGTCCCTGCCAAGTGCTGGGTATTAAGGTAGAAGGAAGAGGAAAGAGCCAAAATGTGTTATTGCCAATTTAACCATGTATCTGATTCACTAATATACAATCTTTTACGCTTGTACTGTAATTGCTTGCAGCTCTCTTGATTTCATCAACATCATAAACCAGTATTTGGCTTACAGTTAAATGACACGTCTAGGACTTCTGAAAGGCACATAAACTTATTTTCCATAAGCTACTTCTGGAATATTTCCTCTCCACTGTCCTGTCTACATCAC
The DNA here is from genome assembly GCA_026546715.1 of Gallinago undulata. Classification (NCBI taxonomy): domain Eukaryota; kingdom Metazoa; phylum Chordata; class Aves; order Charadriiformes; family Scolopacidae; genus Gallinago; species Gallinago undulata. Next base: position 129,471,345 of record JAOTQQ010000001.1, read on the forward strand.
CACAGAGTCATTCAGTGTGGAAGGGACTTCGAGAAATCTCTCATCCAACCTCCTGCTCAAAGCAGGGACAGCACTGAACGCTTTGCCAGGTGGCCTTCTTCAACGACTCAGTTCTTGGCCTTTTTTTGAGACAGGTAGCACTTGTCATAATGATTTATTTGGTTTTCAGTTATAGGTCACGAGCTCAAGGACTACCACTGTGTTCCTATCCAACCAGAGGTCACCCCATCTGTCCACAAAGACAGGCCAATGGTCTAATGTGAGATGATATCCACGATCAGTTACGGTTCTCTTATCTATATTTGGAACTGCTGACTGAAGCAAAAGATTACATAATCTCAATATTCAATCATTTAAAATTAATATAAACTTTCATAGAATCATAGAATCATAGGGTCATCAGTAGATACAAACATAGCATAACTCAGATTAACAGTAAACTGGTTTTCATTCCCAACTGTACCTTCTCAGTAAAGTGTCTTTCACGGAGTTGGTCACAGAACAACCTTATCCATTTGCCTTTCCAGAGACTTTACCACAGTATGCAAATATTTCAGGGACTGGAATGGTTTTACTGTTTATTCAGCATGAACATGGAGGAAAAGAGGAAACAGCAGACAAGAGGCACCTAGGGCAGCCACTGTGAATTCACTGTAGGTCTGGGAAGACTGTCGATACCGAGGGCTCGTGGCAAAATGCTCTGAAAGTACAGGAACAAAATCAATTGCAGCCAGAATTTTTCCCTCCCAGTACACGTGACAAAATTATTTACAAGTGGCTTATTTAAATCTAGCCAGAAGTCAGCTATTTCAGGGACCTATTGAGCAGAAAAGATCCCCTGTGAGTTAAGGAAGGTCACAGATCCAGTTACATTACCCAGATGATCTCTCTGACAGAGTGTTTTTAACACTTGCTCTACCTTGCTTTTGTTTCAATGCGAATGGCTTGTGACAGTCATTTTTACTGCCATTTTTTGCTGGCATTGTCTAGAAACTTCTCTACTCTGACACAACCTTCCATATAATGATGATGAGCACAGTGGACAAAAAAATAAAAGAGAGAAAAAGAGAGAGAGAGAGAGAGAAAGAAAGAAAGAAAGAGAGAGAGAGAGAGAGAAAGAAAGAAAGAAAGAGAGAGAGAGAGAGAGAGAGAAAGAAAGAAAGAAAGAAAGAAAGAAAGAAAGAAAGAAAGAAAGAAAGAAAGAAAGAAAGAAAGAAAGAAAGAAACAAAGAAAGAAAGAAAGAAAGAAAAAGAGAGAAAGACCACATCTTATCTAGCAGCAGAAAAAAAAAAGAAAAAAAGTCACTAAGACCACTCTTTTGGAAACCCTCATCTAACCTAAAGCTAAAAACTGCTTTAATCACGACCCACACTGCAGTCATAGATTTCCTGCTCGGCACCTCTCCATAATCTCAATGCAAACTACTGCAAAGGCTGGCAAGCTAATATCTGATTTGGCTCAATGCCAGCCTGATTTTAACTGTCCCCTTTAGAAGTCTAGGGCATCTCTGCATTAGCAAGTAGCACAATGTAATTGGAGTGGATCTACAGAGCGGAACAGTGGGTTCAGAGAAGCTGAGGGCCACCCTGTGCACATTTTAAGGATTTTACTTCAGACTAGCTCTCATTTGGTCCCTACACAGAATGCCCAGTGGTTGGTTCATAGCAGGTGCCTTGCTGGACTCCATCTCCTGGTCTCATCAGAGGTGCCTCCAGTTTGTGTGCTCCAAGACCAGTTTGCACTGAGAATGCAAGTACAGTCAATGGGACGGGATATCTGCTTCCCAAGTACACTCCCAATCTGAACTGAACTGCTAATGCAGACATGTCTTTGGATCTCTTAGGAGCGACCTTGGTCCAGGGAAATCACAGAATCACAGAATCATAAGGGGTTGGAAGGGACCTCTGGAGATCATCTAGTTCAACCCCCCTCCTAAAACAGGTCCACCTAGAGCAGGTTGCACAGGAACACGACCAGACGGGTTCTGGATGTCTCCAGAGAAGAAGACCCCAGAACCTCTCTGGGCAGCCTGTTCCAGTGCTCTGCCACTCTCAAAGTAAAGAAGTTCCTCCACATGTTTAGGTGGAACCTCTTATATTCAAGTTTGTGCACATTTCCTCTTGTCCTGTCACTGGGCACTACTGAAAAAAATCCTTTGTGTAGAAAAAGATTCTGACTGTAGAGTTAATCAAAGCATCATTCGCTGCTCACTGTCTGCAGAGGGTTAAATACAAGACTGTTCAGTCTTGACTGCTAGTGAGGTTTTTTTTCCTTCTTTATTGCAAAAGGTAGGACTGCAGCCTGCTTTTCTGTTACATAGTTACATGTCTCGAAGAGATTCAAATTAGAAAATACTGCCTTTCTGTAATTTGAAAGTTTAAAAATGAGCAGTGCAAATCACTGACTTTGAAATCCTTTGACATTATAAGCCTTTCTGTCACACTTTGATACTAACTGGCTCCTAAAGCGTATTTGGCTCCAGCCGTCACTTCCAGAGATTGTCATCTTCCAAGCATGCCCATGGAGGGACGCCTGTTCTTACAATCCTTCATGAGTCAGGAGTGGTGCTCTGGGGACAGCACCGTGGCTGTGTAGGGGAGATGTTTATTGCTGCCACATCACAGAAACAAGCAGCACTGTTTTCTGAAAAGCTGACTCCTCTGTTTAAACTCCTGCAAGCTCACTTCACAGTCAGCTTGATGGGCATCCAGAGAAGACCATGTCAGAAAGAGAATCAGAAAAATACTTCAAAGTACAGGCATGATCCTCACTGCTCAATTGTTGCAAGGAAGATGATTATATACACTGCTTTCTTTGGAATTTTTTTTTTGGCTTTGTTTTCTTGTCTTCGTTTTGAATGCAACGAAACACAGTTGTTTATAGAGATAAATGGTTTTCACAGAGATGAAGACTCAGCCATTTATATCAAGGAGCATATGCCTAATAAAGCTTTGTGGGTAGGCTTTTCACAAGCAGATAGGGAGCTGTATTACTGGCTTCCAGGGGGATAGCTGTGTTCTCTGGAAAAATGCTCAGCCTACCTCTCTAATGACTGAATTCTGGTTCCGCCACAAATAATACAGGAACTTGATGACTATACAAGAGTCCTCATTTATTTTACTGTGTATCCCTTTTTTGTCCCTGGTACTCCTCATCCAGACAATCAAAGAACTGAGAGTGTAATGACTGTGTCTGACTATATCCTTTCTTTTCGAGTTTCCAAATTCCTCATCAGTATTACTTATGCTTGTGCAGGACTTGCCAGCTTTCTTCATGTTTTAAGGGGAATGTGCATAATAGAGATCTCTCCCTCTTACTCATGGCTCTATTGTAGAGCCTGCACAAGCACTGCCCACTCATTCCAGGCATCTTTGGTTCTGACGTAATGTGCTCAAAGAATTACACTTGAAAAAAAAAAAGATTTAATGAGTAGTTCCAAGCCTGCTGAGCATAACTCTGGTGCATGTGAACTTTAATAATTGTACCCATTGTACACAGCCTTTGGGTTAGGGTGTCCTCACCCCTTACTGAAAAAATATGAATTTGCAAACACACTTCAGCCCCAGTGTAGTGTGGAGGAGCATATAGTCAGATGATCCTAACTTTCCATCGATTTATTTGGGAAAATCTTCCTGCAGGGGTTTAGTTGATATGCCCCATTAAACTGGCAATGGTTGCTTTGCTTTGCACAGCAGCTCAACAGGCCTCAAAGGCAAAGTATCTGGAGCTTCTGGGAGACCAAGGACACCAGCATTGCCCCAAGCAGGTTCCCTGTGTCCATGGAGCTGAAGCAGCTGTCCCTCCACTGCTGCTGGGAATGTACTGGTTCGGATTCCAGCTGCGTTGTCTATTCCAGACTCAGTTTTTGTTTTCTTGTCTTTGGAAGAGGGGAAGGTGGGGAATGTGAAATACTTATGACTATGGTTCTGTGTTTACCGTCCTTTTTTTGTGTCTCTGTTTCTGTTGTCTCTTTTTCTCAGTCTGTCCAGTTCCTGCATTCACCTGCAGCATCCTGAACGAGGGGGCAAGCTGACCCCACAGCAGCAGCCCATCTGCCTTTGAGTGCAAGGAGAGGTGGAAGGATGGACTTAAGGCTGAGAAAGAAACTATGCAGAAATCGGGCATTTATTTTAATGCACTCCAGAACACGCTAGCCTTTTTATGATCCAGGCTAAGCAGATCTGCAAAGAGGAGGTCCCTATTCAAAAGGATTTCTAGCATAGATTTAAATCTTACCTTGATAAATGAAGATGACAAAGAGTAATGAAAAGGAAACAATGCAGAAGGAAAAGATACACAAACCTTATGATTGTATGGTTAACGAAAATGTATGGATATCTTCAGGCTTATCTTATTTTGTCTCATTTACGGAAGATTAAGTAGAGGCAAAAAAAAGAAAGAGTTAAATAATTCACAACAAGGAAAAGGACATTACTGAAAGACGCAGAGAAGATTGTTTCAGCTGCAGTCCAGTTCCATGGGAAAAGACACTTCTATTCAAATAGAAAGGAACCAGCTGAGTTGAAAGCTTTTACAATTCTTGAAGATTTGAATTATACAAATTTTACCTTTCCTTTCACACTGCTATTCAGGAAGTTCTAGTTTTACATCCAGTTTAGAGATGACAAAACACAGACTCAAAAAAAAATATGTAGATTTGGCTGAAGAATTGTCTTTGGTGTAACTGGAAGCAAAATCTAGGCATACCGACTTCCAGCACTCTTAAGTTTTGGAGAGCCTCTTTCAGCAAACAAATGCAATGAGACACACTTTAAACAAACATTTCCTATGCCGTGACCCAACATATATAGAATACAGGGAAATCTTGAAGAATTTATCAAAGATACAAGTTCATTCATTAAAGACAAACATACTATACAGTATAATGGGAAATTAGCTCCGTAGCTTTTGGGATCTTTCAAATGCATTTTTCATCTGTCAAATAAATACATACTTGCTAAAACAGCTAAGGATTCTTAAAGCTTCTCAGAGGGTCAGCATTCTTTGGAGGAAGAAAATACTCAATTCCTTGCTTCACCTTCTGAAGTTCCCTGCAGTTCTATGGCATTTTCAATCAATTACCTAGGATGTCCACATTACCGTTTGTCAAAATGTTACTTAGATTAGTTTAATTCAAAGGTCAAACTATTTTCAATGTTTAACTAAGTCATTTCAAAACAGGTCTTATCATTAAGGCACAGAAGTGTGAGTATTTAAAAACCATATTGCCCTTGCAAAGTATGCATATATTTAAATATTTATATTTCCATTAACTTAAAATATGAAGTACAGATGTATTAGCTTACTCACTGAATCACGGTAAAGATTCCCAATGGATTATCATAAACGTCCATTGTATTTAAAGTTGATGGGAGTAGTTGGCAAAGAGAACTGCTCCTGGGACTCGGCAGTCTTGGTCAGCAAATCTGTGCCTCTTCTCTCTCTCTCCCCTCTGTGTACAGACGTATGTGCCTGCATGCAGCCCTCCTCTGTATGTCTTGCTTGGCTCCCCCCAGTTCAGCTCTCCACGTCAAACCTTTTAAACTGCTAACGTTGGGGTTGGTTAGGAGCTATCAGAGACACTGACCAGTGGCTGGGGACACAGGGGGGGTTCTGCTGCAGTGACGCTCCCACATGCCAGTCCACGTCGATGCCGCTGACAGGGGAGGATCAATGTGAAAACTGAAGTCCCATTACATGGGCTGTAATGACTTAGTGACAATTTTTAAAGCTGTTGCGTAGCTTCACCTTGAAAAAAGCCTTGAGTTTAACGTTAACACATGTAAAAAAGCATTTTTATGCGGCCTATTGTAAAATACAGCGTGTGACATGTGATTTCAGCCCAATGTTAATGATGTGTCAGTATCTTCTCATGTAAGAAAGCACAGGCAGAGTTGTCCTTTGTTTTTCTTGCCTTTGCTAGGATTGGTATAATAGAATATGAGTTTTGGGTTTGTAATGAAATTAAGTTTTCTTCTATGTATGCAAAAAAAGAAGTGACAGTAAGAGAGACTCTTTGTGTTAACACAGATGAACAGTACAAACCAATCCACCACCGGGTTTTTATTGCATTGCCCAGCTCATATTTTCACACAGTAGAAAGAAGAAACAGGCTATTCTGAACCTTTCCATTAAAAAGCGTCAATGGAGAGTGCAGAGTCTGAACTTTCAGGACAGAAGCTGAGCACAACCCAGCACCAGCCTTGTTGAAATGCCGGTGTCTACATGGCCTGATACACACCAACAGGACACTCTGGCCTATCTGCAAATTTATGTTTTGTCCTTTCTTTTGGGATCACAAGAGAGATGAACATCTCATTCATGTAAAGGGCAGACAGGATTTTTTTCCTAAGGTAAGCTTTGACCCAGGCTAAGCAGACCTATCACAAGTGTAATTGTTGTTTTCTCAAGGTTGGTTTGAATACATGATCAGGATACATGGTTTTGACTACATGATCCAAGAGTCAAAAAACTCCAGGGTAGTGAAAAACTCCAGGTGCCCTATGGTATAAAGATGGGGGCATCATTTCTGAATTCAGATCCTAGTGCCAAAACTAATTTGATTTCTGTCAATGGGCAAATTGCCAACAGACCTTGGAGAGACAACTCTTCGAACATAGCTACTGATATTCAGTATTTAGCCTGAGACATGCAGGGCTGTATTTTCAAAATGAACATCAGCCTGAAGGGTTAGCTGCAGATGATAAGTTTCTCTAAAGCTCAGGTACAAGCTATCACTAATTCAACTTATGAATCAGCAGCCACTTTTGAAAATCCAAGTTTTCATTTCAAACTAAGCAAGTTCTTTTGGGGGGATTTCCCGCTAATTTGGCAGGCTTTAGAGCAGCTATTTTGGCTGTTAGTTGCCGTTTCTCCAAAATAGGGGTTAAAACTTACATATCTAAAAGATTAATCAGGTGATATTTGTGGAGTAGTTTGAGGGCTGATGAAGGTGGTTACCCTGTATGGGGTTCCTGACGTGCAATTAAGCTAGATCATTTACTTAAATTCTCACTTTTTCTCCCCACTGCGTGTGCTTTAACCAGATCTTTTCCTTACTCATACTTCAGATTCTCTGCTATTCTGCATAGCAGCCTTGCTATTCCTCCACACCATTGAAGGCAATGCTGCTGAACTTATTCATGTACCATTAAACTTGAGTTCAAACTCATTACTCTGAAAAAATTCAGTAGATCCTTTTAGAAATAATGATACAAAATGAGACAAGTCCCAGAAGCCAACCTTCAACACAAGCAGTTTCGCTTATTCTGGACTTTCTTATTCTAAAATCCCAGCAAGAGGAACACTGCAAGAACTAGAGGGAGTAAAAAAAAAAAAAAAAAGGGCACACATGTCAATTCATTTAGTTTTCTCAGTGCATCTCTTGTGAATGAACCAATACAGAAATAAACCAGCATTTAACATAATCCTTTCCTCTCACTACACTCTTAATAGCATCTTGAGAAGCATGTACTGAACATTTGGGGCCAGATGCTCATCTGGCATGAATTGATGCACACACATTGAAACCAGAAGAGCAACGATGATTTATATACACTAGAAGTTACAACAACTGGTCCTTAATAAAGGGTTTCCTAGGTTATATAACTGGTAATTCCAGTACAGGATTTGTTTTTAATACGATTGACTTTGTCGAGATGAACATGTCTATAACTTTAACCTTGGAAAAGATGCCACACTGTTTCAAAAATAAATAAAAATAAAAAAGGGACAAAAATCAACTAAAAAATCAACTAAAGCCACAATAACGGTGTTCCCAGAACTCACAACAAAATTAATTCCTCCCTGACTGTCATATCCAATATTTTTCCATTTAAACTGGAAGAATGTGACCCATCCTACCAAGTGCAGACTTTTAACACCCTAACATAAGGCTCCAAAATCATCAGAGTACGGCACATGTAGGATGTAATGCATCTCAGCTTCATAGAGATACGTTTGGGTCCAATAAATCCCATCGTAAGAGTGGGGATAGGCATCTAAACTGAGGCAAGGTAAGCCTCATCCCAGTTCCTGTGGCTGGTTACGTTACAGTGGAGCCAAGCACTTAATTTTACTCTACATCAGTTTCACTCCACTGGTTGCAACATGGTTTCTAAGGATAAGGTGTTGATACCATTTTGTAAAGCCAAAGGCATGCCTACTAAATACATGAATACATAGAATATCGCTGATAAGTTGCCATTTCTTTCTATTTCAGTAATCAGTAGGTCATGTGTGGTGACAGTACCATAGGACAATTACCACACAGCACGATAGGCAAATTCAGTTTGGAAAAAAATAGAAATACTAAGAACCCCATTTAAGGGTAAGAAAGGGGTGATTTTTTCTGCACAATAGCTGACCTAGACATGCTCTTGATCTATAGGTCCATCTGATCTTGGCAACAACTCTTATAAGCAGGACTCATCTCAGCTAACGTCAGATGTCTATGGTGCAGTTGGCTGTCTGTGCTAGTCACCCACCGCTCGCTTCCACAGCGGCTTCTAGGATGTGATTCATCTGACCTAATTCAGCCGCCTGCTTTACAGATAAGATGAATAACTCCTAGAAGTGTCCATATCTCTCCATGACTACAGAAGGAACTCACAGTGACAAGCTGGGAGTCAGTGACAAGCTGGGAGTCAGGTGGACCCCGAAGTGGTGTCTTTACCATTTTCTGTCTATCTGTCTGAGCTACTCACTGTGTTGTCCTGCAGATGGCAATACTTTGTGAACAATAAAGAAGAGATGGACATGGAGGAGGAACTCTGAACTTTACATTCCAAATGAAGACCTGTGTCTCAGAACCTCCCCTGAGGCTTTATATTAGAATTGCATGAAAGCAAGATGTAGACTGGTCTACTGGGCTGTCAGTACCAAGACTTGCTGTCCTGATGCATCACTCCATAAAATCGTGCTTGCCAGTGTGACTGAATCTGGTCCTTTAGAGGTTTGGAAAGAAGTTTTTTTGAAGAAAATCTTTCACATATAAGAAAGTGCAGTCTTAATAGGAATTGTGTGAAAAACATACTCTGGCAATATGATAATAGAATATAATTTTTTTAAAAAGCCTAACACTTTCCCTCTCCCAAAATCCCAATATATTAAGATGTACACACTGAGTTTTGGCATAATCTGGTATTTCTGGTAGACCATGATGTTGACTGTGTTCACAGAGAGTCCTGTTCCCATTGCTTAGCCTATATTTACAGCCTCTATCAAAACTTCTAATACAGTGTTTCTCATTTGCAGAGTGGGCTCCTCCTCTCCTTCCAAGGTCATCTCCTGGTCATTAGTGAAAGGAACTGAGATGAGGGATGAGTAACTGTGGGCAGACCAGCAGTGCCGGAGTTGTGGGTATGTCCCAGGCTCACTGGAAGAGTGGGCAGAGCTGGAGGAGAGCAGAGATGGAGCTAATCTTGTATCTATGATTTGTTTGGAGTTGCAGTGCATTTGTTTACTGTTCGGCTTATGTTTGACTTGTATTTATTGATGTTTGTATTAAATCAAGTGTTTTTTCTGCACTCATGTTGTATCAACAAAGCTATATAAAGCATTTGACATCCTTATGAAAATTCTTCATATGCTACTATTTATCATCTCAAAAACAGTAAATAGATCAGTAAAACAAGCAAACAAAATTGATTTTCAGGTGCACTACAGAGTTGCAACAAGTGTTATTGTTATACACATTCCTTAGCTATGGGGAAATGTAAATTCAGGAGAAAAAAAATAAATCGTATTTTTCCAACCTTGCACCTGCCAGATAAGCTCCTATGGCACAATCCCACACACAGAATCAGATACAACTTGTGATTATGCATGGCACAATCAGTCTGGGATACGTAAAGGAAAATGAGAGAAACCTCGGTGTTGCCTGAAGTGTTTAACAATGTTTTTCTGTTTTAGAGACTTAGATGTACAGAAATCCCAAGTAATAATTAACTGAGACACATTCCTTAGTGACTTGAACAAACAGAAACTGACACCCTACTGTAAGCGAGCTGGGACTGTGACCCAAGAAGTCACGTCCCACCAGAAGATTTATATCCACCCCAACACGTTTTGGCGCTAAGTTGCCTCAGCAACCAGGAGAAACAGATTATGACCAAGGTTAAGCAGCTAAGTCATGGTTTTCCAATGACTGGCAAGGCAGGTCTGTTCAAAATATATCTGGGGCCAGTCGTTGTCTGTCATTTTCAGTGGCCTTCACCAGCTCCTTCCAGTGGCTGAGCTGCTGTGGCACCTGAAATGTGTATCCAGAGCCGTGTCACTGAGGGGGTGAGTGTCCAGTTCCCGTGGGCTGCAGGACGGTGGTGTAGGCTCACAGCTTGCTGACTGCTGTGCACCGACCCTGGCCGGGGACACCCTACATCAGCGGTGACAAGCAACGTTCCTCTTTTGAAAACGGCTAATGAACAACCCAGTCAAATTGCAAACACTTCTTACAAACGCTAGTCGGGCTAAAGGTGATTGGCATGGAAACTACACTTTGGAGCAACCCAACAAGCCGTAATTGAAGATCATCTGATCATCTGATCCAGACATAGTAATACCTGGAGCTTATTTATTTATGGTTATACCTAATTTATGTCAAGGACTTCCAATAAACCATATTCATTATTCTCCTTTAGACGTCAGAATAATGTCTACTGTAGAAGTTATATGGCATTAAAAAATCTTAAAGTTATGTATATTCAGTGACATAACTCAGCACTGCTCTTCTGTCCACCAGGAAAAGGTGTATTTATATTTTGTAAATATGATGGGGTTTGTAGCAACTAGGATATCTAGATAAATTATGTCCTTCCAGATGGATGGGAGATTCCAAAAGCATCATTAAGCAACAAAAGTGAAAAACATATCAAACAAATATGAACATGAGGAAAGGCAGTGATGAGTTGAACAATTGTATTAATTAAATTACTTATAAGGGTTTGTGAAAAGTCCCATGGGCCAATTCACTTGCAGCCCACAACTGAGTAAAGTGTCGGAGAAACTTCACTTCCACATCAGTGTCAGCTCCAGGGAAGTCAAATTTCAGGACAGACTTGTTAATGGAGTTGCTTCCCATGCTGAAAGGCTGTGTAGGGTATTTTGGCAGTCAGTTTGACAGCTCAATCTACTAACCAGGAAATACTTCAAAGTCAGACAGAAATCATTGGCAGAAAATACAGATTAGACAAGTTTTTAACTTCCCTGTATCTGCCTTTTAATGGTGTGCCTAATTTTTCATGTCTTGCATTTTAATACCATTTTTGCTTCTTATGCACTTCTTTCAGTATAAAGGCAACATCCACCCCATTCCAATGAAAATTCTGCCCAATTTTCTATGAGGGAGGTGGTCCTAAGCATGGGCGGTAGGCTCACTGACCATTCCCAGAGCCACCTGCAAGAGGACTCTGAGAGGGCAACAAGCACTCCTTCATCAGGTCACATGGCTGCCCTGTGACCTGGTGGCCCAGGGGACACGTACTGGCCACAAGGTGGTCTTCACTGGCCAGTGCTTCTTCTTCCACATGGCTTTGTGGTCAATGCCTCAATCACAAAGGGTCCTCCAAATATGAAGATGCTCCATGATAACAAAACATGGCAGAGGATAAGAGATGCATTTCTCACTTTATCTCCTTCATCTCTTTCCCGCCCCACAGCAACCGAGACAGCGTCAGCGTTTTCTCTCACACATCTGTATGTGGCAGCACCTTCTGTGGAGGAAGGAGGGGATCTTTTTGGCGTGTTTCTCCTCTGTAACGCTCTAACCCTGCAGCAGAGCCTTTTCATATTAGCTCATTTGGGTTGGTTACTATTTTAGGTAACCACACAAGTGCATACACATTAGTTAGGCCATCTCCCACCAGCACTAAAAGCCCTCTGCTGCACACCTCCCTCTCCCACTCAGTCCTGCGCTTGCCTAGGAAGCTATTCAGGCAAAGCAGCAGCTGAAACGTAATCTTTTCTTAATTACTAACAACTGCGTGTACTGGTAGAGATGTACTATTGTAAATCTACGTGAGCAGTGACCTCAATGCTCTTTAGCCTAAGTAGATCTCACTTGCCAGATCTCGTCTATGTAAATACTGCTTTTTCCATGAAAATGTTTTAGTCTTTTTTAACCTTGGATTCATGACTCTACAAGGATTTACTTATTTTTGAGTCACTGCCTATCACTCTATTAAACCACAAAGTATCTCCCTCTGCCTTCTGTTGATAGGGCTGATTTTCAAAAGCAGTTTGCAATTTAAGGAACTTTAATGTAGGATGCAGGAAAGCAGTCTCCTTTACAAAATTCTGCAGTGGTTCCTCCCAGAAATCATTCCCCCAAAACAGCTGGCTGTGGGCACCTTAGAGGTGAAGAGTCTGGAATTAAAGACTTTGCTGAGATTGTGAACTTTCTCTCTTTACTATCGTGAGAAATTATTGTCAATTATTGTGGGGAAAAACTACTCTGAGGCTGTAGATCTCCACTCAAAATTGTACCCATGCTTGATCTCAGCATCTTCTTTTTTTTTTTACTATCTATTCAGTTTTTGTGCAACCTAGTTTTCTCCACTGAAGGTTGTGAAAAAAAGTTGTAACCTCATTGTCCTTACTGACTTCACTGAGCTATAATTGAACAACGCTTTTGATACGCTCTCAGCAGTGTTGCTTGTATACTGCAAGTCATCTAAGTACTAATATTGAATTTCTTCCATCAAAAACTAGCCCCTAAGGGTAAAAACAAACCAGAAATAATTAAATTCATCTAGTGAACCACAGGCTCATTTGAATAACATTGCCTTCTCTTAATGCTGTGTGTACATACTGTAAGCATAGATCATTACAGCCTGGCATCAGCTTGAATGCCTGTGAAGCCAAGATTCTCCTTTTTGGCTTTACAAATAACTAGTGTTTTGAACAGGAGAAAGAAGAAATTTGAGTTTCTTTTTTTTTTCCCCCAAGTAAAAATGCTACATGCTCTATTGTCAGGTTTTTCACATGGTGCTCTGCTTTCTGTTTGAACTCCTTTTATATTGCACTAGTAATTTTTTGTTGCTTCCAGTCTGCCAGAGTGAAACGACAGTAGTCTTATGTCAAACCAGTTATACATCTGACTGAAATCCCTTCACATTTCACCTGAAGCTCATTAGTTCTCTCGTTTCTATGCTCTTCACAGGATGAACCAGTTCACAGCCCACGCGTTCCCTGGCATCACTCACACCCATTGCTTGCCTCAGAGGTACAAGTGCTGACCGACAATCTATGGGATGCCGCTTAATTTCTATTCAGTGTGACACAGCTTCTTCTGTGGATGCTTCCCATTCACTAAGTTGTTCAGCTTCCTATTTAATTTGTTACCTGCATTTCTCCTAGCATATACAAGGAATCTGCAATCAAGTGGCATTATCAGGGGCCTTGCTGATATTTAGGTCTGTATATAAAGCTCAGTGATGAATGTTGACTCTTCCTTCAGCTCCTGACATAGAAAATTTTTTGCAGTCAAAGATTTAAGGAAAAAAATCGATACATACTTGAATATTGCAAAGTGGGATGTTTTTATTTTTAAAATTTCTCTTTTTCGGTTGTACTACTTTGTATTTTGCATATGAATAAAAATCGTGAAGAGTTACATATCACACTTTAAATACCATCTATTCAAATAATAGTCAAATAATTCAAACAGAAAGCTTTGTAAGTCATAGAATGACTGATTTTTTTCTTGTTGGAAACTGGGTGAGATGAAGGAGAATAGTGCTTACTGAATCAGAGCAAAGGGAGTCTTGCCTTCCAGCCACACCTCTGAGCAAGCGCCTCAGTACATAGCTGGATAACTCCCAACTTTGCTTTGTTTCAGTTTGTTTCTCCACAATATGGAAACACATACTCACCTGCCGTATCTCACAAAAGTAAAATATATAAAGATTTCTTTCAAGAAATTTCATTGAAAGATACCAAGTAAGTGGTCAGCACCATTATTTTTATCTTACTTAAAATTAAAAAGACAATGCAGCTTTTCACTTACACATCATTCATCTTATTTCACATTTTCCATTAGGCTTCTTTGTTTCCCTGGAAGGTGGTGGGAGTGCTGCATACAACTGCGTGCCTCTTGTTCTAGTTGGGAGAGGTATTACAGGAAGAAGAATGACTGTTACCCTTTAGCAAAGACCTAAGAGCATTTTGGGTGACACTACTGTCGCAAAAAAACACAATCAACAAATGTCACCAACAATGATAAAAACTTCCTGAGGACGTGCACATTCACCACCTTATCATGAAAGAAAGAACAATTGTCACATTCTTATGCATAACAGTAGTCTTATTTTATGGCACATCATTTGTATTGCTATTTATTTTTAACAGCTGGTGAGCAAATGACTTTACTATAATGTTGATTTTCTTTCACTTGCTGAATATATTTTTCCACAGAGGTCTGATCCAAAGTCAAATCAAAGTCAGTCTACACCAGTTTACAAATGAGTATTCTGTTCTACATTAATCCAAGGTCTGACTGACCAAGCTCCTGCTGATGCCAATGACAAATTTATGGTCCCATTTGGTTGCAAAGACAATCAACCAAAACTGCTAGATGGCTAGAAATTTGGCAAAAGCTTGGATCCCAGAGCTGAGAATATTTCAGAAATTAAAGATACATTCATACTTTTAAAAAAGTATCCACATGCAATATGATGCCTCTAGTATGCAAAACACATCAGAGAAACAGAAGCTACTTTTATGGTGTGAAATAAATGTTAGGTGGAAAAATGAAAATGTTCTTAAGTTTCATAATGACAATTTTACGAATCATTCTGTGGAAACTTTTCTTGAGCCTTATTTGCTAGAGCAAACTATATAAATTACTAGGGTATTACTGTATTATTCCAATGACAGGGAATTGCTTAAAAACTGTCAAAGGAGTTGCTTATAAAACTTTATGTCCACATCATCTGCAATCTTAAAACTCCAAATAGTAAATCATATTAGAAACATTTTTTTCAGATATTCCATTCTACCTCTCCTTAGCTCCTTAGCTTTCCAACAAGGATTCAGAAAGGAAGTGTACACTTCAGAAAAGAAGTGTATTTCCCCTACACTGTCATGATCCAGGTTTTTTCCCTGAGGCAGGATGCTAATGCTGTGAGCCCAGGTCACGGCAGCAGCTGAAAAAGAATGTGTCTGAACTCTCCTCCTCCTTGAACTGCTACTTGTTGCAGAACTGCTGTGTCAGGAGAGTAGGCTCCAATGCAGCATATTTCTAAATTAACTTGGATATAGACTACCTGTCTTGTTTGCATAACCACAAGTCCCGCTCCTTTGCAAGCTAGCAGTTTGTTTTTCTGTATTCCTTATTTCTTATTAACACTGATTTTCTCTTGCTGGTATTTTGTCTGTACTTTTTGTGTCATTGTATCTGAATTTTACTTCTCTGACTTGCGTAAGTAGCAGATACACCTGTTAGTCCTCCCAAGATTCAGTGCGAGAATGCAGGGTCTCCTAATTTGCAATAAGGTATGCATCCATACTGTGCATACATGGCAGTTGTAGGGCTGTTCAGCTTACCTGCTGTTCAGCCAGCAAGCCTCTAAGCCTGACCTCCAGCATGGTAAGAGCCACATACTTCAGGATGCTGCATGCTTGAATGCAATAAGATGATTACCATGTTCCCCAGCGTGTCCAGACAGGATGTCTGCAGGCAATCTGCAATCTGCCAAGCTGATAAGATATGGACTGGAAGCAGAACATGCTATGCTGGCCGGTGTTCGTGAGATCATTCTTCCACAGAGGAGGATGGTATATCTTTCTCTACAAAAGATGCTATCATCTCCTCTGTTCCCTTTCTTCAAATCTGCAGGTTGTTAAGAGGTCTTGTGAAGAGATATAAAGCTTCCTCTAAGCAATGCCAAGATCTGCTTTTATGTGAGGAGCTCTCCTGATTCACACTCTTCAAGTAGTGTGGTGATTAGGAGGAGACGTGTCTGTGTGCAAGGGACATGCTAACACTCCAACTTATGCTCATTAGAATTGATGACAAAAATCTTTGGTAAATTGAAATACCAAGATAGAAATTGTGAATTTTATGGGAAACATTCAAGACTCCTTATCATTCCTATGGGAAAACCTTGATACCCAGGACAGGATGAATGTGCAGAGGCAATTGATTATAGGCAATAATGCCCTATAAGACAAGCAGCCAGACAGGTAGGCAATAAACGGGCACTAGCTGTTGGACGTCACTTTTCCCATTCTGTCTAGGCCGTCATATCTGCTAGATAAGTAACAAGACATCCAACAGCTTTTGCGATACAAATGCTGATCCTCACAAGGTCATCCTGGTGCCCAAGATGGCAATCCCCTACTGGAGCTCTTCTTTGTGATATGTGCCAACTCTCCCTCTAAGTCTCTAACACTTCTTCCCATCCCTCACGCTAGTCAGCAAAAGACTACTTACATGCAGGAGTAACTAATGCCAAAATTCACAACAGCCAAAAAAAATTTCCTTTTAATAGCTTTAATAGCTTGCACTGCTTCGCTGGCTCTAAGTGGAGCTCATACATGATAAGGTTGGTGACATTTTCTACAGAAACCACCTTCTGACAAAAAAAATCATATTTATTACTGAACAATAATGGAGGGCCAAAATATTTGCTTTCATTAAAAATG
>JAOTQQ010000001.1:129490138-129507849 GCA_026546715.1 Gallinago undulata
TTTACTGAAAGGGTTGTCAGGCATTGGAATGGGCTGCCCAGGGAAGTGGTTGAGGCACCATCCCTGGAGGTATTCAATAGACAAGTTGACATGGTGCTCGGGGATATGTATTAGTATTGGGTTGGTGTTGTTTTGGGTGTGGTGTGGTGTGTGTGGGTGTGGTGTGTGTTGAGGGGGGATTTTTTGTGGGTTTTTTTTGTTTTATTTTTTTTTTCATTGGTTGGACCAGATGATCTTAAAAGGTCCCTTCCAACCTAGGTGATTCTGTGATTCTACAAAAAGGGTTTCCCCACAGGGCAAAGGGAGCTGCTGGGGTGTGTACAGGTTTGTTACAGTCAGCTCCTAAAACTCTCCCCTACCACAGCTCCAGCACCAGTGGAGTGTCAGGGATGCTCTCAGGCTCACTCTGAGATGGATGGTCCCTCAGGGACTACTGCCAGCTGCTGTGCTCCTGGCCCTTTCCAGAGCTCATTCAGGGTTTGACATGTTCTCTCCTCTTTAAGAGCCCTATGAGATGTTGCCCAGCAGACCTCATTCTTTCTCTTTCAAAAGCAGCTCAAAGCCTGTTGTCACAGCCACAGGGTGAATCCCACAGGTGTCCCAACGCGGACAGCTCCTGAGTGGGATTACCTGCTGCCATGCCACAGAGGTGGTGGAGGAGGGGGGTACAGCACAGTTGAGGCAGAGGACCCAGCCTTGAAATTTTGGTAGATTTTAATCCCAATCTCACCAGTTTAAGAAAGCTGTTGAAAGGTCCAGTTTATCACTTGGCAAAACATCCAAGTTTTGCCAAGCAACAAATTTCACCCAGTCTAGAACGATGCTCGCCAGGGCTTGACAGACTTAAAGCACAACCATCTTTGAAACAGACTGTAAAACCTTCTCTTTTCCTTTTATTTTACCCTGGGAAACGGATTTTGAATAAACCAGAGCCCTCTCAAATACCCCACACACTGCGTGACCACTGAGCAGAAGGAGCTGCTCCATTACTGGTGTAGCGTGATGGCAGGTGAGGGAGCCCTTGCTGCAAGGACCGCTTTATTCCAGTTCACCTCCTCAGCTCTCACCATCCGCATTTTACAGCTTTCTTTTGCCACCAGAATCAGATAGCTGCTTTGTCTGCCCTCCTTGTGGCCTTAAGACATAAAGAACACATATTTTTCTAATTATGCCATTTGATTTTGAAACTTTTCCACCACCATTTTAAAACTGCCCAGTCTCATCCAGCATGTAAAACTACAGCAAAGAAATATGTTTGCTGCTCCTTTTAACAGTTCTTAAATATTGATCATTTTTAATGAGCTTCATTGTAAAGCACCCTTGTGAGTCCTACACGGCTGCGATGGTGTTGACCCAGCAAAAATGTTTTCAGCACTTTAAAACCTGTAGTTCTGGCATGCTTGAGAAAAACAGGCAGGGTTTCTTGTACGAAGCTTTCTCTTTCATACAACATGTCATAATAGTAGAAGCAGTTTTAGCCTGTTTTATTTTTTTAATTAAAGCTACAAGCAGGACCTGGGACAAACGGGTTTGGGGTGGTTGATTTTTTTCATATTGAAGAGCTGGGTTTTCTGGGTAGGACTATCATCTTTTTGGTAAATGCGCAATGTGCAATAATGGTTCTGGCATGTTTTCAGTGATTGTGGCAGAATTTATTTCACCTCTCAGCATGAAGGAATATATTCCAGTGGGTAAGGAGTGTTCATTATTTTAAGCTTGACTCAGTACAAATATATATTTAAAAAAGGAATATAACCCGCTTCAGCCCACACAAAGCCATGAAGCCAGATGTCTTTTTTTGCCTCAAATTCAAGTAGATCCTTTATAAACTGATGTGGGAAAAAAAGTAGAAAGGGAAGTTTTAATTATATGCTACAATCAAGAAGGCATTTTACATCCCAATTGGCAGAGCTTTTACTGTGTATTTTAAGCAAGATGAAGATGACAGAAGAAAGCAGAGAAAAAAAGCCAGCTTCTATACTAGTTCTCTGGTACAAGGAACAGCTTGATCTTATTTATTGTATAGTTTTTGCAAGTTCTGATATTTAGAGCCTGTCTTGTAACATCCAGGAAGAAACAGTAAGTCTTAACCATATTAGAATGAACTATAAATTAATTTCCTGGAGTCACAGCCATGGCTCCTAGAGGGATATTAACATATATGCCATTTCTTTTGGCACCTAATGAGGCTCTGTTAGTTCTTTCATCATTAATCTTCACAAAAATGAACAGGGATTAGGGGGGAGGGGAAATTCTTTCAGTGTTCCCTTTATAACTTCATGCTACTTTACCAGAAACAAGTAAAATATTACAGTTTTCTTTCTAAATTAATTTGCTTTGGCAACTGCCAGACTTATCTAACAGCTTTTTTAATATATCAAAACTGCAAAGTGACAGGATCCAGGATTAATGCCCAACCCTCATAAAAATTGCATTTTGTAGATACACACCATTTGATTTCCCTCCCCTTCTAAACAGAAGACTGATCTAAATAATCAGTTTTTATGCTTCAGTAGGTTTACTGTGCAAATTTAACGTCCTGTTCTTGATTAGAAAATAGGATTCAGTAACAAGCTTTTTAAATAGTGCTGCCCGTAGCTTTTGGCCAGCAGGTTTCACACAGAAGTCATTCTCTCCTCATTTCTGTAAGTTTTGCTGAATGTAGAAGGAGCAATAAACATAATCATAACTATTAGCTTTATGTATAAACAGTTTGCAATATTGGGTACTAAAAAATACAGGAGAGTTTGCTTGATACATCTAGTAGTAATTGGTAATATAACTACAAAACATTAAACCTGAAGTTCCATGCTTTAGCAAGAGCCTGGAGTAAAAAGGGTAATAGTTCTTTTGGGGATACAGATAATCTCTGAAGAGCGGAGCTGTAAAGGTTTCCCAGCCTGTACTAGTAAATAGCACTACCTCTTTATTGAATGTGTTTAATGTAGTGTAATGATTACATAGTTACACACCGGAAGAGCAATCATAATTACCATTGTTAACTATAAAAAAGTTTTGTTCCTGTAGTATGGAGTACCGGGTATTTGTTAACTGCTGGTTGGTGTTTTAACTGAATTAAAATGGCTGAGACAAACCAAGCCATTTGAATTCAAGTTTCAAATTTTTAGTCAGTATTCTTAATCCTCCATTACTGCTGAATACCTAGGGCCTTTATTAATTTGATTTAACACTACAATCATTAATATTTCTTTAAACATAACTGTTACAATGCTGGGCGAGTACTTGCCCTTCTGTTGAAGTTAAGGCAGGTGGACCTTTGGGCACAGGGACTTGTTCTTCTTTTGGTTTCCATCTCACTGGCCAGGATTCATCCTGCCATTGGGGGATGCCAGACCTTGTAGTACAGCTGCCTGAAGTCCCACTGCCAGCACTAACTGCTAAATATTGCTAAGAGCTTATGTCCTCCTCAGAAATCTAGCATCATGTATACTGTCATCTATTACTTTACAGTTTAAGAAACACTTTGACAAGTAGGGAAAACAGAGATTTAATTTTTTTTTTAAAGAGGAATTTCTAAAGAATGGACATTTCTGATGCACATTAAAAAAAAAAGGTTTAGAAAATTAGACAAAAATAAAGAAGTGTGCTTGGAAAAAAATCAGTTTGTTAATGCTTGCTAAAATCTGAAATGGTCCCAGACTAATGGCTTCTAAGGATATCACAGCCCTCTCATTATTCCTGTTGGAATCCACCAATGGTCAGAGACAGCATCTTCTTTTAACATGAAGCAGTATGCTTTCTATCATAAACCAGACTTACTTACTAATAAAACTGGGCTTTGTCCCAGAGAGCAGTATTATTTTGTTGCTCTATGTTTTTGTGAATGAGTTACTAAACCTGAAAAACTCCACAATGTTCAACTGGCAAAAAAGATGAGGGCTAACCATATGTCTAGAAAATGTTACCCAAATAGTTGAGGGATCTTCCATTCACTGGAAAATATTTTCTTGATTCCCCATTAGACTATTTTTCATGCAACTGTCATGTGTAGGTACATTTTTATACCTGCATACGGAACAGCTGACCTAATTTTACCTGTCTGCAATATAGGTGTCCCCAGGTACATGTTGCCTGTCTACGGTCCAAATATATGCAAAGGAGATGTAGTTCTCATGGTTAGCAGTATCTGAATAACTGTTTGTCTTACCCAAAAGTCACCAAATCACTCTCTAAAATTCTGCTGACACTGGTGGGAGCTGAGACATCTGCATAAGTCAAGCACATCTAGGCGCTGGAAGTATAAAATGTAGTGGGAGATAGTGACAAACTTAAGACTCAAAGAGCAAACCTCAGCCCAAATGGTCTTCAGCTTTGATGCTATGCATCCCTCCCTCACTAAATATCAGCATGCAGTTCCCTTCAAAACAATAAGGCTTGGAACACTTTCTAAGGAGCTGCAACACTGCGCTTCAAAGGCCAGCTAACTAGTTAGCTGTGAGTCACATCCCATCTATTGATCCCCTGCCATCTGGAAGCACAAGCCCAAATAGCTACTGTCACCCGTTGTGTAACTTTGATGAAGCCAAACTGTTAAGACATTTCAGGCCTCTGAAAGTGTTACTGGGAAGAATGCTAGGTGGCCACAGGAACGGGAGGTATAGGAAAAACAGAAATTTGTTATGCCAGTGGACAAAATTGGATCAGGGCAGAATAAGCCCCCTTAAGATAATAGATGATAAAAGTAAAAGAAAAAGGGGTCAAGAACAGTCAATAGCTGGAACAGAGGATTAGGCATAGAGCCATTCTGGTGGATTTGGGCCAGATATAGCCTGAGGCTGTACTTAAGCCACTCCGAGTTGGAATGTTTAGATGTTAGTTTGAATGGCTATAAAAGTTTAATTAATGTCTGAGGGGCCTGGGGAGACAGATGAGCAGAGAATTAACATCCAAAAACTGCTTCCCATAATGAAACTCTATCAGTTTCTCATAAAATTTAGCAAAGCAGTGAGAAATATATGAAAAGATTTGTTTTCTTTTGTTAATATAGAGCCTTTGAAGAATTCCTTCATAAGGCTCAGAATTCTTACTATACCTGTAATAATTATTTCATAGTTGCATCAATTTCCCAGCCAAACTAAGGGGTTTATTTATAAATATCTTCAACTTCAAAATACTGTGACCAGAAAGAAAAAGCAAACCTTCACATTTCTGGTTGTGTTGCACAGAAGACTGAGGGTACCTTCCCCTGACACTACATACCTCAGTGGTCGAACTTGATACCAAAACAACTGAAGAATGCGAGGACATACTTTGCAGCTGCACAAAATGTTATCAGTCCTGGTGCTTCGGACATTTATTGATCACCCTCTGTGGTCAGGTAGTTCTCCCTCTCAGTGTAGTGTTGCGTAGCTGATGTATCTTCCTGCTGCAGCATTCATCTCTAATTAGTTCTAGATATGTGATATTGTACCCTTGGGTCATTAGTGTGTTTTGGTAAGGTAAATATTTCATTTGCATTGTTATATACGGTGTTATGAATGCATTCAGTACACGATGTAATACCTGAAAATCAACCCACCTATGCAAAGAGTGCATGAAAAATGCAACCCATTATTTGTGCACATCCTCTTCTATTAAACCTCTTTGCTTCTACTTGCTGGCTTACTTCTACAGCAACCTGCAAAGTTAGTCCACATGTCCCTCACCTTTGGTCAGATGTTATTAGTACAGTCAGCCAGGCTCTCTTTTTCTTTCCATAGCAGAAAATTCTCTTTGCCACCCAAAATTACACTGGCCAGCTAATGACTTAACAAAGTAACACTTAACAAAGTAATCAGGGCAGGGAATATTCACTCTTTTATCATAATGAGTTTATAAGCTTGGCTGAGCATTTTGCCCTTCATGTTGGGTAGAAGCGGGAGTGCTATGCTACTGGAAAGCGGAGATTTACTGTTTTCTAGAAAGTTCACAGGTACTTATTTTGCTACTTCATCTGTCCCCCAGGACTACCTGTAGGTAACTGGTTGGTTGGCTTAGTTCCTGTTGAAGTGATTATTTAATGTTGTGAGAATGTATTTATTGTGTGGTTAATGACAGTAAAAATGTAAAACATTGGGTGGATATCTCTTGTTTTCTTCCCTAAATATAAATAAATGCATGACAATCAACCTATATTCTTCCATATTCTTAGTCGCTGATAGTGACTGGAACCCAGGGAATTTAATTGGACTTCCATATTTGAAGGCATATTATTTCACCTGTGCTAAATCTTTCTGTTTTCTTTCTGGGGCAGAACTGCAGGCTCAGCTTAGATAGGTTCAATTGGAAGCAGTGTTTGAAAAATCAAACCCACCTTTTTTCTCTAAAATGCCTGCAAAAAGACACATTTTAATGACCAGCATTTTGGAACAAGCATGCTTAGATATTAGATACTTAGGTTATTTTTCAAACCTTTGAATGAGAGTGGCCTGATTTTCATGAATGTTAGTCATTTACAGTGTCCAGTGGAATTCACTGGGGTTGTGAATTTTTCTGTGGTTCAGAGAATCAGTCCTTTCCATGTGAGAAACAAGTATTTGGGCTTAAAACTGTGGATTTTGTTAGCAGGCATATGAATATGCAAATTTAAGGGCATTTTTATGAAGGAAGAAATCAACAAAGCATTACTGGACTGCTGTAAAAATAAGTTTATATGCAGACACCTATATGTCAGCACGTACGTAAAGTAAATTTGGTTTGCTGCTAATCTGGAAAACAAAGTTCATATGAGCAATTTGCGTGACTCCTTCCTCATTGGTAACTGGAGCATTCCTTAAGCTATGCAAAAGTAAAACAAAGTTTCTGCCATATCCATGTTAGGAATGGGAAGCTCTGAACTTTTCAAACATAGCTCATTTGGAAGAAAATCCATGATTTGCCAATCCAGGGTTTGGCAGCTACTCGCAGAATATTTCATAGAATCATAGAATTATAGAATTATCTAGGTTGGAAGGGACTTTTCATTTATGAGAATCAAAATGGTAACTTTGTTTTTTCCCATCCAATTGTTTTTGTGTCTCTTCTGTTCCTAATTAGAAGTCTGGATGTGAATAAGGACATCTCCTACAGACTTTTGAATGTGATTAGAAAGAGCCTAGTCTATAAAACAGGAAAAATAAGGAGTGAAAAATCACAGCCTCTAAAGAACAGGCACCGCATTATGGATGTTCAGTTCCCAAAAGGGAACACCACCAGTGGCAGTGTAGCATTTTAGAAATCCCTTTCCTAGTGTGGAGCAGTAAAGTCTACAGGGCAACGGAAGTATTGAAATTAAGCTGCTTCAGGTCAGCTCTAGCACCCTCATCAAATAATTACTTTTGGTCATTGGTCTTTTTTAGTATTGCTGCTTCTTTTGATGACCTTTTGATCATTTACCTACTCCTTATCTATGCAGGGAAAATTTTCAGGAATATATAAGAGATGGTGCCTGCAAGAATATTTTAGGGCCCTTCATCTGTTTCCTGTGTGGGACGAGTGACAAGGCGCTCCATTTGCAGGACCTGTGCTTTAACTAGACCTGGAGGCATCACAACTATGAATCACTTGCTCCTTATCTCTGTGCAAGACACCACTACATTGCTCATTACAAATTCTGCCAACATCATTAAAGAACTTACTGAAGAAACAACCCTTTATGCTTGCCTCTGAGGTGAAAAAAGTAACATCTGCTCATTTCTAGTGTCTACTGGTATCCTTACAATGAACCAATTCATTATTAATGATATTATATTTATAGCCAATTCAGTGGAAATCAATTCATTAGGCTGAGAAGTTTTGCTGCATGACCAGCCCTAAAGCCTTACCCTGTTCATTAATTAAAGTCAGGTTTTGTCACTAATTACACTAGAAGCATGCCCTAAAGAGAATTATGTATAAACCCTGGCCATTACAGCCTACAAATTTAACCGAAGAAGAATGAAAACTCTTCAGAAATACTGAAGTTCTATTTCAAGTCAAGTTTGGTTTGTACCAGCTCGAGGGAACTTTTTGTCTGTTTCCTTTACACCAGTAGCTGCAGAAGTAGTAAAAATGCCTTTTAGTCTGAAGGACCCCAAAATGCTTTACAATCAGAAATCACTTCAACACGTCCTGAAGTGCAGCCTCCTTTGTCTTGAGAGGGAGCAGCTGCTCAGCTGTGCACATCAGCAGCAGCACACAGCAATTTCAAAGTGAACAATATAAATTCTGCCTGAAACCACAGGGACAAATTTAGGCCAAAATAATGTGGTTGCCCAAATGCACTTGTGCCCAGAATACTGTCCCCTGCTGAACCCTCACAAAGACCTGCCAACAGATAATTGATCTCTACCTTTCTTTTTTTTTATGCTTTCTTCCAAAATAGAAGGGGGCTTCAGCCGCAGTGTGCTGCACCACAGACCCTCCCACTGCTTCAAATCTTACTTAAAAGAGAGCTGTGTAAAGGCTCCATCAAGATCCCTGTTCATAAAAAGCATGTGAGTGTGCACTTCACATCACATGTAGGCTGCAGGTGTACTTGACAGGGCCTCTGAGTGTCCAGATAGGGCGGGTGGAGCACACCAGGCTTGCAGACTTCCACAGAAAGGCACTGAAGTAAATTGCACTCCTCTAATCTTCCCACAAAGTAGAGGTGAATGAAGTCATTTCTGGTCATTTGTGCCACCGTGGGGCTAGCAAATTAATAAGAGACCTGTAAGGCTTCAGCACAGCAGGTGCCACTGAGTGCAGGTGGAAATCGTCAACCCTCCAAGTTCGTCACTCGTAAGGACACTGCTGCTGGTGCCTCTGCAGTCACTTGTAGGGCTGTCCCCATTCCTGCCCATCACTTGGAAACAGCTGGCTGTACCTTTGCACATGTAACCTAATGGTTTAACAACAAAAAACCCACCAACAATCCAGGTTTTAACTGCAAACATCTTTAGAGATGAAAGAGAATTGTTCAGTGCTATTTGCAATATCTAAAAGAAAATGAAGAGTTTTCACACAGCTTCACCCCAAGCTCTAAAGACTACATGTGCAGCATGGATACTATTGAAAGTTGTTATCAGAGTTCTACAAAGAGCCCAAATATTAGTAACCTATTAATTTATTCCATGCTTGTGTTTTTATGCTTTCTCCCAATCAAAGCACATTTTGAATTAAGGCAGTCTTGTCAGGTAGAGCAAGTAATAGGGGCTTGCAATTTATCTTTGTTCGTTTTACAGTGAGATTGTAGACCACCATAATCCACTCTGCCTGTCTTAGATCAAACTATCCTAAATAACCTCAAGGATGAAAAATATCTTTGTGATGCAAAGAATCATACATACTTAATTTAAACCCAAGAAGTATCTGTGGTAAAGATGCATTGAGCTGAAGCAATTATTTTCTGTGTACATTTTTTTTAGATACAATCTACATTACTTTTAGATCTCAAGCTCAAACATAACCTTTGTTCTTATGTCATTAATTCACTCTCTCAGTGAGTTACTCTTTATGATCATCCCAGAGGCACTGATAGGCAGTCACACAAGCATCTCCCTGTGTTGTGCAAATAGATATATGATGCACTTTCAGGATCAAGGACTGACTGTCAATGTCAAAATACAGGGTTTGTGTGTGGCTCTTCTAAGCCACATCAAGGTTAGATATGAAGAATGTGTAACAGGTTGGTCTGTTCTTATGCAACAGCATGAAATATTCAAAGTTCATTGAACTTAACAATATTTGAGGCTGTCTACACAGTAAAGGAAACATATTGTACCTCATTACATCTGAAAGAATCTATTGTAGTCATGTTGTTGGCATGCAATCACAGAACAACATATAGCTGAGAAAGATTTTCCAAGTTTTGAAAAAACATTTTTTTCTTTTAACATAATCAAGGCTTTTTCTAATATCAGTAACAATTAATTTCTTTATAATGTTGGCATGGTTACCTTATGTATCCTTTAAAGTCTTTAGCTGTATTTGTTACTACACCAACATTCAATCTTCATGGAAATAAAAGGTTTATAAATCTTTAAGATCATTTTTATTGCTGTACAACAGTCCCAAAAGCTTTTGATTCAAACTATCTTGACACCAAAATGATACATACTCTTCAGTGATAGGTATAAATAATGTGAAAAGTTTAGAATTATAGAAACAGAAAGGTTTGGGTTGGAAAAGTCCACACACCCCCTGCCATGAGCAGGGACATCTTTCACTAAATCAGGTTGCTCAGAGCCCTGACCAACCTGATCTTGAATGTTTCCAGGGATTGGGTATCTACCATCTCCCTGGGCAACCTGTTCCAATATTTCACCACCTTTATTGTAAAAAATTTCTTCCTATGTCTAATCTAAACCTACCCTCTTTCAGTTTAAAACTATTGCCCTTTGTCCTACCACTACAGACCCTGATAAAAAGTCTCTCTTGTAAACCCCCTTTATATATTGTATGACTGCAACCAGTTCTCCTTGGAGCCTTCTCCAGGCTGAACAACCTCAACTCTCTCAGCCTTTATTCACAGAAGAAGTGCTCCAGCCCTCTGATCATTTTTGTAGCCTTCTTCTGGACATGCTCCAACAGGTCCACATCTTTCTTGTGCTGGAGACTCCAAAGCTGGATGCAGTACTCCAGGTGGGGTCTCACCAAACTGGCTTAGAGGGGTGAAATCACCTCCCTTGACCTGCTGGCAGGGCTGATGCAGCCCAGGATACAGTTGGCTTTCTGGGCTGCAAGCACCAATTGTCAGCTCATGTCCAGTCCCAGTACCATGGACCCCATGGAGCCCCAGTACTGGTACTGGACCAGTACCCCCCCAGCTCTTCTCAGCAGGGCTGCTGTCAATCCATTGAGAGCATCCATCCAATCCTCAATGCCCAGTCTGTATTGATACCACAGGTTGCTCCAACCCAGGTGCAGGACCCTGTATTTGGGCTTGTTGAACCTCATGAGGTTCATAGTGGCCCACTTCTCAAGCCTGTCTAGGTTCCTTTCTGGTTGGCATCCCTTCTCTCATGCATATCAACTGCACAATTCAGCTTGGTGTCATCTGCAAACTTGCTAAGGGTGCACTCAGTCCCAAGTATAGGACAAAGTGGATGATTACTCTGTTGAGTAGCAAGCACGTACTCTGAACTGAAATGTCATAGGCCAAAGAAGTATTCCAGATTCCATAAAACATTGAATGTTTTGTTAAAAACACAACTGAACTGGCAGCAGAAACTGCTCTGCAAAATGTCAGGGGGTGTATGGAAGATTCTGGTGGCATATTTGGTGTAAAAAGGGGAAAAATCAATCCAGAATACTGCATTGACGTGTAGAGCTCATCACAATGGAACTGCAAATGGTAACAGTTACTGACTGATTATGGTTTTAATTGTCATATTCAGTATGTTAACTGACCTTCATCAGCTTTATGTTGTAGCTTTTATTTCTGTTAGAAACCACTAATAGAACATAATATGATCATTTCATAATTTGTAATTTGATAATTGCCTAGTAAATAATAGATTTGTCATGCATATTAGGAGGTTGATTATAAAATTTCCTGCAGGAAAGATAGGTCAAAAGGTCTAAAGAAGAGACAAAAAAAAAAAAAAAAAAAAGCGCACTGCCTAGGAACAATTGGGTCTGACAGGCTTGTTGTAAACATTTTTAGAGATGTGAGAGTTAAGAAATGCCATGAGATTGTCTCTTTCTTGCAGGGACTCATACTGGTATCACTAGGAGGAAAAAGTGCCAGTAGATGGCACTCTCCAGTGCACAGCATTAGGCATGGCTTTCCAGGAACACCAAGCGATTTTGCTGGGCATTGCCAACAGCTGCCAGAACATCTGTCTCTGGAAGTCTTGGCTGTTTTAGTCCCCAAAAGCACATTAAAGCAGTACTGGCTCTAACCAAGCAAAGAGAGTAAGACGGTTCTCACTGTTTGGGTGAAGTTCAATCTTTGCATTACAATGGCAAAAAGAAATGGCATCCCCTGCTGAACACCAGTATGACGTGTTCTGCCTTTAAGACTATTTTGAGATTATTCTGACCCAACTGCAACAAGTGGCTGTCTTGTGGAAGCAACAAAGTAAAGTACAATTAATTTAGGGCTTTGAAAATTCTAAAAGAGAGGTAGAGAAAAAACAGTGGTAAATATATGCTGGAGGTGATTCCACTCCATTTTTAAACTGTTCAAAGCTGTTCAGAGGCAGAGTCTCTTCCTACTAGATTCATCATTTCATCGTGGACATTCTTTTGTGTACATCTAGATGGAAAGTCCCCATCTTATTCTGTTCTTGCCCAAAATGATCATGGCAGCTTGAATTTTCACCTGTGCTCCCTAAATATGGACTATACTTTTTATCCTTGGCCAAGCATAAATGCCATATATGCGAGGGCTTGCTACAAGAGAGCCTGTCACATGCATCCTGTCAAGCCTAGGTTGATGCTGAACTAACAGTGTGTGCACCTTAGAGAACCTTGAATGGTTCCCCCACCATTCAATAATGGCTTGTGACGGGCGGCTGCACAGTCAACAGTCATCACAGCCTCAGATTTTGTGATGGTTACTTCTAGTGCAAGTAACCACCTTTGGGACAATCACTGTTCCAGGTGTGAGGAGCCTGTAACTGATACGACAGTTATGACTTACTGCTATTGGCACCCACATCCTATTTATTTCGTGTGTTTTCACTGGACATCACGGAGATGCACGTTAACATTTTGGCAAATAAGGGTGTTAAAAGGCCCTGCTTGGCATTCATAAAATGACAGATGTCTTCAGTGCAAAGGGTCCATGTTACACCCAACTGAGATCTTCAGTTTCCACCATTCACCAGAAAAGGAACAAACTAAGCTAAATAACGATGCTTTATTTTTATTCTTGGGATAATTAGTTTGGCTTTGCTCTTAATTTCCAGGGGAAATCCAGGATTCTGCCTGCTTTCTTCGAATAATTTCTACTAACTCCTGTCACAGACTCTCTAGAAATACAGCAGCAATATTAAAAAAAAAAAAAGAAGAAATAAAAGGAAGGGTTGGCAAGGATGAGAGTAAAAAAGCTGTTTTCTCTGAAGGTGTTTCATGCACGTGTTCAATGACTTGCTGTGACTTCCGTGGTTGAGACTAGACTGATAATCCAGGGGAATGCCGCCTTCTTTATTAATGTTTAATATTTGCCTATTTAAATCTTAATATATGCAAATGCCTAAAAAATGCAATTGTCTGAACTATGTCTCTTTTTCTCAATCAGAAATATATACTATGTATATTCAATTTCTGTCTAAAAAAGACCTTAATTTTCTTCAGGTTAAAGAAAAAATATGTTTCCCCTTTTCCGGCATTATGTCCAGTCAAGAAGAGAAAGCTGTTACTAGAATTGGTGTTTTAATTGAAGTCTCAAAACCCACCATGCTGTGCAAATTATAAGGAAAAGAGCTAGAAAGGCCAAAGATACAAATTAGTAGACAAGTGAAACCCTGTATTATTTTCAGTCAGCACTTCTGAAACATCACTGTTTTCTATAAACTCTCTAAAGACTGCTAAAAAATGCAATAAATAATCTCTGCCAATTTAATTTCCTTGTAAAAGATGAGAAAAAAAGATGCAAAAGCCTAAAGCAGACATTTCATTATTTCTGTTTACATCGTAGTCCGGCAGATTTTAACAACTGCAGCATAATGCTTACCATCTCCACTTTAATTTTGCAGTCTGTAAGAATAACAGAAGATCTAACAGTGATCTTTCCTAGTGAAAAAAAAGAAAATTCAATTTTAAAAACCCTGAAATAGCCATTTTAGGGTGCCTTAAAAAATCAAATAACAAAACATTTTCTCAGTAAAGGCACTGTTGTGAAATGTGAAATGTTGTGAAATGTTGTGAAATGAAAGCACTGTTTGACTTTTAACTACCTGTAATCATGCAAAGGTGTGCACTGCATGTAAACTAGCAAAAATAATGGGAAATGAGTTGTTGCTACTTATGATAACTAGTTTGACCCATCTTAGCTCCCATAATATGGCACCAACATTTGAATTAACTAGTCAGTTAGTAATGATTATTTATTAAGAGTAAGGGAGTGTGTTGCGTCATGTCATTTCATTGTACTTAATCTACTGTGACACTCACCTTCCTTATGAAGAACTCCTCCAGATCCAACCAACAACACCTGCCTCCCCTCTCACTCACACCTAGTAAAATATTGGGAAATAACAACTGTTCTAAAGACGGTGCCCTAGAGTTTACTCCTTGGCCATTTTGATTGTTTATGGAGTAATGTAATACACTGATCTGTCTGGCTCAAATTCTTTCTACTAAAACACACACAAAAAAAATCCATAGCCCACCTTCCCCTCTCCCTCTTTACCTCTAATGTAAAATTGTTCCACAAACTTTAAAAAAAAAAAAAAAGATTTATTTATGCTTTTAAATTTCCATGTGAAATTATAAAAATCTAGGAAAAAGCTATTTTTATGTTTACTCAGCTACAATACATTTCCTGAGCCTGGTATAATATAGATTCAGAGCAAAATGCAGAGGAGAGACGCTTCAGTGGATTTGATGGATTAATGATGTTTTTCTGAGGACAGACGTCCATTTTCCCTGGCATATGCCACATCATGAGCCATGACTGACAGCTTATGGGAGATAACTGACTAAAGGAGTTAACAGAATACAGGGAGTGCAATGCAGTGACTTAAGACTTTCTAAGGGATACACAGCAGGTTTATGATGGGAGATAGCATCAAGCTCCAGACTCCAGACCTGTTAAAGAGTCATTAAGAGTTGAACTTGGTGGGACTCCACATCTCCATGAAGCTGCAAAGAAATGGCATGGATTTAAGCGCATACAGTGAACAGCACACAGCTTCCTATTTATGTGGAAAGGGGGTGAAGGCTTCATTGCCCTTAGTAGGAATCCTTATCTCACTCTCATTTAGACAATAGCCAATTTATTCAGCATTTGAATAAACACAGTTATGCTGGAAGGATAGAAGAAAACAAAGACATTTTTCAGCTGGGTGTAAGTTCTGTTTGTCTTAAGACACATGCATAACCCTTACTGGTCAGACCAGTATACAGTTTGTAAATGTTTACTTGCCAACAATGCAGGCAGCCAGCATGCCCTGCCCCTAAAAGTAGAGGGCATCATCTTGCCCTTGTCTCAGAAGTGTCCTTGCTACAGCCTCTTGTGCTTACCTGAACATTAGATTCTAGCACTGTAACAAACTCTGTGTAACATGGAATGTTGCATCAAGTGAATTCAAGAGTTAACTTGGTCACCCCAAGGGCATCATACCTGCCCTCCAATTTCTATGCTGACTTCCCAGGAAGAAAAGGCTCAGATGCAAGATATCTGTCCTCACCTGCAAGGCTGGGATCTAAAATGTCACTAACGTTCCTAATATTCTATGATGAGGAATATACCCATATCCCTCCTCCTCAAAGGCAGTGAAATTATCCATTGCAAAGATAAAGATACAAGAATCTTCTTGGGAGACAAGTTAAGCATAAATCCAGAGTGTGAAACATACTCCCACGGATAACCACAAACTGCTTTTATTTCTAAATCATCCTTGCTTGACCTTGCCTTCATTGACAGATATATAGCAGATACATGGTTATATATTAAATCTCCACAAAACATGTGGCTGGGAAGCAAGAGAAGAGGGAGAAAAAACTCCATTGAAATTGGAAGTTATATTAAACCATGTTAAATATTGAATTAGTGAACCACACCATTCAGGCCACTGTTTACAAGAAGGGAGGTAATTACATAATACCTCTTTAAATATTATCTCTCATTTTTATACATTAAATAAAAAACATACTCTTAATATATCACAATCAAATTGTTAAATAAGCATCTAATATTATACTTTTCATTAAAACAAACTCAGTTTTGCTTAAAGGTTAATCAAAGCTGTCCAATAAGGATCATATATTTAAATATCAAGAGCTACCATAACATTTAATTAGGTTGTTACTGCCTTTTGTAAGACACATATTAAATCAATTAACTCACATCACAGAATCACAGAATGATACTGTGGTCCAATCCAACTCCCCTGCCAAAGCAGGTCCACCTAGACCACCCCCTTTCTGTTTTCTGCTTCTCACATTTTAAAAAAAAATCAACTCTCAAAAATTGTTAGATATCTCAATTGTTCTAATTAATGACTTTGTATAATGATTCAATGCAATATTGTAAATATAGCTCCTTTTCCCTCAGGCCTTTTCAAGTGTCTTCTTCTATGATGGAGACCAAGTGAACTCAGTAATTTGTGTCTGATTTTACATTCCCACAAAAAGTATTCACACATGAACTGCATTAAACCGAAATCTGAATTACACAAAATCAGTCCTACTGGAGAGACTGATAGAAAGCTTCAGAGCCAAGGCACATTTGTTTATCTAGTCACCAGGGCTGGCTGGTAGACAGGCATCTCTGATTCAGAGCATCTCTCTGATGGTAGGTAGTAGGAGACATTACAAGGAAGTGTAAAACACCTATCACGGACAGTTACATTTCTGTCAGGCCACTCGTGCTAACTGCTTTTGCCCTCAGGTGTCTTTGTCTTCCTCAGCCGTGTACCCCCAAGGATCCCAAATAGCCTTCATTCCTCGGTACTTTCTAAATTTTACTTCAAACCTTAAATTCCAGTCTCAGGTTTTCACTTTGGTGTTGCATAGCTGCCTTCACAGGTTCTTATGATTCAGTTGATCCCACCAAAATAGCTGATCCCCACCTCCACCTAAGGGTTCTCTGAATTTTGGAATTAACACAACGATCATGAAATGCTGACGCCACCCTTTTTACACCACAATTATTCACAAGGAGAGAAGTTGTATAATTCATAGGTGAACTGCCTATAACAACTAATCCTGCATGAAGATCTTGGTGAAGTGTTCTCCTTATCTCTACTGAGGTTTAAATTAAAAATATAGTCACTGCCTGTTTGGTTGAACTTACTACCAAAGCTTCTTTAACTAAGTTAACAAAGTTTCTTTAAGATCAGGATGCACCCAGGAGGTCAACAAAGCTGAAGTTTTCCATTTGCTGAGGTTCAAGTGGTGTGCCCTCAGGAATTACTATTATACTGCCCTGACCCAGCTGTGCTTCACGTTCAGAAGTGAATCATTTCCTTTGGAGAGCCGGAAGGAATGTGAGGCTGGCAGAGTCACAAGAGTGATGATTACATACTCCTTTCTCTCCTTTGTGTTCATGTCTTTGGATGCTCAGCACTGGCCAACTCTCATATGTGGGATGAAGAGTCTGTGATCCTCTTCATTCCCCCTGCTCCTGCCATCAAAGTGTAGTCAAATGGGTACTCATGAGCAATCTCATTTGAAGAGCACACAACTGGCACACGGAGAAGCTGTCCTCAAGATACCTCTCATATCTGCCTTCACTCTCAGCATACTGTGAACCAGTTTGAAACATGCATGGGTTCAAAATGCAAATTGATGTACAAATGCTTCACTGTAGGCTCAAAAGATAGGAACTCCTGATTTCAAACTTTCACAGCTTTATAGCAATTTCAGATGAAGCAGAGCTAAGTGTCCTTAAAGGAGATGCAAAAGCTTTACATGATTAGCATTGCTGTGGCCATAATATGGATAAGTAAATAACAGAAAGGGAATTTCTAAAAATACCTTTTTACACCAAGAGACTAGGCTGAGATGTGCTCAACTTGTTTCAAAGGAATCAATTTGTGTTTCCACCTAAAATAAATAGGCAGTGGTTTTAAATGTTCCTCCTAAATAAAAAAAAAAAA
>JAOTQQ010000001.1:129507949-129546361 GCA_026546715.1 Gallinago undulata
AAAGGAATCAATTTGTGTTTCCACCTAAAATAAATAGGCAGTGGTTTTAAATGTTCCTCCTAAATAAAAAAAAAAAAGGTCAATAAAAATAAAAAAATAAGAATCAGAAGTGTGACACCCAAAATTCCAGGCCCTTTCTGAAAGTTCTGGCATGTGACTATTAAGAGATCCTCCATCAGTGGCTAAACTGTGACTAGATTCCTCATATCTTTCTGTAACCCCACCCACCTACTAAACCCAACTTTTTAAATAAATCCAAGGAATTATACATAAGCCACTTGCAATGACTTTACAATCTCCAGCTGAAGAAAAACATGCATGTCCTCATTTTGCCCCAAGCAACACCGGCTTACTGGTCTCCTTGCTGTTTTCTGTGCCAAGCCTCCATAGTTTGCTTGCAGTGGAAGTTGTGATTCAGACTAAAGACGGCACATGTGAAAGAGAGGGCACTTATGCTGAGAGTTTCACACATCGACCCCGATTGCATTTTACAAAAGAGGGTAGCTTCTGCAGAGCCACCATAATAGTCTTTTCTGGAAGTGAGAATGTTCCATGTATTTCAAATCAGATGAGAAAGAAATAGTAGATAAATGTCTGTAGCAGAATGACAGTGTGGAGGAAAAGAAATGGAAGGATTTCAGATACACTCGAGTGACAGCTCATGCTCAGGTTCTTAAAAGATAGAATAGGGCTCACTAGCATTTCCAGATATCAGTGACAGACAGAGTTCGTCTACTTGGCATTTTTATCAAATAAATGTTTATAGCAACTTCATGATTTCTTACTATTTTTAATCCATCACTATTTGTTCTAGAATTTTTAAGAAAAGGATAAGGACTGGTAGAGATGTTGGACAATAATCAAGAAAGAACAAGGTCTTCAATATGATCTGTATACAACACATCATGAAATAAAACAATCCTAATGTTGGGTTTAGTCTCTCAACAGCTCTAATAGAATAATTCAGACAACATAAATCAACGTTTAAATAGTTTAGACTGTGTAAACCCTAAGATGTACCATAACTAAAGAGACTATTTTGATTTATGTTAGGAAAGATTAATCCTCTTTAAAATATAACAGTAAAAATGCATTTTAGAGAGGCTAATGAAAAGGGATAATACAGCTGAATTTTAGAGGATTAGCTAAATATACCTGATTTGTGTTCTGAAACAAATGAAATCAAAGTACCCAAGAGGTACTTTGCAGCTAACCACTGCAAATGGTTTAAAAGGGAATAATATTCATGAAAACAATCTTAGCCTGTCTCTTGAAGATGTCTGAATCTGCAGAAGAGCATTTGCAGTTTCCATTTGCCTAAATTTGTTGCTATCCAAAATATCAGCTTCTCTGTTTCCCTGAAGTGAAAGTGTAGTTCCACTGATTGAAAAATCACATTGAGATAAACACTGCCCTACGTATCCTATCAGGATCCATTCCCTTTGGTTTACAGAGCTTTCACTCAGGTATGTTCAGAAAGGATTCTAAGTGTATATTTAAAAAAAGTCCTTGACACTCTCAGATTTGATTGGACTTGATGATCCTAAAGGCCTTTACTAACTTGAACAATGCTATGATTCTAGAGGTCTCAAAAACAAAAAGATTGAAGGACACATGGAAGAGCCAAAATGTGTATAGTTACTGAGATGCTGAGGAAATGAAAACAGCACACAAATAATAATATTGACTACCATTATCAAAGGGGCGTTAATTTCCAGTTGGAGAGGTGGTACCTTTTTCTACCTCAGTTCCCTGCAAAGTTGTTCTCCTCCAGGGCAGTGAGCTGCACCCCACTGGGTGAGAGTGGAGAAAAGGTCTGTTGGGATGGGGATAAGGGAGGGCAAGATCCAAGGGGGATTTCCTGGGAAGTGCAGACCACGGATTTTTAAAGCTAGTGCCTTCTTTCCCTTGTGTTGTGGAGACCATACCCTGAGGCCGAAAAGACAAAATGCTTTGGTAATAGGAAAGAAACAAAATAACCACCATTGTTTTCTAGCTAGAGTTGAGCTGGGTTTTCATCAGTAACGGATCAGTATACTCTGGATCCTTCCAATGAAGCCCATTATTTCTGTTACTTGAACTTTGCACAGTGCAGCATTTGGTGTCACATTGCTGAAAGCTTCGAAGGATAATATTTCCCTTGACTGCACGCTATGTGTCAATCATGTGCTTTTATATCTCTGTGAAATTCTTCATTTGGTTAACGAGGCATGTCTACTACACATTTGAAAGCTATACTTCATGGGCAAATTTGCTGGTATTAAATAGCTAATGCTTAGCAGTTAGACCAGGAACAGTGAAGATTTTTTTGTCGGGAAATAGGAACGGTATTATGAGAACATCTCCTTTAATTAACCTTCAGGAAATAAAAAAACCCTGAGGAAAGAAACCTCAGCCTGAAAAGCAGTGAGCATTAACTACAGCTTATTTCAGCATCTGGAGTGCTGGCCTGAAAGGCTCTCACACCCCCCTGGCCCCCTTCTCTGCACTGCTCATGGTTACAGCTCTCAGCCACCAAAAGCAATATCTGCTTTTTAGACCACTGGATTAAGCAGAAGCACTCCCACCCATTTTCATTTTATTTTTACTTAGGTCACATTGCAGATCTAACTCCGTGACATGGGGTCAGGTCAAAAAGAGATGTGCAGTCATTTCTCTTCCAGAATTAAGATTTGTCTGTTTTTTCATTGAGGAGCTCATCAGGGGAGTCCTTCTCAGCTCAGTTAACATCAAAATCTTGCAGCCTAAATACAATATCCTTAGGTGGAGCTTCTCCAGCGGTCCTAGCTCAAGGAGTGAAAGGATGCTAAATGTCAGTAAGAGCATCATCCATGTCCCGATACAAGCGCACCAGCCTTCAGTGAGTGCTTTCAGCTCTTATATAACATTAATGATTTCACGCTGCATGAAAGTGCCTCTGCTAGTGGCTTACATCATTCCCTAGATCAGATTATTTACTCAGAAATCATTCTGTTTCTCTTATCCTTTTACAAGCTGTTCCCGTTTGTTAGGAAGATCACACTGAGTGCCTCTATACTCCTAAATAAAACAAGGCCAGGGAGCAAGCTTGATTACTGATTGTCCACACAACTTAATTGTTCTCTGAGCTCTTGGCTCCGGTTTGCATTCCTCCAAACGGCTGTCTGCAAGACAGCCCTGACCTGCAGGAGGCTGCTGCTTCACAGCATACACGTAAACCCTGTCCCTGTCACTTGGGCTGGGTTTGAAACCATGTCCTCTGCTATTTGGAAGTGTAGACATAGCTCTGGAAAACAGAGCAAGGACTCTAAGCATGGCCCGTGTGTGTAAAAATCAAACCCAAGGCAGCTCATTCCTGAGGGCCACTCTTTATGAACGCTGCCATGTAACAGTGTCTCGGTACAGGCTACTATGCTCGGTTCACTTTTCTGTGGGCTTATCATTCTGTTTTAAAAGTGGATCTACATATTCACCTTCTTCCTACAGTGGGCAGGACATGGCAGTCTAACACATCTCCTTTCCTAGTACAGTGAAGACTACATTCTGGAAAATGGCTATTGTATTATGTGATAGTCCAACGTAGTTCCTTGATGACCTTGTAGACTGGAGAGGGGCAAAGGTACCATCTATTTAAAAAAACAAAACAAAACAATTCTGTAGGAGGTCAAGGCACCTAAAGCGAAAAACTAACCTGCTTTTCTGGTGAAACTACGTACATGTTATAATAAAGAACAGAACAGGAGATGCGTGGATGATTTGGGGACATCAGGGAAGAGTCAGCATTGACTTTGTGAAGGAAGTCCTGCCTCACAAACTCCTCAAAGAGTCAGAAAGCACCCCAGTAGAGCTCACTGAGCTTTCAACTGGCTCCTGGCCACCTGGGTCATTAACAGTTCTTAGGGAAACTAAGCAACCATGGGATAAAGAATGTCTCCACATGGATTGGGGGCGGGGGAGAAAGACAAGGTCAAAAATATTGGAGGAAAAGGACAGTTTTTACAGTAAACCATGGAGCTCATTCTGACAGGGGGTGGCAGGGATTCCTGGTACAGAAGGGTAAGTTATGGAAGAGACACCCATTGAGAGCAACTGAATACAGGGTCACCAACTCTGAGCTCAGACTCTCAGCTGCAAATTGTTGGAGGCTAAGAGACTACCCTGTGGAAGTAAGAAAATATGCTTGAAATACTCTTATTTCTGCTCTTATTTTCTACTTTTATTTTTCTGCTTCTGGTCATTGTTGGAGAACGCTTGGCCAGTACCACTGATTTTGCAGTCTTATGTTAAGCTGGAAAAGGCAAAAATGAAATGTATGCAGGCAGAAATAGTAACTCTACCAAAATTACAACAAACAAGAGAGAGAATAATGTGTTGATTTAAGTATCAGGGAATACTGGCATTACCTACATGAACAAATTATATGCTTAAGATAGGGAATGTGAAAATATTTCCTGATGAGAGTACACTGATGTCATTGGGACCCTTTCTACTGAATCTTGGTTATTTTTGCATCAAATGAGGTAGTCTGTGCAGGAGCATCTTTTTTAACATGTCTACATCACAATCTGTGGATATTTGCCTCTGTTATACATATAGTCATCAAAGAAATAATGTTGGTTTTTCAATTCCAGACATGTCATTTTAGTAGATCTTCCTTCTGAGGCCCCAGTTTTTTATATTTCAAGGTTTCAGATATGACATTGCTCTTTTATAAGCTTACCTTCATAGTTTACTGTCTAATTTAGTGAAACAGAGAGGAAAAGTCCCACTTACAAACAATACTTTAAAGAAGGTGCTAGTACAACAACCTGTGAGCTACCTCTCAACTACAATATTTTTTTTAACCTTACTGCATTATTCATGATTGTCAGCTGTTTCAGAATTCATTCCTGTCAGTTACTGCATGTGCTTTTTTGGATTATTCTGTACATCTGGGTGAATTGACAGGCAGAAGTATTTAGCATCTCTTCCTACACCGAGTACCAATTAATGCAACCAGTTGTCTGATCAAACCTACTGGGAAAAAGCTACACTGGATCCAAAGCTACTTTTTGAAATGACTCCTTTTGACTTATTTTGCATTTTATGATTAAAAACCTCTTACCTGCTGAATTTCCCTAGAAGAAAAATATTCCTTTGCCCAGAAAAGACTGTACCTCAGCTTATGGCAACAATAAATATTACTATAGTGTAATGTGCATATTGCTACAGAAAAATGGGATTATATTAAATAACTGGACACAAGTAGTGGTCTTGGAAAGGCCATGAGAAACTCATCGTTCCCAAGGACCCCAACCTCTTCTGAAATGAAGCAAAGTGACGCTTCTACTTGGTTCAGTTTGCCACTGGCACAGATGGCCCTCCCCATCTCTCCTCTCACTGGTATACTAATTCATGCAGTTATTTCTCTCGATATCTTCTCAATGGTATTTCTGACAGGAAAGAAACTGCTCACAGGGGTAGGTATTTAAATCAGTTTTATATTAATAGAGTTTCCCTTATTCGAAAGAAGTAACTTATTTCTTTTCATTTAGATTGATCTCCTTCTGACAAGTGATAAACCCAGATCCAAACAGTAGGGTAAGCCACAGTGATACTTTTGTATCCTGCAGAAGTCTTTATAATGTTCATACAGGGTTAATTTATACATGTTAATGAGCATTCAAATTTGTTCCCATAATTTATCAGAGGGAAGTGTCTACGCTCATTAGGCATGCTCATCAGTGCATAACAACCACTTAATGTAACACAAAACATTCCCAGGAAACGTAGGTGACCATAAAAACCTCATTGACTTTAGTCCCAGAAAATTTCAGGATCACTGACTTTCCTTCCAGCTGTTACTGGCCCTCAATGAATTACAAATCACCCTGAGAGAGGAAGAAGAGTAAGTAATATTTATTGCAGCCTACATTAGTAATTAGAACACACATTAAGAAAGATGGGGGAAAACTGCAAGAAGGGAACAAATTGCCCACTGTCACTCATAGACCCAAACAAACCAAAACAAGTCCTTTTGCCTTTTGGCATATGGCACTGTAACTCCTGCTTCCAGCGCTACCACTGGAGTGGTAGCAATCCCAGATACGAACCACAGCAGAGCTGGCACCCACTGAAGAAGAAATCAATGTCATTGGATCTGCAAATGTTCTAAATGACCCTTGTTATATTTGCCCGTAAGCATACTTTGGAGAGAAAGAAGGTCAAACGCTCTAGAGAGCTCTCCATGGACGCATGTGCCGGGCTGCCAGAGAACCACTCTCCTTTAGGAATGAATTCCAATCCAAGACTAAGGAGGAGACCAATCTCTCCTGCTGCTTACCCAACTTGCTCGACTCAGAAGCTGCTAAAGCCACTCTGAGGCTGTTATGCCAAAAATTAACAATTCAGAATGTTTTCCTGAAACTGCATATTTACTCATACAAGGGGGAAAAATCTGAACGCCTACATGAAATAGAACCACCTGGCTCACCTTGCAAATAATATTTTAAATTATAGCCTGTGATGAATAATCACCACTGTAAGCAGTATGTTATTTTGATGGTAAACAAGGGCCGTTTTCAAGAGCTTACTGATGCTGAGATTTTTTAACAAAAAAAAAGAAGAAAAAATAAATTTTTACAGTAACAGAGAGTTACAAGTCCCTTTCAGTCTGTAAATATACAAATTTACTGCTTATTCTCAATCAAAATAGTCACCAAAAGGCAAGTAAAATATGTTAGCACACTTTGAGGATTAGGAGCAAAATTATAAGGGAATA
This sequence comes from Gallinago undulata, assembly GCA_026546715.1. Lineage (NCBI taxonomy): Eukaryota > Metazoa > Chordata > Aves > Charadriiformes > Scolopacidae > Gallinago > Gallinago undulata. Next base: position 129,514,689 of record JAOTQQ010000001.1, read on the forward strand.
TTAAGATGAATATTCAAATGCAGAAAGCTAAAATAACATAACGTTAAGCATCCTCTAGTGAATATAAAGTAGTCCTTACATGAATACAGAGCGAATTAACACGATTCTCACTTCAGTATCCTCATATACCTGCACAGAGCAGCCATTGCGTGACTGATTTAATCTATCTATCTGGCAACAGCTTTCACATGTATGTTTTTGAATTTCTTGGATCTTATTGCTGTGGCCCAGAATAAGCAAGGCAAACAACCCAAACAGAAATCAATGTGCTGTTTTCTGCGTACACTGGCTGAGCTTACCACTGGGTAAATCCTCCTCTGGGGTAATCTTTGGTAATTGCAGCAAAGCCACTCCAGAACATGTTGGGAACTATAATTCAGGAACTATGTGGACCTTTTGCAATGAAACTCTGCACTGTGCAAAAGCAGATTTGTTTCAGTTAGGAAAGAAAACTAAACATTGTGTGAATAAACCACATGGTTGTTATTCAGATCTGATCTATTCCAGTTCTTAAAATCAGGGGTTGTTTGCAGGAATGGCTCTGCTTGTTATGACCAGGAGGACATGAGTTGGAGCCAGGATCTCCTGACTCCAGCCTTGTGTATTTCAGTACTTGTGATTGGAAGAATTTGGCCTCAAAGCTACCAAATTATTTGATCACTGGGTATCAGTACTACCTTTGTAAAGGGACCTTGAGCAGAGATGTAGAGAGGAAGTTAACATGCTACTGAATAGGAGCAAATATGCCTAAGATATTTCAGAGCTTTTCTTCTGGTTCTTGGCAGCAGCCTGAGAGAAGGCATCAGCAACTAGTAGGGCTGGGGCAACAGGACCAGTAGGAGGAAAGCAAGGATGTTGGTAGAGAGGATACCCTGATATGAAATATTTAACTTTAGTTGGAAAAAAAGCACACCAAGGGACTGAGTGCAGAGAAAGTAAAGCTATTCTGACTCCCTTTCCTAGCAATCTATCCAAAATGTTTTGGAGTACAATCAGGAAAGCTCCTCTTTTATTCAAACCATGGAAAAGGGAAAGGCAAAGGGAAAAAGGCAAAGGGAAAGGAAAAAACAAAAGTTCCAAGAGCAGTGAGCAAATGCAGCCTAGCCTGGTTTCTTGTGAATCCATTACGTGTAGCTGATTGACCGAGGTGTCTAAGCTCTGATTTCAGTTTTCCCTGAGTGGATTGCCTATTTCCTACTGAAATAGAAGAAAAAAAAGCTACATAAAGAGAAACACTGCAGGTTTTTTGGTTAGATAAAGATACTTGCAAGCTCATTCTCCTCTAATAGGCCACTGATTTTCTCCAGCTCTGGGTCTCATCCCTCTAAGCAGCTACAGACAAAGTTGCCCAGCAAGTTCGATAGCGGAAGCAGGAAGAAAAGCCAACAACTCCAGCGTACAGAGGCCATAGGATTGCCAAAGCCACCACTCCTCTTCCAAGCACTCCACTCGCCAGCCCACAGTACCAGAATGAAAGCTGGCACTGGCCCACACACCTGATCCTGAGAACTGCACACAAGGGGGAAAGCAGGCACAGTCAGTCTCCATATTGACCAGCCAAAGGAGCATCTCATCACTCAGTAAGACATGCTGAGCAGAGGTAATCATCTTTAAGTCCCACAGTTAGGCTTACAGTTTTAACATGTAAAATCAGAGACAAAAGGCAATATTTATACAGGCATGTCTAACCAGAGAATACCTTCCCTTCATTTTTGCAGCTGCAATTCCTGAGCAAGTTAGACACTTGAGGAGATTTATTTATTTTCATACTCAAGTGTTATAAATAAGTGGAGATCACCTGCTTGTGAGTGTCCACTTTTAACATTTCGAAACTTACAACTGTGCCCAAAACCAATATGACAAAAGAATGTGTCACAATAGAGACATTATTTTTTCTATTTATCTATGGGGAAAAAACCCTGTTCCTAGTATAGCATTAGTAGGATGTGTGATATTTAAATTACCTTCATAAATTTGTGGTCCAGTCTAACTTTCTATACTTAATGTTACACTTCAGAGCATACAATTTTATTTGAGTATTATAATTGAGCCTAAACAATATACATGCTAAATAAAAGATTACATTGAAAGAGATCATATAACTCAACACTTATTTCGGGAATCCAAAATGGACATGCAATTTTGACCAAGTTGAATGATTTTCAGGTTTAAGACAATGGAAAAAACACTTGGGATTCTTACCCTGAATTTAGTCCATCACTTTTAACTGTTACCTGTTATGCAAGACACTCCTGAATAGAGCTCAGCTTCTACTACAGGGCACTGAAAAACTTTAATTCTTATTGGATCAATAGGTTTTTAGGATTACTTGGGTTTGAAGGATCACTCTTTGGGGCATAATATATCCTATTGCTATCAAAAAACATTGGAAATGCAGTCATCAAAGTTACTGAGATTGTCTTTTAGCTACAAGAACATAAGAAATTGAGATCGGTGGCAATGCCTTGCCAGATCACACTGTTACCCATCAAGTCTGTGCTTACCAGATGTATTTTCAGGTGCCTCAAAACACACAAGAAACCCTATAGAGAGCCCTGCTGCTACACGAAATACCATTGTAAGCCTCATTGTCTCTGTGTCTGCTCATTAATTTCTTTTCTGCTTCATGTACAGTTCAATGGTTTTGTTATTGATACAACTGTCTAACTGCTTGGAGAATCTTGCTAAACTCCTGGTCTTGCTAAGCTCCTGGCAGTTATAGTATGGCATTGAGTTCTATGGGTTGGCAATTCAGTGCTAAATGGAACAGTATGTCTGTATGTATCTAGTTTTTTGTATTTCAGCTGCACCAAACATCTCCTTAAACACACCACCTGATTGCCTTCCTCTGGACCGTGATTTCACATTATCTTTCATACCCTTCTTCAACTCTTCTCTGAAACAAAGTGCCTCTCTCTATTCTGTGTGTATTCCTATGGGAAACTTTCCTTGCTTCTAATCATTTCTGTAAGAATCCATAAGCAGGTAAAAAGTTATAAAAGGCAGTCAAACAGGGGAAAATATTTTTATATGTATATCAGAAATACACTTGTGTATGTTTCTGTGTGCGTATGTGCACAGGCAGAATAACTGAAGTATTGGCATTTCAGAGGTATAATGTCACAGCACTGCACAGAAAAATCTGATTCATAGAACTATCTTATTAAATATTAGTGCTTCTAAAATTCAGCACTCTAGATAGGTGAATATTTTATGTCAGTACGTATAAGTGCACAGATGTAATTACATACTCCCACACATTATGTCTGAAGATACTTTATACATGTGTAATAAAATATGTTACCTATACAACGTAGTATTATTTTTATTATTACTTTTTATTTAGTCATCCAGTTACACTTTGACCATCGCTGCAGATAAAGAACACTTTGCTGAATTTTTTAAGGTCCTTCCCACCTTCAAGTGTGGGATTCTTTTTTTCATTTTAAAACTAGCAATATTGTCCATGGTACTGTTTTGTTGACATATTCCATCTATCATCCTACTGTCAGTTTACCTAGCTTTGTTAGGTTCCTTTGGTAGGTATTTTTCACACTCTATTGCACTTCAGGTGAGCTCTTCTGTCATTTGAAATGTTTTTGACAACATTCATAGTGCAAATCTACAGTCATCACTTGGCTGCCCTTTTGCCAGCATGGCATCTGGGTATTTACTTATATTCCTTGCTTTTTTATGGCTTGCCATTCTATAATCATACTTCTTTCACATCATGATTACTTTATTTCCTTAACAGCTTCCACTTCTGGAATTTTGGCAAAAGTAGTTTTTAAAAGTCCAAGTAAATTATTTCAGATTATTTTACTTTAGACATTACTATGCTAGCATGTGCAATAAATTGTTGGTAGTTTGAAAACACCCCTTTCTTTTATCGCATCTGTGTTGATTTGTCAGCATTATGTATCTTGATCTCCCTATTGGTTTCTAATGACTTCCTTTAATTATTGTTTCATCCTGTTACTCAATACTGATGGTAGACAAACTTGTTTATAATTTCCACAGTTACCACAGAGCCTTTGTTAGAGATAGGACTGAAATTTGCTACCCTATGGTCTGCTGTTAAAATCACATTGTGTATTTCATTAACAACACAACCATTTTGTTCTTGTGTTTCCACAGACTATTTGGTGGAGTAGCAGCCAAGTTTTCTTTTAAATACTCTACTGCTTAATATAGCAGCTTGTTTTAACGTCTCTCCTTTTGACACCTCAGTCTCACAAGGTTTCAGCTTTATTAGCTGGAAAACAGCTATTTACAATGTTTTCGGTAGTCCAAATGCACACGAGAAAATAAAGACTTCATCTACCTCCTTTACATCTTTAAAGGCACATGAACAAGACAGAGGTAGCATAAGAAAGCATGGTCCAGACCAAATACTCACCGGTATGTCTGGGAGAGAGGGAAGGGAGAAGCGTAGGTTCAAATCCCTGATTTACACCCTTGATCCAAGGACCAAATGCTCACAAAGTACGCAAGTCAAGCAGCATCTTTGGATTTTGACAACTCTACACAATAAAATAACATTGTATACAGACAGGCTTTTACTATTTTTCTTCATTTCTACATACTTACATGCTAATTATTTTCCTTGACAATTAAGAATACCACCTTAGAGTAACCTTCAGGCTCTCATCAAGATGCTCTCCTGAGAGATGTAGGCTTGAGGGTCCTCAGACTTAAAAAGAAGCTTGGGAATGGAGCAGATAGAGAGGCAAAAGAGGGACTGGTCACAGGTTTTCCTGATCTGAGAAAGTAGTCCTGTTCCTTCAGGCATGTTTACATGTAACCAAATGCATCAGATGAGCACTGAAAATGGCTTCTGAGTCTGGCAACAGAATCAGGTGCCCAGGGTATCTCTGTTAAGACTAAGACAGCCTTAGGCATGTAAATAAGCAAATCTGGAACAGTCCCTGACTCAATACATAGGCTCTGATAAAGTTTCCTAACACTATGTAGCAAATGAACTGGAGATTTTCAGGACTGCAGCTGTGAATTTAGGTTGCCTAAATTTCATCAAAATCTCTACTTCAACTGAAAAATCTCTATCTGCAATTGTCCTGCATGTTTCTGGAAGCTGGGTTACCTGAAGAAGCAAACAAGCCAAGGAAGAATTGGTGCCACCGGTAGTGCTGAATGACTGAACTTTATTCTTGAACATTTTCACAAAAAGAGAACAACGCCTGCTTGTTCTTTTAAGAAAGAATTGTCCTGGTTTCTCTGGAAGCTTACTCCAGGAGGGGACTCAGGCGTCTCTAGTTAACCAAAAATAACACTGACTGGAGGGAAGCAGATCAAAAGCTCTGTTTATCTCTATTGCTAGCTGCTACCTCGACAGCTCTTGCTTTGGCCTTTATGGGTACTGTTCTTTGGTGTTAATTCTCCTGGCACATTGTAGGAAGAACACTCATACCTCCTAAAGAAAACTCCTACTGGGTAGAATACCTTGTAAATCCTCCTTATGAGTGCAAACTGAATTATTTATTACTATTTAAGTGTAGAGACTACATCCAACTATGTATCTTTAGCTCTCTCCCCTCACTTCTGCAAAGTCCTCATGAGATCCAACACTAACCCTGCCAATGGTTTTCTTAAGGCAATAACACCTTTACTAACTTAGAAGTTGATTTTCTACTTTTTTTCCTCTTCCTTCACCTTACAGCATTAGCACTGTTGCTAACTTGGAAGAGAGTGTGCTTAATAAAGCTATTCTGCAATTTGCAGTGCAGCTGCTAACAATAGAGCTACTTGAAGTCTACAGGTGAGCACTCCAGCAAGTGGCTGCAGCTGGTAAAGGGTGTAAGCATGAAGAGGCAGAGTCAGCCTGAAGCACTGAGGAAGATTTCCTCATCTGAGGAGGAGAGTAAGCTAATGCACTGGATGGAGGAGGACCAGAAGGAGCTCCTCTAGAGGCAGTGGAACAAAGAAGGAAACCCTTTGGCCTAGGAGTGAATAAGGCAAAGTTCTTTCTGGCCGGACTGCACCACTTGTATAAAAGATTAAAAATAACAAGTATCTCTTAACTCTGTAGTCTTTTATTTAGTCAGCCCTTCTTCTGTGGACCTGCGGGAAGTAGGACTCAAAAAGACTAGCAAATAAAAGGCTAAATCCTGCCTCTCCATTGAACTCCCAGCTCCTGTTGACAGCTATTTTGGTCTGTAGGGAAGGAGAAATTGGTCAGCAGATCTTCCATGCCCTCTTTCTTGGAAACTTTAAACGAAAATGGGCAAAAGCTCATTAAGAAAGTCAATTAATCAAAGCAAGGCAGAGGAAAAGATCCATCAAATTGTGCTATGCTGAGGGCAGGCATGTTTGCATGAATATTCATAGGAAATTCTTCTGTTACTTCAGCCTGACAACCTCTGTATATTCAAAAGTGAAGTTAAAAGTCACTAGATAAACTAATCAAAGGACTTGCTCTATAGCTTTGTCATATATTGTTCATGAAGTTGGACATTTACTCTTTTCCCTTGAGTCATTTCAGACTGAAATGGAGTTCTAGCCTAGCATTTCATTAGATTCATAAGCAATACAGGCTGAAATAAATGAATAAAGGCAGAAAGGTATTGAATTTTTTGCAGGCAGCTTTCCTATTGGAATGTTTTTCACTTCTGTTGAGAATTCAAATGTTGCTTGTGTTTTACCAATACAAAATATGAATCTACACACTATTTTATCCATTTCATGGAGCAGTGACTCTAGAAATTTGCCTACATACATAAGATGACACAACATAATAAAGGGAAAGTGTCATAGTCACTCGTAATTTCACAGAGCAACTACAACAGCAGGATATGCAGTTACCAGCAAATAACACAGTGGCCCGAAGGTGAACATATGGTATTTGTCATACTGCTCGGCTGTGAAACTTGCCAATATGGCCATAGGAGGGGAAAAAAACCAAAAGAAACTATTTCATTTCAGGGGAGTGCATTACTGGTTTGATGTAAGTAAATCCTGTTATCAAGGGCTGGAAGTTAAATGAAAAGACAAGTGTAGAAAATTCTGAAACATTTAAAATGAAAAAATTATCTCACTGAATTGCAGGAGGCCATGTGATCTCTCACTGTAATCAATTGAAATAATTGAAATTGAAGTATGTTTAATTATACCCCAGTTCAGCAAATAATAATCTTTATCTCATTGTACTCATATGAAAGATGGTGTGGGCGAGCATATGGATCTTAAAGATGATTAAATTAGTGACTAATTTACTGCAAAAAGAGAAGAAAACAGACATATAAATAAAAGTTGGAAAAGAAAAATGTCTTTTCTTTTACAAATAACATATGACTAAAAATAGAGTATACACAAAATTTAATATTTTAGATAAACATAGTAATGCTCATATTAAGATATAATATTCCCTGACATCTTAGCAAAACTGATACCTGATAAGGATGGTGGGTCTTGGATCTTCTGCTAATGAGATCTATGGCTAGCAGACTGGTGGTTGTGCTTGGAATTAATGATTTCCACTTACTGTGAAACTTTTGATGGCCCAGCTGCTCTCTTTGATCCTATGGGGACAATATTACAAATATAAGAATGCACTTTTCTTGTAAGGAAGAAATTTGCCTTTTCAGAACACATAGAAGCTCCTGTGGCCAAGATACTGAAGTTAGGGTCCAAAAGTTAGGGTTCAAAGCCTTATTTAGGTGGGTAAACAAAGGATCAAGTTTTCCAAAGTGCTCAGCTGGCAATAATTTCCCTTCAAGAGGCAGCTGATGAGAGCTCAGCACTTTCAGAATGAGGTTACTTACTTAAGCATGCATGTTGGAAAGTTTGCCTCAAGTGCGTAGGATTGCAAAGATGAAACCGTCTTCTTTCCTTATACCAAATCAGAGTGAAAATAAAGCTGACTGAAATGATGGTTAGCTGATTAATCTATATAATTTGTTGCCATTGGACCTTATTGAGGCTAAGGGCCGAGTACAAAGTGCTGTATGTGCAAAGCTGTCTTGGTTTAAAAACACTTAGTGGTCATCATAGGATGATGGGATAATTCAGGCTGTGAGGGACCTCAGGAGGCCTCCAGTCCACCTCCTGGCCCAAAGCTCTGGGGGCAGACCAGGCTGCTCAGGGCTTGGACCAGCTGGGGCTTGAAACCCCCCAAGGATGGAGATGGCAAAGCCTCTCAGGGTGACCTGCTCCACTGCTTCCCTCATTGGGAGACAGTTTCTGCCTATACCCAGCCTGAAACTCTCTCATGTCAACTCGTGCCTGTTGCTTCTTGCCCTCCCACCCTGTAATGCTGTTAGAAGACTGATTCTATCTCCTCCATGGCCTCCTTATAGGTACTGGGAGGTGGCTGTTAGGTGTCCCCCAAGCCATCCTCAGTTCTCAAAGTGGGTGTCGTGGTAGTAAAAGCCAGATCTGTTACTGGCAGCAGCTGTGCAGCCAGCTAAAGCCCCTTCCCCTCAGTAGCAGGATGCAGGAGAAAAGCATCGGGACCTTCCCTGGCTGTAGCAGAGGTGCCTATATGGGCCAATGGTCCAAGGCCTTGCCCAAGCCCCCAGCAGTGGGCCAGGCTGGGAGACAAGGGCCTGTGTCCCTTCAGAAGGGGGGGTTTCTCCCTCTGCCATCCCCTGCTGCTTTGCCCTGATGCTGCTGTGGGTCTGAGGTGTCTCCCCGGGCACAGCTTTCTGCCCCTGCCTGTCGCGGGGCACCCACCCTCCTTGCAGGCCTCTGGGTCAAGGGACAGCCCCTCGCCACTTGCCAGGAGCCAGAAGCCCCCAGCCACCCCTGCCATGGGGAGACCTCGCGTGCCCCACAGCCTCTGCCCGGACTCTTCTTGCTGCTGGGGTCTGGAGGAAGGTCCTCCTCAATTTTTCCCTCACCTGTCACCTGAGACCAGACCCCCTGCTCTCCTCCTCCTGCAGCCCCTTCCCACTGCAGCCATTGCCCACGCTATCTCTGCCCCTGAGGGACGACTCAGAGGCAATGGGTAGAGGGGGCCGGGCCGTGGCCAGAGGTGTCCCCTCACCCCTGTCATGGATGTCCTCCCCGGCAGCCTCGCGGCACGACTCGCTCCACCAGCATCGCCCTCGCAGCCGAGTTTTAAACAGGTTCGGCTAAACCCCCACTAATTTTAGGTATGAACTCTAGTAAACTGGTTTAAATTCAGCTTGTGGTGACTCAGCTGGCATTCATAAACACTAGCGTAACAAAAAAAAAAAACAAAAAACCACCAAAACTAATTTTAAATCTGTCGCCCAAGTGTACGGTTGCATCAGTTTAGAAGCGGAGCGGCTTGCAGGCAGATTTAAGCTGAGCTGGAGATGCTTGGTTGCTGGAGAGCCCGGGCCTGGAAAAGCCTGGCATGCTGATACGAGTAAGACCCATCGGTTGTAATTACAAAATACTTCAGCTGGGGTATCTTCCTGCTGCAGGGTACAAACTAATCACCCGCTGCCGTACCGAGGAAGCCTTTCTTCCTTCCTTCAGGTGCTCCTGGTGGAGCGGGGGGATACGTTCCTCTGAAACACCCACTGGCAGCCGGGGCCTCGGAAAGGCTCGTGGGCCGGCCAGACCGATAGCCACTTCCATGAAATAATTAAAATTCTCAAGTAAAATACGGTGTTGTTATCATCAGATTGGGACCGGATCCAAAGTAATGTAGAGCAGGGAACAAGCGGTCCCCTTTCCGCTGGATCAGATGCCTTTCTTGTTATTAATTGGGAGTGCGTCAGCAGGGGAGGTAACTCTGTTAGCTAAATGAATAACGTTACTGAAGTTTCTCAGGTTATCTGTGCCAAATCTGTGTTTAATCGGCCTGACTTGGAAAGGCTATAAAGGATCATTTTATTAATCTCTAAGGTCAGGATTTTAGCAAGGATTTTGAATTATTAAAGAAACTGGCTGATAATTGGGGTACGAGGTAGAGTCATGCTCAGCTTTGAATTCACAGCATCAGCAAAACTTTCTTGAGACCTATTACTGGATTCAAAGGGGCTGAGACATACATTTAGACACGAGAACTGCGTTTTCTGATGAATGATTTAAAATATAGCAGTAAAATTCATCTGGATCCAGCAGGTTTTAGGGTTTGCTGAACTAAATTGTCCATGCTACTTTCATTACTTAAGAGACACGGGTACACCACTGTAACCAGAGATTTAGTATTTCCTGAGTTCTGTTAAATGAAAATCATCCAACATGAAGCCATACCAACTGGAACAGTTATACTGAGCTATAAAACATGACTTTGAGGGTTCGGCCTGAGAACACCTCAGGGATGCAGACAAAGAGAGACAGGAGTCCTGTCAAGACTATCTCAGCAGTGTGAGCAACCGCCTTTCTGCATTGCCATGAGCTTCCTTCTCCCCATAAGGAAAATCCATCTATCCTGTACTTGGTTCTTCTGGGCAGGAGGCAAGCTGCAGGACTCCTTGGCCTTTGTTCACTAGCTGCTAGCCTCATCTTTTAGTATCCCTTTCTTGGGCTGCATGATTAACAGGGAAGTTATTCTAGGCATTCTCCATCCTGAACAATGTAAACACTGAGTTTTCATTCCCTTTCCACTTCTCTAAGGAGCAGAAGTTGCCTCTTCCATTTAACTCTGAACAGATGGGAGGATGTGGATCATACACTACACATGCAACAGGAAGATGAAAGGAAGTAACATCCCCTAAAGATCTGATCCAGTGCTCAGATTGGTCAGGGAAAAATTTCTATAGTTTAAAGCAGATTTTAATGCCACATTATTGTTGTGAACTCATTCCTCCTGCATGGAGATACAAGTTGGTTTATCTCAGCTTTTTTATGGGGAAAGAGATTCACTGAAGCTCTGCTCACCACAGCAATGCAGCTATGGCTGACTGGACTTCTCCCAGCCTAATAACCCAGGCATTTAACTAAAACATTGTAGCATCAATCACCTGTTGTCGCTAAAATCCAGGATCATTTGAGGAGATGAAAGTGATAACATTGTAAGATTTTTTTTTCCTTCCCCCACCTCTGCGTCCTCTGTAGCTGAAATTGTATCCAATTGTATGGAAGGGGAAAAAAAATATATTTCTATAGTGCTTGCTGACCTAAGGTCAGTGTTATCTTATTGGAAGTGAAAGCATGCATCCAGACTTGGTTTTCTTTTAATAAGAGTGAAACACTTGCTATGTACTTTCTTCTACTCAAGAATTATATTGCACAGAAGGGATATATTTGCCCTAATAAAATCTTTTTCCATTTTTCCATTGCCTTTCCTTTCTCAGTATCAGCCTTTGAAAACCACTTTAATAGTTCTCTGAATGAGAATGGTCTTTTTTTTTCCATCGCTTTTAGCTCTTTCCTGTGTATAAACTGATATGTTTGGAAAGGCAATATGCTTTCAGATTATTAGAAAATAGTTATGTTATTGTTTTTGCAAGACCAACAGCCACAAGATGTTATTAGATGTATTTCTGAATATATTTAATATTCCATTACAAAGCAGAAGACATGTCTCAAAACAAATCTCAGGATGGGCAGACTCCTTTGGGAAATGCCATCTCCAAATTGAAGATTTTTAGCTTTGAGGGCAATAAGCCATTGGAATATGATCCCAAAGGACATGAGCAGCGTTCTGTTGTCTGGAGACTCTAAATCTAAATTTGAAACAAAACCCTAGCCACTCACTTCAATGGGGATAGGATTTCACTCTGAATATTTTCTGAACACAGTGTCTAACCATGGTACTTGAACTCATTGTAGTTTTCATTAAAAGACTGAGTGATGTTTTAGGGGACTGTTTTGCGCAGGTTGGAGTAGATGTTCCTAATGTTGGAGTAGAAGATTTAAAACCTCTAAAGGATTCTATGGGTATTTCAATTTAATCTTCTAAAATATTTGTATTTTCTATCTATCTGGGGAGCACAGTGTGCTTTACAGCTATTGATGAACTAAGTTTTAGCAGCCCTGTGAGATCAGTAAATGTGCTTACTACCGTTGCAGAATCTGAGGCACACAACATTGAAGTAACTTTCCAAGACCTGTAGAAAGGAGTAAAAATTTCATTGTCCTGTGATCCCTCTGCATCACTTCCAGCCTGACCTGACACCTGACTCTCAGAAGGTACCTACCTGACCTCACAGGGGTGACCTGACCCCTGTGAGCTGCACACAAGGAAGATTAAGCTATGGCAGGATGCAGGGAAGAGGATACTATGATTTGGCTGCCGTACAATCTTCTGCCTGCTCTTCTGCAGGCTACCAAGCCATTATTAGGCCAGATGGTGAGAAAAAAAAAAAAAAAGGATTAAATCACATTAGAAGAAATAGTTACTTTGAAAAGTAGAGGCTAAGTGAGAATAGGCAGGAAAGGACAATATTTGACAACAGTCTTTGAACAAGATCTCCCACTTCTAGCAAGGCAGTAATACAGTAATGTAATTATGTGAGAAAGGCTGACATGGTGTCATTTTCCATCCCACAGAGTTGAAAGAAAAAGAAAGATAGCAGGCACTTTGACAAGAAGCCTGTGGAAATGATTTTGTTGATTTCTGGTCACTAATATTTTAAAACAACAACAGCTAAAAGACATATATAGCTTTATACAGGTATAATTGCTTTTGATTTTCGTTCATCAGCAACTAAATTTCCAGTTAAAATTAATTTCCTAGCAATACACTTGACCTGAAGTTCAATGGTCATAAACAGGGTTTACTCAGCAGCTGACCTGTATAATCTCCTTGCTATGGAATTACAGGTCAGAATGATATCCTGAGCTGTTGAGTTTTATTATGTCCCTGACCATGGCTCTGAAAGGTTTTTAAAATTCATTTACAATTCAGGAATGAGTCACAGTAGTCCTTCATTATATATGGAGGGAAAAAGTCTAATGACTTCCACTGGGATGATACTGCGTTCCAATAGGACTGTAAAATCTATTTCTGCTTATGGCACTTCTGTTTTTTAACTCCTTCCTCTGACTTTCTTACCTTGAAGAACACAAAAAAATCCTGAGAGGCACCTAAGCATTTTTTGTATCCACAGCAGCCAAAGGAAACCCATTTTTCCAAAACACTTTCTCAGAAAAGATATTTTCAAGCTGTAGGGGAAAAAAAAAACCCACCTAAAATGCCCTGAAAAAAAAAAAAGCCAGTTTATCTATGAAAACAAAAGAGCATCAACCAAACATTTATACTAAATTCATGTCATAAATATCCATACATTTTAAGCTAGTTGTTTGCAGGTGTATGTGGGTATGATAATGTTATACTGATCTCCGCATATGTTTACACATTTAGCATTATTGTACAAGACTCACTAATGTTACCTACTACTTAAATAGTAACAGTTACTTTAACCCCTTATTTTATAAGTGATGTTACTTATTGCTAGATATATACTGGTTAAATAAAGATATACCAAAACCTACCCATGGTAACTGTTGGTAACTATTAACTCTGTTATCTATATCTGATTCATCCTGGTACTTTTCCTCACAAGGTTTCATAAATGCTAACATATATTTTCAGTGGTTCCATCACTTTCTTAGTTACTTTACCTACGTATTTGTGTCCTCCTAATGCAAATGAATGGCTGCTTTGAAAAAAGGAGACAAAAAAGGAAGAAAAAGAAGGTGGTAAGTATTTCCTGTTTGGTTTAACTGCTTCCATTTCTGCATATATTATTATTTAATATGTATTCAGTTGTACAACAAATCTGGCCTTACCTCTCAGACTTCCCTCTTTACTGTTTCTGTGCCACAGTTCTCTGTCCTCATCCTAAGTATGTAAACGGTAAGCACTTCAGGGAGGGAATTCTTTTAGGACTAACGAAGTCATTGCTGGTGGTTTGATGACCTCTAAGGTATAAGGACTCATTTGGTAAAGAAACAGATAATCTGGCATAACACTCTTGTACGTTTGCTAGTCCGTGCAGGAGGCTGGGCACTCACAACAACTTTGACATTAAAAGGACTATTAAAACTTGCCCATGTACATATTTCAGTGCTAAAACTTATGCATGTATTTCCAGTTATTCTCCATGTGACAGTAATAAAGGAAATTCCAATACATTTTCGGTAAGGAGGAACAATGCATGATCTGGAAAGAGGTTTTTATTAGTGAAATAATTGCATAGGTGGCTATATGCACAAAAGACTTTTAAAAAGAGGCAGAGGAGAAAATTCTGATTTCAAATTTTGGCACTGAAAAAAAGTACTGTATTTGAAAGAATGGACGAACAGATTGCTCAGAAATTGGGAGCATGCTTCCAGGGACTGGATTCACACATGTGCTTAAAACAACAGGGAATAAGGCCATTATCTCCACATGTAGCCATTTTTCCTGTGTGAAATAGCAATAAAGACTCAGGCCAAGTGCATGTAACCTACTACTAATTCCCAAGGGAAAAAGGCTGATATTCAAGCAATCACAATCAGAGGGAATAGCTTGAGCTACTTAATAATAGTGGTTGTAGAATACATGTATTTTTTTTCTACATTTAGCAAGGGGAGGAATAAATTAAATCAATTCAAGAAGGAATTAGACAGTATTTTGTATGAATAATTCAAGAACACTCTGCCTAGGCCTTGCTAGGTGTTAATGTAGCTTTAAGTTTTTGGACATCTAAAACTAGGCAGGCAAAGCAGAAAAGCTAGCCAGACAAATAAAACCTTGTTTGAGCTATACACTTCTATAGGTGACATACAACGCTTCTAGAAAGAAAGGAGGAGGATGAAGTATGAGGGTGCTGGCACAGGTGGAAATGGAATAATAAATGTGCCTGTTCCTCTAGAGAGTGGTGATGGGAGAATGGGACTATTGTTGCCGACTGTGTGTCCTCAATGCTGCTGTCGTACCTTCTGAAGCAAGGGGGGAATCTATAAAACGATCTCTGTTCATTTTGCTGAAAGGATACGTCTAATCCTGAACCTCTGACTGTTATCTCCCAAGGTCCTTTGATTTATTCTGGGACAAACTAAGGAACTTCACTTGGCAAATACTTCTGGTTTCTGTCCAACTTAGCTCCTGCTTATCCTTCAGTATTTATTACTAGTAAGTGGATCAAACTCCAGCTGCGTCAAATAAGAAACTTCATCCACCCGCTACCACAACAGCTGCATTTACCTTTTACAGTGGTAGAGACAAGAGTGGAGACAGAGCAATTTCAGCTGAAAGATTTGGTTATTTAACCAAATGGAACAGGCAAATTACTGAAATTCTCTCAGAGCTTGCCCTTTCAGGAAGCCTTTCTGTCACAGGCAGCCCTCACAACCGCACATCTCTCTCACTTCCAAGTCGTTCCATCCTTCTCTCCCCTCTCTCCAAAACCAAAGCAAAACAAACAGAGTAGGAAAAAACTTCTAAGCCTTAAAAAGGATGCAAATCGAAGGTTGCTTTAAGGTTGCTGTGTATATTGCTACTAATGGCAGATACTACAGAAAGAACTACTGTCCCTAAAATAGACTGCTTTAAAATACATCCTACCTTGGTAGGTACCTGTGGTGCAGCAAAAAGCTGCAATCTGTCTAATTCAGGAAGATCTCTTCATTTTCCTTTATATCAGTCCAGCAAATGAAGCATCTATTCCGTCACTTCCTGGTCCAGGAGTCTAACCTCAATACTCTGAGCTGGCAACCTGGTGGTTCCTGAAGTCACTCATTGCTTCAACATATAGTGAGGTGTTTATAAAGAATAATATGGTCTGATCCACTTGGGCTTCAAATGCCCTCTGGGGTTTTTCTCCTAACATGGTTTTCTGCACACTCACCATAGGGAACTACTATTTATTTTTTCTTTAGAAAAAAGAAAATATTTAAAGTCTAATTGGCCATGGTTTCCCTACCAGCCCCCCTCCTTTCCCTATGCCATCCCAGGTGTCCCTTCACGTGTCAAATTGGGAAGGTGAAGGACTGACTAGTGCTTGTTGCACAGAGAGGGACCTCTTGGGAAGGTAATTTGCAACTAGTGAGAGACAACTGAATTAGGTGGAGGGAGAAAGGCTGTGCTAGGGTAATTTGGTGGGGAAAAAAATAAAAGTGACCTATACATCCCCCTGCACGCTCCCAGCTGCCCTCCCCCAGCTCCAGCCAGTGATCCCTCCTACAGAGCAAGGCACAGCCTTCTCCTCATGTTAATCCTCTCCCCAGTTCTCTCCCAACATGAATGGCTTTGCCAGGATGCAGAACTGCCTCCCTACACCATGAACAAGGACAGGGAAGGGGTTTTGTTTCTGTTCTTCAGGTTTAGAAATTAATTTTGGCTCTGCTTTGGCTGTGCTTTGAGGTGGCTCAGAGTTAAGTCAGAGCAGGCATTGCATTAATGGTGGGGGTGGAGGAGCAATCAGCAAAGGGAGAAAAGGCTCCTCGCTCATTCTTAATGACATTTTACACAATCAACCAAGATTATGTCAGCCTAGTGATCAGAACAAGGAAAATTAGAGCTGGATTCTAATTTTCTGTGCCTTGCTTCTTCACTAGTTTGTTGCTTGGGCTTCCTCATTACAGGCAGGTCTGATAGCAATCCTCCAAATAAGCAGCCTTACATCATCTTTTACAAGAATGTGCTCCCTCTTGTTAGAGCCTGGTTTCTATTTGCACTGTCTCACTACTGTCTTTCCAGGCATATGTGTGAAGAACACCTTCAAGGGCTCCGTGGCACAGTGCTGCCCTGTGTCATGGACACAGGCACTAGGATGGGAATCAGGGAGCCTTGCCTATATTTGCCATATTTTGACAACTACCAGCTTGTGGTTGCCCCTTGCTTGGGGCACCATGTGCAAAGGAAGCAAGATACATTTGAGCCTGGAGGCCAGTGACAGTTGAAAATATAATTAAAAGCAAAGAGTGTGAGAAGCCTAGGAGAAAGAGAGGTAGAGATACCAAGATGAGAGGAGGGGAGGTTGGTACGAGGTCAGGAGGTGGAACAGCAGAAGGCAAGGGACAAGGATGGCACCACACTGGTGAGAAGGACACCAGTGTGACAGTTAACTGGGATCAAATGGATAAGTGCTCTGGGATCAAGGCATTGGGGATGGGGTGGGATGCATACTAGCTAGACGAGGAGACTGGGACCAAACCAAAGAGCCAGGAGCTATGTTTTTGACCAGATACCCAGATCCTACTCAACTGGAGTGCAAGGCCTGAGCATACGATTTCCATTGCTTGATGTTGTTTTCCATGGCTCCAGGCCTAGCAAGGAGGCAACACCTCTGTCTGCAGGGTAGGGAAAGGGCTCACAAAATCCTACCTCCCACTGCCTGCCTGCCGCACCTCTGTGCTGGAAGAAGCAGGTTTCTCCTTTGCATCATCCTCAGACTGCCTATGTGCTTATCCTGGGTTGTATGAGGGAGATGCCACAACAGTTAACAGACAAAGATCTTTGAGACACATGGGTGGACACCACTCAAAGTATTTGATATTAAGGTGCATGCAAGTACTAGGTACAGTTTTCTTCAGGGAGAGAGTGCCTTCTGAATATAGGAAAATACTGGAGTAGGAAAAAAAGAAATATCAAATAAAACAGAGGCTGTTTAAAAGGCTGTAATAGGCGGGAGATGGATCAGTAGCAGAACATGTGGGTTTTTTTGACCAATGCTCTTTTTAGTGATAAGGATCCAAGCCAGATTCCTTTTCAATGCCAAATACATCTATTGAAGTCCGAGCAACAGACTTAATTGCAGCAGGAAATTGCTGTTTTAAAAAGCATATCTGTAAAGAATGGGAGAATGCATATGGCACATATGTGCCTAGACAGTTTTGCTAAATAAACCATGAATTTTGACAAGTGTGTATCTGTAAGTTTGCCATGGAAATAGGATTGTATAACATCACAGCTGAAACAAAAGTTCAGCCTCTGAAAACTGCGGGGGCGTGCTGCTAAAATGTTTGCTTCGAATGTTAGCTGACTAGTTTCATAACTCCCATGCATCTAGTTAATGCTCTTTTAGACAATACATGGAAAGGGTGGATGCCAGGATTGCCCAATAAAAGCATTAAAATTGTTATATCTAATGGTCAGAACCCAATTTCAATGTTTCAGAAAATGACAGTAGTTTCTTACATTAGAAAATCTAAGAGATGAGAACTTCCCAGCTTGTTTACACAGGAATCTGTCAAGCAGAGGTGTGGAAAAATATGGTTCTCTGATTATGAGGAAGTTACACTGTAGGGGTATTAATATCATTTGAGGGACCTGGTTAGTTCAGCCAACCAATAAAGGATGGGCTGTAAAAGCTTTCTCTTTCAGGTTATTAATACAGAGCCATTCCCGATGCCAAGAGCAGGAATTACACTGAAGAGGAGATGTTACTGTTAGTGACCTCATGATTCATCTCAGGAGTCTCATCCAGAACCCAGTGAACACATTCTCACTCCGTAAACCACTGGCATGTTTGGCAAAGTGTCAGCTGTCCCATCAACCAAGACCAAGAACTAAGTAGATGAAAAAGCACATCCTGCACAAGACTCCTAGAAGTGGTCATTTACGCTAATTGCTTCATGGGGGTAACAAACTACCATCAACCACAAGGTAACCATGGGCATCTTCATCCAAAAGGTAAACAGCCCGACAAGGGTTCAGAGCAGCTTTTGTTGCACTGAGCACTTGAAGTCACCCTGCACTGACTTTTGACACCAGTCATTCCCTGTCAGCCCACCTTGGCCCATGTGTTCAGAGGATGCAAAACCTAAAGTAACAAAGCCAAGTTTTCCAAATTTGACCTGAATTTCAAAATGTTGGGGATCCTTCTTAGTCTTCACTGAAGATCTGTTTTATAATTCACCAAACTGGCTCATTCTGGTTCCTCAAGGTATTAGCATGACCACAGCATCTTTTGCAGGTGGTTTTGGTGGCCCCTTTTGTAGAGGGCTTTCCTACCCTTTTCTGGGTCAGCACCCAGCAAAAGCAAAGGCATCCTGCCCCTGGTTTATGCACTAGAAATGACCGCTCCACCATCCCCCAGTTTTGCTCTGTCCCAAAAGGAGAGCTGGTTGGGGTAGGAGGAAGGGTGATGGGGTACTATGCACACACCTATGCATGCAGGTATGGTCATGCACACGTTTGTATGTGCTCGTGTGTTGGGAGACAGGTTCTTTAAGCTGCAGCCCTGGAGGAAACACGTTGCTGAAGGACCCAAAGTGTCCATTTCTCCTGTTCAGTAGCCACAAAAGTCCCAGCCACAGGATTTCCCCAGGGAAAATGGTCCAGCTCTTGCTGTGGCATCTTTCATTGTTAGTAAGCAAAATTGTTTATTAGGACTGTATTAACACTGGTGTGCCCTATAATAAAAAACAGGAAACATGTATGTCTACATCTCAATTCAGTCGCTCTAGACAGTGCCCCTTCCAAAATTCTGGAATTCTGTAGTTTGTACAGAGGTGACAACCTGATTCTGCTTTTATTTCATGTAAAACAGATTTTGTCTGGCATGCGCATGTATCACAAGTCCAAACCAATACACTACACATGAAGTCAGGCACATTAGTGGTCAAGGTATGCACAAAAGCGTTTTTGCACAGAGACTCAGATGAGTGCGTCATGGCTTTTACAGGTCTCCTCTCCCTCCATCACCTGACACATCTTTTGGGCCACATGCAATATCCAGCTACCAGGGAAAGGCACATCATTGAGGGCTGAAACATGGGATTAACGTACATCTTTTTGCTCTCTGCTCCCATGGATTGCTTGGAAATAAAACCAAATTGGAGTCTCATTAGCACAAAACTTTGAAAAAAACCCTTGAAGTTTGGCTGTGACTACACCCCTTTCATGGCTATACTCTACAGCAGGGTAATGCCATTTGCAATACCGAGGCAGCAGAGACATACAGCAAACACAGAGCATCTCGGTAGAAAATTTGAAATTCACCAAATGACATAGATCCTGTTACAACAGTTTGTCTCCCCGATGGCCAAGACACTTGATCTATTAAATCATGGAAATCACAAACCCTGCAGACCCAGTGCACTGGGAGGATTGTATTAGACTCAGTCAGCAATTATCAGTAATACAGGATAAAAATCTTTACCCTGAAAGTAAGCTTTAAAAGGTCATCATGTAATTGTTGTCACTGATGGTTTCCGCAGTGGCTGTGAGTCCTATTGCAAAGCAACAGAGAAGAAATGCAGATGCATAAGTTGAATGCAAACCCTAAACTGCTATTTCTGTCACAGCGTTATTGGCAAAATTACAGACACAGCACACAACAGCTTTCTCCACACTTGCTAGCCTTAATAAATTTACCTTTATTCTTCACCAAATTTCCTCTTTATTGTTTTTCTGTGAATCCTCATTATGAGCAAGCACAGAAATGCCAAATGAGACAGGGAAAATGGGAAGCATGCCAAGGAGTCAGTGGGAGATTCAGACAAGTTTTCCAGGCCCTTTGCATTACTCACAGAAAATGTAATACACGAGTTAAAGCTGCGCTGCCAGATTAGATCTGGAGCTGGACATGGTGTCACCTTCTACTGCAATGAGATGTGGAAGGGAGACATATTGTAGCCTGATTTGGGTGTTGAGGATTTGTACCCGGACAGGTGTTGCGAGCTGCCAGCTTGCACCAGTGCTGGCAGTCCCCAGCTCCCTCACACCCACAGTTTCAACGGTGGAAGCATTTCTTGGTGTCCTTCCTTTCTTCATCTGGAGGACACTCCCCGCTCAGTCACACCTGGAGTCTCGTTCCCAAGGGGACGTCAATTCCCCTGCACCACAGCACATGCTTGTTGCTCTAAGGCAAGTGGCAGAATAGATTTCAGTGGTCCCTTGGCTGCGTCTAGAATCCTGCTCACATACCCCAGCCTAGTTATGCACAGCAGTCAGCAGAGTTAATCCCAATCCATTTTTAAGGTAGTGCAGGTAAACTTCATTAAATTCTCTTGTGGATAGTCTCATATAGAATTAAAAAAGGTCTTAGAGTGATTTAGTGCTTGGACTACACGTTTTGAGGTAACACGCCATTGCATGTCGGCTCCTGCATAAGCATCAGTGGGTGCTCTCTGCCCCAGCACCACTCTAGCTTGAATGACTTCACATTTGCTATATATTAAGAATCATTGACAATTACTGCAGATCCCTCCTACATAATAATTTGCAATCTAATAGCTTGCTGCCTCTACTACACCACTTAGTTTATATCACTTTGAAAATAATTTCTGCTTAATTGAGTTAAGGTCAACTCTTATTGAGAGTGCTGGCACA
The DNA here is from genome assembly GCA_026546715.1 of Gallinago undulata. Taxonomy (NCBI): domain Eukaryota; kingdom Metazoa; phylum Chordata; class Aves; order Charadriiformes; family Scolopacidae; genus Gallinago; species Gallinago undulata. Next base: position 129,535,828 of record JAOTQQ010000001.1, read on the forward strand.
GTGACTAAATGCAGTTCAGCTTATTTATTCTTAACTCATATTTTAACATTCCTGAGTGTTAATGTACAAGAAGCAGATTTTTCATACAGGAAACAAATAATTAGGAACATCCTGAGCAGTACAGCTGTTTAGCTTCACTGTACATTGTGATGCACTTCTGACTATGCCCAGTCCTATTGAAACTAAAATGGTCTCCATTTCCTGGCAAATCGACTTCTTATTGTAAAATCGTTCAGTAAGTTACTTCTAATAGTGGCTTTACAAATGTCTCATGTGCTGCTTGAATGGCTCTAATTTGGTTAATAAAAGGACAATTTTTAGTTAATCAAAGGCTTCTCAGAGGATTCTGAATTAACAGTTGGCTTGCTGGAAGGTAAAATTAATTAGATTTTTTTTTCCTTCTGCTAAAAGAGGAAAATAATCCGTTGCTTAAACACATTTGTGATAGAAGCTACCAAGAGGCATCTCAGGCATTTATTTTCTGAAAAGCTAATAATATCAAATCTAGTAAAAAATATTAAGTCATGAATACCTTATGTACAGCTATCTTTGCTATTAAACTGATTTTAAACAAGAAAAGTTTGCAGCCTTCAAAGCTGCTCCTCCTTCTGAGTTTCATCTTAGTCCTAGACACCACAGAGATCTACCTGGGTGCAGGAAAGGCTGGTAGGTCCTCTTTCTGCCGTCTTCCCATGGCACCCTACTTGCCTCACACAAACTCACAAGCACTTTCTTCCTCATTAAAAAAAGAAGATATTACTCCATGGGCCTGAAGTGGGCATCAGCACACCAACTGTGGTACCAGAAGCCAAATGCCACAAGTTTCTGAGTCTTTCCTGCAGCTTCCAAACCAGGCTCAATATCTCTGCGGCACAAGCTGGGGCTTGAAGCAAAATGCAGCCTCTTAGACAAAACCCCAGCTGGTTAATGTAACCACCAATGCTCTAAGGAAAGATGAGACAATTCCTGTATTGACCCAAATCTAAGGCAAGCCTGAATCTAAGGTGACCTTCAGCTTTAGCAGAGCAGAAGTTGCAGAGCAGCACACTGCACATCAAAACACCAAACACTCTGTGCTGCCTCTCAGCCTTCTTCCCTCCAGTCCCAGGCACAGCTGAGACAAAATTTCTCTTTTTCCTCTGTGAGCCCTTGCCTGAGCCCCAGACACCCTTCCTGCCACTGCTGAAACGGCCCCACAGTCCCCTGGGGAGGAAGGGGGGGGAGGGGAGGGCACAAGCCACCTCGCCAAAGGCTCCCCTCTCTCCCACCCTGCTTTCCTGACCTCCTCTTGCCCATCAACCCCGGGCACCTGCCCCCAAACTCAAGGGCCTTACACAGTTACACAAGTTACACTGCTTCAAGCCAGCTGTGAAGTACCTAATTAGTGCTGATAGCTGAGGGACAATCACTGGAGGGGTTCAGGAACACACACAATACCTCCCCAGCTAAACTGGTCGTGCAGCCGCAGTCACAAGTCCCATCATATTGTAACAGAACATCCCAAGCCTTTGTTACTTCAGGTATTTCGTAGCATCTGCCCCAAAGTGAGATAGGAAAGGGACAAATGAGCTCTAGAAGATTCTTATTGAAAAGTGCAAGTCTGCATATAATTCAAAATACAGCTGGGGTTACTACAGTACTACAGTATTGACGTGTATACTCAAGGAGGGATTTGCTGTTTGGGGTTTTTTTTTCTGCACCAAATTAACTTATAATAGCTACTAAAGCACCTGCCCCAGTTCTGGAGAAAGCCATAGCCACATCCAGACCCCTGGCCAGGGCTTGAAAGGTACAGAGTAACACTGAAATTTTTGTGAATTTTAATACGAACTGAAGGTACACAGCACTTCTTAGGGCTTGGCCTGGACACATCGCTCCCCTTCAAAGAGCATGTACCAACATAAAATGCTGAAACTGAAAGTGATCCATTTTAGAGGTATCTGTACACATGTACTGTGGTTTCCTAACAAGACTCACCTAGCGTTGCTATCTATATGTTTACCTGTCATTCCTAATAGCTTGTGAACCTGCTGACCAATTTCAAAGAGATTTGACAGAATAGCAGGAGAATCAAAAGTGTTTGGTTTGAACATGGTTCACGGAAAGAGGAAGCGAGGCAGAGAAACGACAGCCACCCAAGCTGAACCAGCGTTCGCATGGTGGCTCAACCTCAAGACACAAATCTTCAGGGAATCAAAGCATAAGACTGGCTCCACTGCTCACTGAACCGCTTCTCTGCCATCCTGAAATCCATCAAAAACACCTGCTGGAAGATTCACTGCAAGTGGAACAGGAGTCTTAGTGAGCCAAAAGTTTCACAGGCAACTAACAAATCACATATGTCATATAAATGTCTATGAAGCGAGTTATGAAAAAAGTTGGTAAAGCCTACTGAACCCTCTGTACCTTCACCTCCCACGTCTGTTCTTCACTGGAGTTCAAAGCACAGTGGAGCTGCCCTCCCCTGGTAGGGTATCCACATGATCGTGAACAAAAATTGCATTTGTACCAATAGCTTATTACATATCTCCTTAGGGCTTCCTATGGACCCTGTATGTTGCATTATGAAGGGAGGGTGGAAGCATGCAGTATGTGCAAGTGAAAATGCATACTTCCAGAGTTGTTTAGCTGAGACTAAACTGGTAACAATAATAAAGCCAGACTACTATGATAAAAAATGGATTGTGTTCACTGTTATAAAGATTTTTACCCACACTTCCCTTATTTGCTGTCTTTGTTTATATGGTGCTTTTTACAGGTTTTTATTTTAATCTTTATAATGGCAGGAGAAGTATAATTATTCTTGTGAGAAGCTGATGTTGTTTGTGCTATCTCTTTCCATTTCCCATTGCTTCCTAAGGTAAATGAAAGAACAGCCTGTGTGGTAGCAAAATTAATTTGTTTTTTTTTTTTTTTTCAAATGCAGCTTCTTTTTCTCTGTGTGAAATGGCCACCAGCAAAGTGTTACCCCCAGTCTAGGGGAACAACGGCTGCTCTCCCACGTGCCCATGGACAAGCCTGGGCCCTGGCACTACTGGGTGCTCTGGGGCAGCTCTCAAGCCTCTTGTTCCCACAAGCCTCACCAGAGGGGACTGATTAATGGGGTAATTTATCCCGGATCTAAGTTGGGATATATCCTGATATATCTCTCTGCCCTGAAGGGCTGCATGAGAGGAAGGGAGGCTGTGAGCAGAGCTCTTGCAATGACTGGGGCACCTGCTTATAGCAAGCCCCTAAAAAACTGCTGGTGTAGTTTACAACTCTTGGGCTTGTCTCTGTTCCTCCTGGGGGACAAAGATACACTCCCAGTCCCCCAAACCAGGAAAGCATAGGATGCCTCACATTCAAATATAGGCAGGGGCACAAGTCCAAGTGCATCTGCCGAGACTGAGTACAAGATCTTGGCTCAGAGGAATACCTTGGATGAGAGAAAAGGATTCTCCCCATTCCCTTGATTCCCAGGGAACAAAAGAAACGGTGACTTTGTTGTGCAGCTAATACAGTCACAGCTGAAAGACCAAGGCTATGGCTAACTGTACACAGCACATCAATCAACATACAGCCCTCCAAAAGCACACAGAGAAGTCCTCCCTGCTCCTTCTTCCCTCCTCAGACCCAGAAATTTGTCTGCATAAAATGCTTTGTAACCTACAAAGATCAAGGGAATAAAGAGCAGGTGGAGCCAGCCCAGCTTTGTCTCATACCCCAGCTCCCATCAGGGATGAGGGAAGCCTGGTCAGGCAGAAGGAAATTAGAAGTCAGTAAGTGTTGCGAGAGATAGGTTTTCACCTGACAGTTGCTATATCAGAAAAACATCCTTTCCACTTAAAAATCGGATTGTTTATATGCCCATACTATTGATTGCAAAGGACATCTAAGTATCTTGGTGTATGTTAAGCAGTTCTGAAAATTTTGCTGGAATCTGGTGTGCATACAATGATAAAAAGAGACACCCCCAATTAGTATTGAAATTCAGCCAGGCCTACTCATTTACTTCAGACTAAAACTGAAGGAAAATTTGACTTTGTCACTACTTTATCCTAAAATGTCATCAATGTCTTTTTCTTCGTGCCAACCCTTCTCTCACCCCTCCAAACCCATTCTCCTTGCTGCAGTTTCTTTCAGCTGCATATTCTGGCCTTCAACATCAAAAGACATAGCATCCTGGTAGAAACAAATCCTCCCTACTCTCTAATACTGGAGGGGACTTCTGACCTTTTAAGAGAAGAAAGAAAAGAGTCTTTCCTGCAGCCCTTTAAAAAATTAAACGTGTACTAGCACACAATTTAGCCTGGAGTTGTCTTCTCTATCTGCTCTTTCAGGACAGCTTGATTTTTCTTCATCTTTCAGTTCATAGCCCCCTGCAACACTGCACACGCACAAGGTGTGCCCACACCGTGGCTGTCCTCTGCCCAGGTCACCCTCTGAGGGGGCTGGAGGCCAACTGCTGCGTGCACATCCTGGCACACCGAGGGACACACGGACCTCAGTCCATCCCCGCGTTAATGTGGGGGAAGCTCTCAATGCCGTGAATCTGCTGCCAACACAGAGTGAGGCAACCAAATGAAGCGCTATTACTCACGGGCAAAACTGCTCCTCTTCCTCTTCATCCATGACTCCGCCGATGTCCCAGGGAATGCGGAAGGTTGGCTTTTTCCCACCACCGAAGTCCCTCTCCATGATGGAGACGGGAATAAATCACGGAGCCTGCCCTTCCGAGGGAGCAAGGAGCGCATGAAGCCGCTCTGCGCCTTGCTGCCCCTCGGCTGGAAAAGGCTGGTGCCAGCGGGGCTTACTCTGTCAGAGCAACCCAGAGGAAGGAAAATCGCATAGAGAAGAGAAGGGGGGAGAGCGGTGGCGAGACGTGAGTGCGTGGAGCCCAATCACCTTCCATCGTTTCACGAGTTGGAAACAAGATACGGTTAAGAGGTCATGTGCCCTGAGTGATTTACAAACGCAACGGCTGCACGGCAAGCCACATGAGGTTTTCTTTTCAACAGAAGCAGCGGGGTTTATTGATATTTTGTCCAATATCCAGGCTTAGAGATTGCCCATCACATATAAGGGAGAGTGTTAAAGCACTTAAAAATATATTAAAACAGTTTTAAAACCCACACGGTTGGGGGATGGTGTTTCCTCCAACCAGTTAGCAGAAGTGTAGGATTTAGCACTTTCAGTAGCAGACTAAAAACCTCTCCAAGGCAGTAAGTGGAGCCTTGGATCCTAAGCCTACCACTCATATTCGATATGGAAAAATAGCCTCTTTTCCTGAACTGGGCCAATTTACTACAGGGATAAGGAAGATGACACAGTAAACGTGGCTCTGCGTGTAGCCACATTCCCCTCTCAAGTGAAAAATGAGGAAAACAGCAGCAGCCTTCCACTCCGTATCAAATCAGGCCAGGATGCTCGCAGGGGAGTCTCACACAGTGAATAAAGCGCATACTTTTCCTTGTGTATCTCTGTCTGGAAGGGGCTAACCATATAATGCTTGTAGAAACAAGGAGAGGCTCTTTGCTCACAGGAGAATATTGTGAAATCACATTCCAAGTGTTTAAAGTCCACCTAAAGGGAACTTTAAATGTAGCATGATCAGAGAGTAAGAGAAAGCTGTCAGGTACTTAGCCAGGAAGAAAAGGAAAGAAAGAGAGATGCTGAGCAGGGCTCAGGAAAACAGGCTGAAAGTCTCTGGAAGTTTTACCTCCAATTATGGAATACACAGAATGATTTAAAAGGACATTGTAAATTCAAATGCAGTGTTTTAAATAATTTATGGTTAGAATTTAAGTCCCTTGAACAGTCTATCCCTACACTGGTTTGCCTTCTTTCATCTGCTTAATATATTTCACACCTCTCCTCTAGCACAAACTGAATTTAAAGAGGCTAGAGATTCTCTTTGAGAAAACAAGTTCAAACTTGGTAGAAAATGCAGGCAACATTTTGCACCAAAAAAAGGACTCTTCTAAAAATCTTAAGCGGGCTCAGTACCTCCTGGTCCTGAAGGCCACTCCACAGCTTGAGGGACTCACAGCTCTCAGTTGTGTTCTGGAGCAAAAGGGGAAAATGTGCAGGATTCTGGTAGAGCAGCCCCATCATGCAGACAAAATGCTGCCAAGACTAATCTGTGATGCTGCAACAAGACCTCATGGCTGGCCTATCAAAAGTAATCCATGTATGCTATGTCTAGTGAGGTATAGGGCTACACAGCATCCTAGGCAGTAAAGGCAGAGCGAGAGGGGCACTGCAGATAGGAAGGAGGCAGAGGTCCCAGGGGAGGAAGATCATTCACCTCTTGGCCACAGCCCTGGGGGTCTGGAGAAGCGGAGCCTGAGGGTGGGAGTTCATCAGCACTCTGCTTGCTGCTTCTGCAAGGCGATCAGATCTATCACGTGCCTTGCAAGCAAGCTGTGCTGGAAATCACTGTCAGCCTTCTCAGGGGGAACCAGCTCACTGCAGTGCCTTCAGGGGTAAATACCCAGGCACAAGGGGCTTCCTGCTGCCCGTGGACTATAGCAGAAATTACAGTGCTAGCCCAGCTGGGTACTGCTCACTTCTGCCTGTCCACCTCCTCCTGGCTGTCCCTTGGTGCACGTAAAAACCATAAACCTGGAAATGGGACCTTCTGTTTTGCTTTGACCACCATTTGGTACTGAGTCCATGAGACACAGCCAAGGCCCCAAGCTCCAACCGCAGTGTGAAGAACAATGAAGAGAGTGAGGAGGGTCTGGAATGGGGCACCACCGCTCTGCACCAGAGATGTAGCAAAGGCTTGGGGACAATAAAGTGCTGTGTGACACAGTGACCCCCGGACTGCTACAGGCTTCCCTGGAAGTAGTTCTTATTCTGAGCCCCAAAGCACAGATTTGTAAAGTTATCTCTTCCTTCTGTCCACTCCCTATTTCCCAAGGTACTTTAGAAAGGCTCCTAAGGTACTTCTGGCAATGCAGAAGATCTTGGACAGAATAATTTTAATCTGATGGCATTTCTGTTTGCGTCTCTAGCTGGACTGTGCTTGGTGTTCTCTCTCTTCCTCCCACATCTAAAATAAGGAGATTGCAGACGTTTCAACAATTCTTGTAGTGAAATTCTAAATGGTTTTGAGTGCATTACAGAAAACACTTTAAGGGGCTGTGGCTCTTCAATTATTTATGGAAATACTATACATCCAGATTTATCTTAACATAAATAGTATCCAACAGGAGCATAAAGAGAATAAAATACTTGAGGCTATTTTTGAGACCCCTAACATGCCACAGAGCTGCACACCCGCCCTCCAAGATCTGTTCGTTCTACTCACTGCTGCAGCAGAGGGTGTGTTGGTAATCCTGCCAGGGATGAGAGAAAACCCTCTCTGGAGCAGATCGTACAGCCTGAAAGGTCCTTTGCAGTTATTACTGAAAATATCAAGTCACTGAATCATAGAACCACAGGATGGTTTATGTTGGAAGGGACCTTAAAGATCATCGAGTTCCAATCCCAGTGACACAGGCTGGGATATCTTCCGCTAGACCAAAGTTGCTCAAAGCCACTGTTTGTTTCACTTAATGAAGGCTCTGGATGAATTTCACCTCATGCTTAGTTTCTAGTCTGAAAATCCCGGCATGGCTGTCACTAATGCAGATGTCCTTTGACCCACTAGGGCACAGAATAATTCATAGGTGGTCAGTGGGAGACCAGAGGGTTTCTCTGAGCCCTGAGTGTGCAGGCTCCCCATTCCCAGTTAAGATACTCTTCCAGACTTGTTCCTGCTGCTTCGTTTTCCATGTATCCAAAACAGCAGTCAATGGACATTTAGGAGTACTTCATTGCATAAAATGCATGATGCATTAGTATTTGGGGTCTTTAGCGGATGACTGGTGGATCCCGGAGTCTGGATAATATATCTGCTCTTGTCTGCATGTATCACAAAGTCAGGAAACCCAAGAAGACAGTCAAGCCTCCTTGAGTGTCGCTGGGACAGTCACCACTCACTCCTAAGAGCTATGTGGCTTTGGGCAGCTTCCTGCAGGTAAGGCTGCAACAGCGGGGAAGCAAACACCAAAATGTTCTCTCTCCATTGAGACTTATCTTTTAAAAGTAAGTGTCAGTCCAGAAATATGATAATGCCTCTGTCCCAGAAAGCCAGTTTACACTGAGACTTACAAGAAATACCTTCCCTGCACAGGTCCCCTCCCGGGATGGTTCTGCCCACTTTAGGCAGGGCCACAGTCCTCCCTGTCCCCTGTCGTTGTGTCTGCCGTGTCCCTCCCACCCTTACTCGAACAGCATCAGATTTGGCTTTGTTCCTCTTGTAGTCACTGCCCAGAAATGCAGGTGATCTCTTTCAGATGCTTTGGTGGAAGATACTAAGAAGTGAAAGGAAGAAAATTTACCTAATTTCATCTTAGACATCTGAAAGTACCCCCTTGCTCAGCCATATGACTGTGTTACAGTAATTTTCATAATTTGGTCATGACAGTTAAGGAAAGTTAAACACAGCTCAGGGAGATGCATTCATATTCTTAATTTGACTTCCAAGAGCGATTCCATGGAAACTCATGGGGCTGCTCACGTAAACAGAGTTACAAAGACATGCAAGCTTTTGTGGCAATGGATTGGTCTATGTCCCAGTGAGATTTATAGACCTGCATCTTTGCTGATCAGCACTCTCTCTTTGGAAATATCTTTTGCAGCTAGGTGTGTAAGCAGCAGCGTGGTGTACAACCGAGTCACACAGGCAGGTTGTGACAAAGTGGCTGTGTATGCAGACCTCGTTATCTTAAACCCAGTTGACAGTTAAAATAAAAAAGGATAGTTAAAGAAAGGATGGAAAGGGGAAAAGAAAAACAAGCCAGCCTGCCTATTGTTGAGAGCCCTTGCAAGAATACATCAGAAAAATCCTATTCAGTCTTCCTTTTTCTATTGAAAAAGAAAAACATCCTACCCAAAGGTATTTTAAAAAGCTCCACCTGCCCATGCTTTGGTACCCTCTCCCCTTCCTAGAGCTTGTGACAGTAAAAAGCCCTGAAGAATACCTAATAGCAGCTTCTCTGTAGATCAGCCACACTCCTACTGGGAAGCCTCTGCTGATTGCAAACCCACCTATGCAGTCTGGGGAAAATGATAAACCTACGCATTTTGTAGCTCAATCCCACCCATTCCCAGCCAGAGAGGGAGCAGATAGTGTTAACGCATTTCTCACCATGCAGTTGTAGTCAGTCAGATTTGGGCTTCCTTTACAGACCCTCACCTTCAGACTGATAAATGTGAATAGACAATTCTCTGGGTGCTTGGGGACATCTGCCATACCTCCCTTTTCCCTGCTATTATGTTCAATAAAAACACAGAAAAAACAAAGTGAGGTTTCATTTTCAGCAAAGCTAAGGGACAAGTGATGGACCAATGTCAGCAGAAGAAATCCAATGGGATAGTGACCTGAGATCACCCATTAATCATTGGCAATACCAGTTGAAATGCCCTGGCTGTGTCAACTATCATGTGCTTTCCAACCTCAAGACACCCTTAAATAGGGTGGGGAGCTGGGGGGGAGGGACGAGAGAGCAATGGGGGAGAATAGTCATACAAGCAGATAAACATTGCACATTTAGTACTAGGATCCCTTCAAACATCAAGGAAAGGAGATAGAAACAAGTAATAAGTAAATCTACATGGCATGGAGATTTCAATTTAATTTTATGAAAATTAATATTTCTGCCTGTGTATGCGGTCTTCAGAAGAGCAAAGGAGAAATTATGTCAGCTACAATATCAATTATCTACTTTCTCATCTATGTTTTCATTATCTTCTGTAGAAAAGCAAAGTTTGTGAATGAAGAAGAGAAACAAAAGCGTCATGTATTAGGTATATCAGAATAGCTTTGTTAATTTTCATACTGTGTAACAAGGTAGAACAAAAACATAGAAAGAAACCTTATCTTTTCTTACAGATAAAGAAGGGAAGGAATTATCTTTATAATTAGTCAAATTGGTTTTACACTTCTCCTTTCCAGAACATAAATCAAATGAGAAATATTTCTAAAGGAAATATTTACATGCACTGCAAGGCTTTTCAGAGGATGTTCAGGATCTAGAAGGTCACCATGAACTTAGCTTTTCATTTACAGGAAGCCTTCAAAAATACATTTTAATTGACATAAGAAACTTTAAGAAGAAGTTTTATTGTGTCTGGCTTTTTAATATATGGAAGATACCATAGCTTTTTGTTCTTTTTACATTAGATCGAAAAGAAAAGTATTTTTGAGGTGGCACATGCTGGTGCTCAGCATCAGGGGGGTTGGAACTCGATGATCTTTAAGGTCCCTTTCCAACCCAAACGATTCTATGATTCTATGATTCTATGGTGTCTGTGGTGTTCTCTGAGACACCACCGGCAAAGGTGCAACCTGTAATTTGCAAGTTGAATGCAGGCCATGAGGGGGGGATGAGAGCAGCAGGGTGCTGGGCCTGTAGGTAGGGATTCTTCACTGAATTTCACTGAATTTTTGGAGTTGGAAGGGACCATAGAGATCATCTAGTCCAACTCCCCTGCCAAAGCA
>JAOTQQ010000001.1:129546461-129588510 GCA_026546715.1 Gallinago undulata
ATTGTCATTTTGCTGTCCACTAGGACCCCCAGATCCTTTTCTTCGGAGCTTGTCTCCAGCAGGTCCATGCCTAACCTAACACATGGTGCCTCCTACAGGTACTGACAGGCTCCTCTGGATATCCCCTTTAGCTTAGCTCCCTACTGGCTACGAGGAGGTGTTTTTACCCCAAAAGAAGTGTCACCAGTGCAACAGCAAATCCTAATGCCAATTGAGAGGACTTCTTTGCGGGTCTTACAGGCTCACACTTCTAACCCTTTTAACCCAGTCAGTATCAGAAAGGAGAAAATTGGTCACTGCTTACTGAGTTTTCTTTCTGTTTGTGTTTGAACCACAGTGCTGGAACTGAGAATCCCCTGAGCTGGGCACTGTTCAACAGTACGAGGTAGTCAATACCCACAAAAGACTGCAATCTAGGTAGACAGAAGAAAGTGAGACACGGAGAGACAGAAATTTTCCAGTCACACAATAGCAAAGAGCAAACCAGCATCCTATAGACAGAATTGGATTTTATCTTTTTATCAGAAACATACTTCATATTTTTAACATTTATATCACTTAACTTCTAATGTCAAATGAAACCTCCATAAAAGCAAAACAGTTCTTTTGCTTGAAACACTTCCCAGGTTCCTCATAATCTCTGGTAAGAGAATCCTAATTCAGAAAAGCCAGGAATCAAGGACTAAACCATTAGTATTGATGCTTTTATTATTAGCATAGCTGCACTTCAGCTCCCCACAAATTTTACACACAGCCATAGTGAAGCTGAGCTTTTACCTCTTTCATTGAACTATATGGCTAAAATTATCAGGTCTCATTACCGCTTTTTAATCTTTCCCATATTTTGAGGCTTGTCGGCTGGGGAGAAGAAAAGAGAAAATGCAGTTCACTTATTTCATTAAAACCCAACAAAAGCCATTAAAAGAAAAATAGCACGTCAGGTGTAACTTGCCTGTGTCAGGTGTGAAGTCAGCCCGGGTGCTGCCAGCACACACGAGTGTTGGTGAGCGGAGCTGACAGCGCAAATGGTGGCCCCGCAGGTATCAGCAGCTCTGGGGACAGCCAGTGCCAGGGCCACTGTGGCTTCGCTCGTGAGTCCTGTGTGGGCTGCCCCTCTCACAGGTTACAGGCTGGGGGAAAGAGCTGCGCCTTGGAATGTTGCTTTCCCCTTCCCCTCCAAGCAGATATGTCCTCCCAGTGGGCACTGTCTGAATCTGGAATGTGCCTCTGCTGGTGAGAAGGAGGATTTTCTCAGAGAAGTCCCATCTTTCCCAAGCCTGGAAAGGAGAGAGAAAAACCACACAGCCACCGTGATGTGCCTCTGATTCCCCTGTCAAGTTGGTGGAAGCAGAATAAATGGAAATGATAAACAGAGGACCTGCAGCAGGACAGCGAGCCTGCCCTCCCTCCAGCTCAGTGCCCACCTTGCTGCCAGCCCCCAATCCCACCGTACCCCGAGTACTCTTACAAGTGCCCAACTTGATTTAGTTTCTAAAGGATTGCTAAAAAACCTGATCATGCACATCTTGTAAGCCGGCGGTCTCTTGCCAAGTCATTATCTCATTAGACTGGCTTCTTTTATGCCTCTGAAAACTAGAGAGAGCCCTCTGAGCTTCCTGGATGGTAACAAGACAGCAACGGGTGAGATTACACTGCCGTGCCCATTAACACACTGAATTTTATGTGTCTCTTTGTACCCATGTCATAAATGTGACATTTTCCTCAGGAGGAGGGGATTGTTCCGGTGTTTACCAGGCACTCGCTTGTCACACAATACTGTATGTTGCTCCTGAGACAATAATTCTGTCACATATACAAAGCTGAACTCAAGTGAGAGAAGAGGACATTAATTCCTGAGCAACAAAATTACCGTTTTCATAAAAGTATCCTTACAGAGAATGGATCTGGTTACCTTTGTTCATTTGGAGTAATCTTTTCCTCTCCTCCGTGGATGGGTGAGTCAGGCTGCAGGAAGGTGGGCAGAATTTGGCAGGTGGAAAGCAGCTCTCCTTTCTCCTCTAAGCCTTCCCCTCCTCCATGCCAAAGACAAGTATCTGGAGTTGGAGTCCTAACAAAGTTTTAGAAAGATGGTTCTGTCAGGCGTCACGGGTTCTTTCAAGCACTTCATCATTTCAAGCAGTTCATGATGAAATGAGCTCAAAGATGAGACGAGTGGATCAAGTCAGTCTGATCAACAGAAAATGAGACAATTTTAAAAAGGAGGTAATAAACACATTTCAGCTTCTAATTAATCTATCAAAAGCTCTGTTTTCCTTTTAGTCTAAAATAAAAGAGAAATTAATAAGATTTTTTTTCAAAGAATAGTTTTATGATTGTTGTACTCATTCTTTTATTGACATTGATTTTTAACCTTTCCTTATGATAACAAATTTTTTTAAAACCCTTATGTAAGGAACATTATTAAGCAGCTTTTTCTCTTTTTGTAACATCTGCATGTGTGAAAGGCAGACAAATTAGTACCAAAGTCTTGAAGGAACCTCAAAACACATTGCTTCTGACAGTGCTATCAATAGATAGGGGATACAACAGTTTAACCCACAGTTTCCCAGATTGTTTCTTTCCTCCTCTATTCACCTGCCTTTCCTGTAGCACAAGGAATATTCAAAGCACATAAAACGTGGTTTACTATGGATAAATTATAGAAATAATTACATTTTAAAAGGAGACCTGTCCAAACATGGCAGTTCTCCTGTTCTACCTTCCATCACCTCAGGGCAGAAGGCCGTGACCTCTGGTATGGGCTGTTTGCCCTTCTGTTCCCTCTGCACACAGGATGTTTTGTTTCTGTGAGCAAACAGCACCACAGCACCAGCCTGGATAGGATTGCTAAATGTTTTGACAGTTTGAGAAAAACCCAATAACGCAGCTTGTCCTCATATTGTGAGTGTAAGGGTTTGCATAAAAATTCAGAGAGACACTGCTGAGGAACGCTGTTTAATTGGACTGTTAGATCTCATTGCACGGGAGAAACAGTGCAATCAATAAGCCCTACCTACAGTTGCTTAAAAATGGAAGTAATTTAGAAACAAAACTGGCTGACAAAACCAATTTCAACCATCACTGTGCTAAAGGCCTTGTTAATACTTTTTACCCTGTGTTGTAAAGCTGCAGACTTAGAATCACAGAACAGAATCACAGAATTACCTGGGACCTTTCAGATCACCAAGTCCAACCATTAACTTAACATCGACAAAAACCATCACTAAACCAGGTCACTAAGCACTACGTCTACCTGTCTTTTAAATACCTCCAGAGATGGTGACTCCATCACTTCCCTGGGCAGCCCATTCCAATGCTTGATAACCCTTTCAGTGAACAAATTTTTCCTAATATGCAGTCTGAACCTCCTCTGGTGCAACTTGAGGTCATTTCCTCTTGTCCTACGCGTTGTTACTTGGGAGAAGAGACCGTCCCCCAGGTCTCTACAACCTCCTTTCAGGTAGTTTTAGAGAGTGATAAGGTGTCCCCTTATAGGTGGGCTTTTTCTTTTTTCAGCTTAGCACTGTCAAAGCCATTGAAAATGTGAACCACACGCTGTGCAGAGGGCTGCAAACCTGAGCACCATACATTAAATATAAAGATTCAGAATAACATATACCTCTCTTTTTCACACTCAACAACAGCAACAGTCACTGTTAGCTACATAAAGAGAACGAATCCAAAATCTGTTGCCAAATCAAACTTGAGCCTTAATGTGAAAGCCAGGATTTTATAAAAAGGGTAGACGTTATTAAGAAGACAGCTAATCAATCAACTACCCAGACACTCAACTTCTCATCGAATCTGGTGCCGTTTGTAAAATATGTTGAGATCCTTGACTGCAATGAGATGCAATAGAAAGGCGAGGAATGATTGTGGGCAATCACACCCTGGTGATGAAGTGCCAAGGAAACATCAATAGTAGTCAAACCATAATTTTCCTGATTACAACATGCAATCTAGGCTCCCCCTTCCTTGGTATTGATGCAGAGTTTTAGATCAACTGTGTCAGACAACTGAGTTTACAAGCCGTGACTGGATTAAAAAAGCACATATTGAAGTCTAAGTGTATACCTTAGTAACGTTTGTCTTCAGTGAAACATAAGCACATCCTTAGTTTTATAAATGTGTTTAAGTACCCTCTTGATGGAAATGTGTTGTTAACAAGGCTTATTACAGTAATTTGTATTGGATTCATTTACAGGCCAGAGTCCCAGTGTGTTTGGCATAGTGCAAAAATTGGAGTATCAGCTTCTCTGCTCTGTGAATTACAGAATCAAAGTACAAGAGAGAGAAACAACTGACTGTCAGAAAGATACGGGAAGCAGCAGAAACCTACACAGCAATGGGACGGCAGAAAATAGCGAAGCAGACAGTACCCACTGCAGTTGGAGAATGGCTTTCATCTCATCTAACTTCAGATTTTACAGTGTAAATTTGTGTAGCTCAGTTGGTTGCCCAAGACCCCCTAAATCTGATCCATTTATCTGACTCACCATTTTATGCTGAAGACAAATCACACCTCTTAACATACCTCTTCATCTCCACATGCTGCAATGGAGGCAAGAGAGACAAGTTCAGATGCAGCCGTTGTATAGAACCACTGTCCATAAAAGTTAATAAATGAGAAAGGATAGACGATAATAATAATACTGGCACCCACAGTAACTTTAGCTGGAAGGTGGATATCCACAGTGTGATGTTAAGGGAAAAAAAATAATCTCAAATTTTAGCTGAGACAAAAGCAACCATGCTGAAGGCAGACAGCTGCATTTGCACATCAGTAACGCAGTGAAGGCAGCTGCAATTCACTCTGAATGAATTAACTCAAAGAACGTCTATGGAGGAAGACAAAGAGGTTGAAACCTGTAGATCTTTTCTTGATTTCTCATTTATATTATATATATAAAAGCTTTGGGTGCAAGCTGATGCTGAAACTCCAACTTTTTCTGTATTTACCCAATTCAGTAGCAAGTTAGACAGAAGCCCCTGGGAAAACTTGGAGCTTGGTCAGAGAAAGCTTGCTCCTCCATGACTTGTGATGCTGGACCACGTAGCCCCCTAATCTATGTTTGTTGGAAACCCTTTGCCTGAAACCTCTGCCATTTGCAGTCCTTGCAGCAATACAGTGTGGGTGAAGCCTGATCAGCCAGAAGGTCCCTCTGTGTTTTGTCCTTCCCTGCAGCAGGTTGCTTGGTAAGGGTAACAGGGGAGCTGTCAGTCACATCTCACTCTGTGAAAGTCCATGGGTCTTACAGCCCCACCGACACTCCTCCCTGAGCTCGTCTGAACCCACTACGGGCTACTGTGTGGCTCTACTGCAATCTTACTGATATCTTAGGTGATGTGGAGTATGTGGTGCTGCTGAGCACGTGCCCATCATCTGACCCTGTACGTGTCCATGGCTGTGCTGAAGTCAGTACCTAAGTGAGTATACAATCTACATCTGAGAGCAATATTTCATTTTTAACACTTAGGTGGCACACCTATCTCCAAACCACACCCTCTCCCAGGCTGACCAAGAAGGTAACACATTCTTGCTTCTTGACACTGTCTTCACTGGATAAGAGTGCCCAGTATTCTTCAAAAGCACCCAGCGCTTATGACTCACAGAAGCAGATGAGATGTCTGAGGCTTAACTGACCCTGGAGCAAAGGTACCAAGAACAGTAGTTCCAAGGTGGATACGTGAAATAGGGAGCCAGGAAGAGCCCCTCCTTTTGCTTGTTCTCTGGGCTGTACTCCAAGTAGGTGGATCTGGACCAGAACCTGCTTTTGCTAGGTACTGCAACAAAGGAAAATCATAAAGATGGCCATTAGATTTGAAAACTTACATGATCAAAGAGAGCAAATGGGAACGTAGACCAGATGCCACCACTGTGGTGATCTCACAGTCTCATTACAGTGTTTCACAGTTTTCCTTGTACTCTTGGTCTACCAAGATGTTTATGAAGAAGCTTTGCTGTGAAGAATTAATTCCTCTCGAAAGCACATTGCAAATTATGTCACACTTCCAATATTCAGTATGCCATACTACAAATAGGTTTCTAAAGTGTCAACAATTTCTAAATAATTGCGAACTGCATCCGTGCAAATGAGACGCTAGTAGAAACAGCTCTGCTCTATTGTTCTCTAGATGCGTTTGCTGTTTTGGATAATCTTTTATGGTGCCACAAAAGGGGTTTCATACTCATTAGCTGGCTCTTGTTTGTTGGAAGCAGTTGATTTACTAAATATCTCGCTTATTAGTGCGGAGGCATAGAACAGAAGGCAATACTTCATGACTGCATTTTAATAAACAACGTTGAATACTTTATTTTTAGTAAGTAGTTGGCAACAGTTAGGCTATCGTTTTTTTCTTTGTGAAAAGATTCAGTTGATGGAATCTGATGTTTCCTTTAAGTTGACCGTGTCCTTTTCTGTCATCTTCCTACTAACACAGTTCTGCCAACCATTCGGGCCAAGAATCTTGCCTGTGATAGCTCAATAGTTGGGATCCCAGCAGATAGCAGCACCCATTACTGACTCATTTTGCAACCTTGAGCTAATCATGTCATCTACTGCTGCAGAAAGTCTGTGAAATTGGTTCCGCTGTGGTTTAACCCTGGCCAGCAGCTCAGCCCCACACAGCCACTCGCTGCCTCCCTCACCAGTGGGATGAGGAGGAGAAGCAAAAGCGTAAATCTGCAAAAACTCATGGATTGAGATAAAGACAGTTTAACAGGTAAAGCAAAAGCCACACACACAAGGAAAGCAAACAGGGAATTCATTCACTACCTCCCATGGGCAGGCAGGTGTTCAGCCATCTCCAGGAAAGCAGGGCTCCAGCATCTGCAACAGTTACTCAGGAAGACATCACACAGAACGCTTCTCCCTTTCCCCCCACCCCCGAGGTTTTATTGCTGAGCATGACGACATATGACATGGGATACCCCTTTGGTCAGGGGTGTCACCTGACAACTTCTTTTGTACCCCCAGTCTACTCACTGGCAGGGTGGTGTGAGGAGCAGAAAAGGTCTTGAGGCCGTATAAGCGCTGCTCAGCAATAACTAAAACAGCCTTACATTATCAACATCATAAATCAAAAAAACTTAGCCCCATACAAGTTACTACAAAGAGTTAACTCTATCCCATCAAAAAACAGTGCATATTCATTGTGTGCATGTACTGCACTTTGAAGACACAATAATTGGTTAAGTATCACCTTCTGCCATGGGATAATGGTTGGAACAACACCCAGCTTTAGGGTTAATGTAACCCACCTATCTCAACCCCTGACCAGTGTGAGGATCAACACCAGTGGACACCTTTAATGAATCTTGCCTCACTTGTAAGCTTTGAGCATAAAAAAAAAAAGAGGTGTTACTTATGAAAAAATTAACTAAAAAAACTGCTTCAGGAAATCAAGAAATATACTGAAATAAGCAGAACGGTGTCCCCAGTAACTTCAACAATCACTAGTTAATGCTTCATCCCTATAAACATCAAATTGCTAGTTGTGTTTTTACTTTGTCTCTTTTCTTCCTACAACAAAGCCTGCACCTCATATTGGAGGGGCACACTACATATATATATATGCTATTCCATCCCCACATTAATGGCTCTGCTGGATTTCAGCACGCTCAGGATTTTGCCCCAGGATGTGTTTGTACATATGTGTATGTGGCAGAAGACATAGGGAAGGGATTATTTTTCACTCTTGACAGCATGAAGGATTTGAGCACTGATGTTAGGCACACCACATCTTCTTGCCAAAGTGAAATGAAATCTGCTCTAAAGAAGCAGTGGCATGGCAGCAGCTGTCCCAAATGTGTGCTTTGAGAATATCACTGAAGTCATGTAATAAAAGGTGCTAAAGAAAAAGGAACTGTACTTTCTCTGATTAGTCCAACCAGAGATCACAGAAACCCACTTACATTCAACGTAAGACTTTAATCGCTAACCTTTCAGTCACTCACGTCTTTTACACACATCAAAAATGAAACAGCACGAAACACAGGCTTACCTGCAGTTCTTGTTATTATAATCCTTAAGTGGGCAATAGGTTTTAGTGGAGAATGAGGGAGAATGAGACGTGAGAAAGGTGAAATGGGATTTGAGCATGAGAGAGTGTTTTCTGCGTGCAGCCACCCTAATCCAGATCTCCAGCAAGTCCCTAATTCTCAGACCACTGGGACAACAGAAGGACCACACTGACTCCACAGGCTTTACGGTTCACAACCTAAATGCCTAAATTACATTAAGAATTTTCTGAAATGTGAATCAGTTCAGTCCAGAAAACGTTACACTGCAGTAAGCGCTATCAATTCTTTTCTGCCCACACTTACTCTTTGTTCCAGTACGCTTCGTTTGATTTTTTTCTTAAGGGAAAAGACTGCTGAGATTTCAATCCTGTTGTGATTTTTTAGTGCCAAGAATTCCTGGATTATGCCAGCTCTTGTTCTGCTTTGCTAACCATTACTTTAGTGCACGGGGAACAGGAAATTAAAAGAATTAGTAAGTTGTCCTTGTTCAATTTGGACAAAGCATTAGAAAATATCCTTCTGAAAAAGAAAATGTAACAGAGGATATTCACTGTTTTCATAGCATTCCTGGGAAGCAAGTACTCCTAGTTTTTCAATAAGGTTTTTTATCTGGAAGTAACCATATGGTCTATTTGCAGGCATAAACAAAAGAAACACACACGCAGAAAACCTGATCAAACAATGTATTCAACCCACGTGGAACCTTCGTTTACTGAAGGCATCCCCAGGTATGCCTTCATGGTTTTCCAGGGAGAACTCGCAGTGTAAATGACAACTGGGCCAAGAAACTGTCTTGGCAGCCCTAATCCTGTCTCCAGATAAAAATCAATTGCTAGATGAACTGTAGCAATCCAAAGGTAACCAATTCTGCCCAGATTGTGATACACCAGGCAAGCATCACATCCAAAAATTTGTCTCCCCTGATAACCAGAACACGTTCCAAGGATCTTTCCAAAGGATGGAGCATGAAAGCTGTGTGACTAATCTTAATAGCATCTACTGCTGGGGAAGCCGTTGGTCCAGAATAATCCACGGTAAGCCTTGGCACATGGATCAAGTGCCCGCAAGGTGCCAACCTCCGCAGCATTTCTGCTCTGCAGCACCCCTCCAAATGGGGGCTTGCAAATTTTGAGGAACACGCTGTTCTTTCCTCCATAACTCTGCACGCTCCCAGCCAATTTGTATACTTCTGAAGCACATGTATTGCCTTCTGAAGGTTGTGATTATTAAATGCTAGTGTTTGCTACTATATTCCTCTCCTGAGGATGGGTTAGAAACAGAAATTAAATTGCTGTATTAAGAGAGAATCAGGAAAAGGAAGTTACAGTGGGTTTCCCAAAAGACAGATGATTCATATATTTCATAAAAATTGTACCATAAGTGTTAGCTATCACTCTCAGATAACATTATTGTTGTAGGCATTGTTGCACGTAAGTACTTCATTTATCTAAATTGAAGCTTTACGCTTCTTCTCACTCTGCAGGTCTCAGCCCTGCTATGATGGAGCTACTGTAGCAATGCATTATAGTGTCAAACCAACTCACGTTTTATATTTTTAACTAAACAAGGTCAAAACAACAAAACACAGCCAAGGAAGGAACAACTGCTATCGTCTGCAGCTACACTTACGTAGCAGCTTACTTCCTCTACTTTTTCTGGGCATGGTTCCTGCAGAAGTGGAGAGTGATATTATCGAAGACAGATTGCAATTTTAAGAATGTCTGTTTTCAGATGTCCATGCTGGTATCCTTCACACAGGACTGATGTTCATAAAAAAGGCATTCAGCACTTCTGACAAAGGGGGCAGAGTTCAGGTCTCTCATTTAGATACTCTCAAACAAAAGCAAGAAGAATCTCTTGTAGCTTTTGAAATTTTTGTAAATTAATTAAGAAAAAAATTGTGTCCTGAAGCAAAATGTTTTACTCCGTGAAGTGCCATTTTCCTGTTTTCCATTAAAATCAAAACATGAAAAACACTTTTAATGTTTCTAGATATTAAGAGTTATTAAATAATAGCAATATGAACGAGATAATATGCTATATTGACAACTTGTAAAGGCTAGAATAAAATATTTGTTTTCTGTTAATGCAATTATTTATCACACATCATTCATTTTTTCCCCTATGACTTTTCTGGCCCTAAACATTCAACGGCTTCCCAATCACAGCATATGTTTACACTTGATCTTCAAGTTTTTGGGGTTATCCTCTCATTGCAATGAGCACACCCTGTCACTCACCTTCCTTGTGAATAGGGTTGGTTTCTGACTCATTCTAACGGGTCACTGCCCACAGTAAGCATGGTGGGAACACTCTCAGCCTTTGTGGGAACTTCCTTACCTTCTCAGACCTCTTGGTCTGCTCATATAACACTCGTGAAGGTGCTACTTACTTTTTGATAAACAGACATGGTAATGTCAACCTGCTTCACCCCCAGGGTTGAGTCTGTATCACTACTGAGTGGAAACAAGGAGTAGGAACATGGAGGTCAATCACCTCACAGTTCTGATACCAGGCAGGCATATTAAAACTAGATCCAGGAATATGTAAACCGAGTATACTTTTAGTAAACAACCCTGGGCCCAAAACTGCTTGGCAACTGTAATAAGTCACCTACTTGGTTATTCCCTGACTAGGAAAGAATCTGCTGGGAGAACGACATGATGCAAGTCATAAAACGTTTATTGTCACAAACCTGAACTGACTCTGCTGGCAGCCTTTCACATTTAATATTTCCAGCGGTAATTAATGAGCCATTTTCCATTGTTCTTGCTTGGGGAAGCCAGTCACTGTAACCAGCATAACCTGCCTGTCCTCCAGAAATGAGCTTGCATTTGATGATTTTTCTATTTTTTTTTCTTTCCCATAAGGGCTTGGAGAATCACATCTCTTTTCCAGCCCTGCTGTATTTTGATAGTGTAAGACTGAATTTCCTCAACTCCTCCCAAGATCTGAAGGCAAAACTAAGATTCTACAACTGCCAGTATAAGAACTGGCTGGAAATTTTCTACTTTTACATTGTCACTTTCACAAACTACAAGAACAACTGCTGGAGCATTCATATTGCCAAAAGCTCCATTTTCTCCCCCTCTGCTTCATTGTCCAACTTCAATTCAAAGCAGTGCTGGTGATTCAGCTATAAGATGACCTGTGAGCAGGGTGCATTAGACCACTGGAGCTGCACTGCCACATTAGAAGAGCAGGTGGTGGCCAGAACCACATATGCCAAAAACAGACTGGCTGAAGCGAAATAGGTTTGGGCTTTTTTTAGTTGGTTTTGGTTTTTTGCTTAGGATGAAAACAGAAAATTTTTATCAGTCCCTCTAAGTCATAAAACAATCAATCAAAAATAATCCCAAATAAATTCAGAATTTACCAAAACAAAACCTTAATTTCTTGGTTAGTTAAGAATTTAATTGTAGACCATGGACTCTGGAAATGTGGAAAATAATCAAGCAGAGACTACAAATCAAAACCAAGAGATCCACCCTCATCCCCTAAAAATCAGAAGTAGTATCTTAATTTAATGGTGAAGTAGCTTTTTAGCTTTTATTTAGCATTTGTGTGTTTTCTGAGGTAGAAGAAATGTAGAAATATAAAGTGAAATGACAACAAGATACAGAAGGCATAGGCAGTTATGTAAATAACTCTGAAACAAAGAGCTTCAACTTGCCTTCAGACATGTCTGAGTGCATACATTAACTTAATTTCACTTACAAATAAAACTGTCTTTCTTGCAGCTAAGTTAAACTGAAGCCAATGCTTCATTTCATTTTGCTTTAAGGTGAGGATGCCAAGACAATATTCCAAGCAGCAAATGTATAAGCCCAGAGATCTCAAGAGACGAGTATTGCTTAGGAATCTCTCTCTCCACAGGACCTTATGAAAAAAGCCACAGTTGTGTAGTACTGAACAATTTTGCAATGGGAAGAAGGTCACTCCCAGACTCTACTTAAAGAAAGGGCAAATTGGGCACTGAATAGCTGCTTACTCTTTCTCTACGAGTTGTAGTTTTCATTTGTTCTGAGATTTTTCACTGAAGAGGCCAATCAGCTCTCATTTTTTTTCAAATAATTTTTTTCTTGCCTTGAATATCTTGTGCTGATAAAGCACTTTCAGGCATGACTTCCTGAGTTTATCTTTTTCTTCTGCATTTATTACTACTGAAAAGTAGAACTCTGTAATTGCCATTCCCACAAAATTGTTCCCACAGCATTATTTGGAATAAAAAAATTATTGCAATGTTGTTACTTCAGCAATGTGACCCTTTCTGATGCTCCTCTACACTCAGCAGGATTCCAAAAAGCAAACATTTGAAGACCAAGCCGGCCAGTGCCAGTCTGTTGGTTCTTCTGGCCAATCTTTTGAAACTCACTCTAATGAGGCAATATTTATGATACTTGATTGCAACTGCAGAGTTCCCCCTGGAGTGTCATTGAAGGAAGCACAGACAGTGATTCCTGACACATTAAAAAAATTACTGATAAAGTTGGACCACTTATCCTTTGCAATCTTTTAACTTGTCTTACATCAAACCAAACAAACCAACCCCAAAAGATCCAGCAAACAAAACTGTGTTTATGTCATTATTTTAGGAACATCTCTGTGGTGGCATTCCAGACAGCTCTACCTCACTTAGCTGAATTGCTCAACATATTTGTGATACTGAGCAACACTATAAGCCCCAAATATAGCACTTGATACAAAAACAAAGCTTGGAAAGACTTGAGCTTAGTAAAAAATACCTTCTCATTTCCAGAGGTAAAACTTCTTCTCTTTCACTTATCTGATACTTCTTGGAGACTGTGTCTTTAGAGTTCAGAACCAGAAATATCAAACTACCATAGCTCAGGATGTTTCAGCAGGGCTGGAGTTCATCTAGCAGATAAAGAGATTGTCTGAAATTTCTAGACCAAGTGTTTTTGTGAACCTGCGCTTTCAGACACTGATGCAGCATGAAACCTTTTGAAGATTTTCTCTCAATCCCAGCCATCCCCTACAGAAAGGGCAAAGCCATCACTGTTTGATGGCATTTTTGCAGTGGGATGAATTACCGTTCCTCAGCCCAGCTGACTCCAAGCTTGCTCTTAGTTCTCAGCAGGCATGAGGTAAGAAATGGTAGGTTGTGTTTCAGTGAATGAGGCTTAACAAGAGAAAGTGGAAGACCAATAATTTATGGAGCAGAAAATGGTGGTAATTAACAAGTGTGATAATTATCACCATCTAGCTATTTTGACAGGACATCTGGGACTGCGCTTAATCCAAAAGAGAAAAGCTAAAAGTACACTGTAAAGCCTTTCTGCTGCTGGAACTCCACAATGAAGCTGAAGGAGGACAGACCACATCCTCATCTTACATTTTCTTCTGCAAGTGTTTCCATTCTACACACTTTGTAAGAAGTTCTGGCAAGATATTCAGAGTAGGAGATTATTTTTCTGAAGAAAAAAAATAATTAAAAAAGGAGCATATGCTTCTATGCCAGGGTGCTTACAGTTATACATCTAAAAATATAGACAGCTTTTACACTGAGATCAATAAAAAGTGATGCACTTAGACTGAAAGACAGTGATTTCATAATATCCAGAAAGCCCTATAACACCACGATTCAGTAGTCATGGTAAGATGATACTGCTGGCATCAATGCATCATTTAAAAACAACGCAATACATTTCTGAAGCCTATAGACTAAGTCAGACTTACTATAGGTTCACTGCTCACTACCCCCAACTGCAATTTTATAAGCAGCAGCCAATATATCGAGAAAACATTTTAGAAAGCATGAAATACATTTCAAGTTCCAGCAAAATAATTGGATCCTTCTAAGGTTTGCTTAATTATGCAACACAGTTAACCCCCAAGTCAATTATTTAAAACTTAGGTTAAATACATGAGAAAAGCCTGTCATTTCATTTGAAATAAGATTTTTTTTTTCCACGACAAGCATTTGAATTAATTTTTTTCATATTGGAAAACTCCTGTATGTTATGAAATCACGTTGCCCTGCCAAGTTAAGATGCTTTAATTAAATTTAAAGCAGAAAGATTTGCTACAATCGCCAGAGAAAAAGAAAATATGAAAAATGAAGCTGCAATAAAGAAATCTTTCTTGAGTCATTTTATCAAACTGGTGATTTTGAAGTCTATTAACAGCTGTAGGCCCAAAAAGCATGTGAAATCATTCAGGCTGACAGATCCAGGGGTCCTTTATCACTAGAGGTGAAACTATAATTTCAACAACCGTTCAGCCATTATACTGAGAAACTGTACTGCCTACAGCTAGCCAGTGGTCAAACTCCTTCTGTAACATATTATAGAATTGCTATAGAGTTATAGTTATTATAGAATTAAGTACATTTCAAAACATAAACCAAAAGATTTATGAGAGGTTTTCAGCAATAAGGTTCATCGTGCAGCAGCTCATGCAATGCAGAGGCAAACTGTGTGGAGTGAATACACAGTCTGTGCTTATGGCCTCCTAAAACACTGCAATTCACTGGAAGTCTTACAGCACGGAATTTTCAGAAAACATACAAAAGGCTGATATTCATCACATCTGCCCCAAAAATGCAGAGTGCTGGCAGATGAGAAGGGTTTGTCTGGCCATATCCCACCACTCCTGTGTGGCTCTCTTGCAGCCTACAGCCCTTCTGTCCCCACCGTGGGGAGGGTGGTGAGGACGGGTATACTGCAAGCAGCACGGCATGGTCCACACAGCACCCAGGAGATATGGATCAAGTCGGGGGTTTTGAGAAGGGGGGAAAATTTTTGTGCTGGAAAAGGCACCTCTGGAATGGGAGAACCATCCAACCCCACAGATGTCCCCATGGCTATGAAGAAAACAAGAAAGAGCAAAATGCAAGCATAGAGAGGTTTGCTGTCCTCGCCTCCCTTCTATCACTGCTAAGGGCCATGAAGATGATCAGAGGGCTGGAGCACCTCTCCTGTGAAGACAGGCTGAGAGAACTGCTGCTCCAACAGCTGTCCGTAAGTGTGCACAGAAACAAAACATTAAGTGCTCAGTGAACATTAGTAAGAAAATCTGCATATCTAAAGCATTAGCTGAGGGAGTAGGGAGTACAGACCAAAATTTGGGGGTTAAAGGTGCTAAATTACTCATTTAGGGGATACCAATCCTGTATGATTTTAGGTCAATAACGAACATGACAGGAATTGTGAACTTGAGCCAGAGGCTCTCCAGACTGAGCCACCAGATTCGCCTTCCCCACCACGAGCCGCCCTCACTGCCTTGCAGACAACAGTGATTTATATGCAAAGACGTATTCAGTCTTGCAACAAGACCGCTTTCGCTATTTGTCAGTTACAACAAAAATAAACCCTTCCCAATTAACTACTCAACTTCATATGGCAGCTACGTGGCTGCCCATAGCCTTAGACATTACCTCGCAGAAACCTCACCCTTATCCAGTGAGGTCTTGGTAAGATGACAGTAATGTCAGACCCCTCGCAGCTTCATTTTGCAACCTGCTTCCCTCTGTATCCCCACTAACACAGCTTCCAAGTTTCTGACACACGCACATGCCTTTGCAGATACATTGGTTTATTGTTCAATTTTTCAGGGATCCATGAAAATAGAAGCAAACAAAACTCTGCCAAGATGTCTAAAAAAAAATATTTTACATTATTCAGTCAGTACAGGAACAAAATTTTGTAGAAAAGCTAATAAAAACCCCCAAAAACTTCTGAATCGCTGCCTCAGTTCTTCCACCACTTTTTTTTTTTTCATTCATTCAGTGTCTGCATAGATGCCAGCGTTTTGCTGAAGCCTCATCTCTTCCTGTTCCTGCAGCCAAGGTACATCTGTCTTTCTCTGATAATCAAAGAAAGGCTGCTGGTGAAAAAAAAAAAAAAAAAATATTTGTTCCCTTTTATAAGTACTGGTGCTCTCCTTCAGGCAATGTCCCTCACTAGCCAGAAATCAGTTTGGTCATCTGTTTCTTGGCTCCCCGCTCATCCGGCAGAGTATGATTTGCTTGTCCTTTACCCGGGGAGAGCAAACTCGTACAGTTTTGTAGCCCTCTGCTAAACACGACAGCTTTTCCAACCTGCCCTAGGTGTGCCAAATCTGAACAGAGAGGCTATGTCATAGGTATGGAAGGAACACCACACAGGTAGATAAGGATACATTTAGCCACGGACCCACCTGCCACATCCCTGATAGATGCAAAAGTCAAAAAGTTTCCCAGGAGCACTGATTTTGTTAAAGCTTTTGGTAAAGGGAGAGTCTCTCACCACTCACAAAACAAAACGCCAGCCAAACCTTATTATTTTAAAACACAGGCACTGACAATACTGGGAACAACAGATTCAAACGTTTTGCTTCCTTTCCAACAGATTGTAAACAAAATCTTGAAGCCTCTCTGCAGTGAAACAAAATGGTTATGGATGCCTCTCCCCGAGGCACAGAGCATGGGAGGCCAAAGACTTCTGTTAAAAAACAATTTCAACTATTTGCCCCCAGTCATATAAGGTTGTCCCTGTCTCCTAAAGAAATCAGTGTCCATGGGCTTCTGCGAACACATTTGCATTTTTAGCCTTCTCTTAATCCACAAAAGATCCTTATATGTATCAAGGTTGCATCTTGTCCTTGAATGTTCCTTTTTCTCTAAGCTCTCTAGTTTATTTGGCAGTTTATCTGTTGTCTCTGCTTTCTTTGCAGCCCCTTGATACCATCTGTGAATTTGATTGATGTGTAAGTTTTCTTCTGTCATTATTTTAGGTCATTTAGAAAAGCAAGTATTAGGCTCAATACTAATCCCCAGAGAACTCCACTTTGCTATTTTACCACTCCCAATTGCTTTGGTTTCTGATTGTTCAGCCAGTTTCGTATTAAAATTGCAATTATCCCTGTGTTCTTTTTAAATAAATTGTTTAAATTTGATTCCCTTTGTGGAATGCCTCAAATTTTTTGCAGATAGTTTTTTCCTTTATCTACTGAAAGTACCAATGAATCAAAGAAAGGAACCAAGGTTGTTGGGCTTCTCTTCAACCCACGTGGCCTGCAGCATATCTAGTTATACTCATATAGGTCTTCTTACATGATGATTACTTTTTTACTTACTGTACTAGAAAGGCAGCATACATATTGTGCACTTCTATATATAACGTACTTCTGTACATACTGTATGGAAGCTGGGATATATAGGACTTGTCCACAGCATAACAAAATTTTGCTTTTGACTCGCTATGATACTCGCTCATGTTTGAAGATACATATGTTCAGGATTTTTACTATCAGAACAGGACCTGAAATTCCGGTTTCTTATCTCCTCCTCTTCTTCTGGGTTAAGAAGGAAAGAGAACTAGCTCTGTGTTTCGTTATAAAGGCTTCTTTGATATAAAAGTTCAAAAATTAGAGGTAACTTCTTGTTCTTCTAGGAAAAATATACTGTTTAATGTTTCCAGATTAAGCATTAATTAATTACCACATAAAGAAGTCTAATGCTAGTCACATACATCTATCTCCTCTAGAATAACACTCTCCTAAAATAGCAGTTTCCACCTTGAAGCAGAGACCACAGAAAACACTTGATCTCTACATCAACTGGACCTGTCCATGCTGTTCATATCCTCTTATGCCACCATGAGATGACAGTACAGAAGCTGCTCCCCTCCCAACCAGCCGATGACCACTGCTAACAGTATTCAGGGCTGGACAGTATGCACTGTCCTCACAGGCAGCCGTACTCAAAACTTTTGGGTTATTTATCAGAAGCAAATGTGCTGACTTGATTTTCTTCTAGCACATTTCAGCTAAAGCACAATAGATGTTACAAAATGACTGGGAAAATACCTAACATAACCCTGCATTCATGGAAATGGTGTTGTCAAACTAGGGGAGAGAAAAGTTTTTTTAAAAATATTTTGACTGATTTGCCTCTTATGCTTTCATGTCTGCCACTCATAGCTCCACAAGACTTGTCAAGTGTGTTTTTCTAAGAGGAAGATGTGAATTTTCTTCCTGTTTTGCTCCAAGATGAAATCAAGAAAGAGGGAGGTGTCTACAGGAGTCTTCTGTAACCTTTCCATACACTGAATAGTTTTCCCTCTGCACTTGGACAGTATAATCAAGAAGTCCTCATTTAGAGTTTGAATCTTTAATCATGGTTTTCCTAATAAAATCCTCTCTGTTTTGATGGACCTCATGTTAGTTCTCCTCGAGTGAACCCCAAACTGATTACTTGACAGGGAGCATTATCTAATTAATTATTTAGAGAAACGACTACCAAATTACACACAGAGATTGAGCAGCATATGGTGAATCAGTTTTAATCCTCTACTCCAGAGTCTAAATCCCAGGTGGGGGACTACAGTCTTCTTCTGAATATTAATCTAATTGCACGTGTACTATCCCAGAAAATGAACTTCTTGTCTTTATGGATTTTTCATCATTTTACCTACAGTGACAGAGAAGCCTACAGCCATCCCAGTTTATACATGTCCACAAAATCCACTTGTTTGCCATATTTCTGAGTTGTCAACTTTCTCAACTCCATAACACTGTCTCCCATCATCACCCCAGCAATGCCACCCTCAGCACATGTTTGCCATGGCACTCACCGAGTACTCTACTCCTGATGAAGGAGTCTCCCTCGTACCTCCTTAATGCAGGAAACCCGATTTCTTGTCATTTCCTTTCATCTGCTTCCAGTACACGTGCCCTGGATGGACTTAGGGCAACAAAGCTAGTGAAGGGCCTGGAGAACAAATCGTATGAAGAGTGGTTGAAGGAGCTGGGGCTGTTTAGTTTGAGGAAGAGGAGGCCGAGGGGAGACCTCATCACTCTCAACAACTACTTGAAAGGACACTGTAGAGAGGTTGGTGCTGGTCTCTTCTCACAGGTAACTAGTGACAGAACGAGAGGGAATGGCTTCAAGCTGCAACAAGGCAGGTTTAGAATGAACATTAGAAAGAATTTTTCACAGAAAGAGTGGTCGGGCATTGGAATAGGCTGCCCAAGGAGGTGGTTGAGTCACCATCCCTGGACATGTTTAAGAGTTGTTTAGCTGTGGTGTTGGGGGATATGGTGTAGGGGAGAACTTTGTAGAGTAGGGTAGATGGTTGGACTCAATGATCCTAAGGGTCTTTTCCAACCGAGATGATTCTATGACTTAAGGAGACAGAATTGGGGTTTTAAGATTTGTTAGCTCTAATGACTACTCGCATGTCTGTTTGGAAAAGTAACTGAGCACATTACCAGCTAAGTTCACTTCAGACACTCTATAGTTTCATTTGATCTCAAATATAAGTGTTGCTGTATTTTATTTTTTTTAAACATAGCCATAGGCTAAAATGGCTTCAACATTGTTTAGACAGCAAAAAAGAGCAGTACCAAGAAAATCTAAATCCTGCTTCAAAATGCAGTGTTATGTTTTTGTCATGCAAATGACAAAAGCAGTGTCAAACAGACTAGAATTTGTGCAGACTCAAATTTAAGGATAGAAATAAAATCTTTAGAAAAATGTATTTTCAGAAATAACTCCTTTCATGATATCCTTGCAGCCATCTTCATCAGAGCTTTGTGCACGGCCTGAAAACCAACCTGCTAATCCTAAGCAAAGCCACACAATACCCTCTGCTTCATCCAGCCTCTTAAATTCCACATGGTGCACCACAGATCAGCAGTCCTCAACCCCTTTCACTGCACCGTCATGGACCACAGTCCTACCTCAATACACCAGCTCTTCTCCTAAATCCAAACACGGCCTCACAATAAGTCACCTCTGCTAGCCACTGCCCTGTAAGCACTTCCCTCCAAGCCAGGCAGAGATGGGCACAGGCAGCCTCAGCCACAGCTACCTAACCCCAAGGTGTCACGGATTACTTAGATCCCCATATGTGGCTTCAACCCACGTGTTTGCTTTCTCACTGATGCAATAGGTTAGATGAGACGAGCGGCAAAACCAAATCAAATCCAAGTTGCATCCTCTACTGGTTTTGCCCCACAGGTTCCTGGTCAGAAAAGCAGTGCGAGTATTTAAAAATTGTGATCGGTACAGCACTGGAGAATAATACAGTCCTACAACAAAAAGGACACTTGAGCTGGTGTTTATTTCTCCCTAAGCAGCATTAGCTTTCTCGGTGCTTTAGCAAGATCTGCTGTGGGGCATACCAGAGGGGACCTCTGCCCCAGGACCTGAGAGAGCACAGGTTTCACTGACTGGCTGCACTTGCCAGCGTGACACCAGTAACCACAGCCTAAACGCTGCAGGAGAAGCGGGTAACACCATAGTGTCAATCCTACCTACTCCCTGCTTTTTGTTTGCCTGCTTTCAACTGCACGTTGTGTACACGTTAACCAATTATTTGGCAGCCCTTTCCCTCCCCAGTTAACAGTTACTTCTCACACATTCTCATGTTCTGTGTTGTGTTTTTTTTTTTCCCCAAGTTTCTATCTTTCCTCTTGTGTCATGGGCTTCTGTATGCTCTTGTAATATTAACTAGGTATAACAGCAGCCAACCTCTGATGGGCTTGGCGCCAGAGTGATTTATATTTACAAAAATCCCCTAAATAAAAGGGAGCAAAAACCCATTAAGTGAAAGCTTTAGAACTCTTCAAATCAGTTTGAATTTATATAGACAGTACAGGGAAGGATCACCTTACCTAAATGTATGCACAAGCATCTTGTGTCGAGCTCTTGACTCTAGGTTCTCTTTCTGCAGCAATGGCATTGTTGTGGCAGCTACTTCAGGGCAAGATCGTGGAAGTGTTTCTTCTGTCCAAGGACTACAGAGGAAATTCAGCTGTGAATATCTCGGCTGTCATCCTCTATATTTGTTGGGCTGAATCCTACCCTACCTGCTTGAGCAGCAACAGAAAGAACAAGTTTGGGTTTTCTTTTATGGAATCATGGAATTGTCAGAGTTGGAAGGGACCTTTAGAGATCATCTAGTCCAACTCCCCTGCTAAAGCAGGAATGCCTAGAGCACATCACTCAGGACTGCATCCAGGCGGGTCTTGAAGATCTCCAGAGAAGGGGACTCCATGACCTTCCTAGGCAGCCTGTTCCAGTGCCCTGTCACCCTCACTGTAAAGAAGTTTTTCCTCATATTTGAATGGAACTTTCTTCCAACTTATTTGGCTCTTTACCACAAGAAACCACAATTCAGATTTGTAGTGTGACTTCAACCTGCTCTGAAAGCTGACAATCTGGGTTCAGTACTCCTCAGATGAATTCCTTCAGTCTCTCCAAGTAGTCTAGGAGCAAGTGTGTCCTCTCGTCAAAGCTACAAGGTGTGCAAAAAAGGAGCCCAAGAGCTGTACAGGGAAATTAGAACAAGCAAATGGAAATATTACTCTCCAGCTCAACGAGGAAGAAAATTCTTCCTTCCAGATCTGTGGCTCTCGCTGCCCTTTCTGCACAGTGAGACGGTGCTACGAGCAGTGCAGAAGGTGGCCTCACGCAGCAAGGTCTGTAGAGCACATGGCAAAACCTCCCAGGTTGATAGTTATCAAACCCAGATCTCCCACCTCCTAATCAACCTTTAAAGTAGTGTGTCAAAGGGACTTGCCACCACAAGCCCAGTCTGCTGCTTCTCCCAGCTTTCGTTGCAGGGCCCACTCTTGCCGTGACACAGGTTGTACTGCCGTTGGCAAGACGCATGCATCCTCCAGCAGAGGCAAGTGCAAAGACGGATGCTCAATTTGTACATTCCAAGTAGCCCTGCAAACCTGACACGGGTGCTAAAAGCTCAGTTCAGCTTTTTAATATCTAAATAACTTCACTGGAAAAATTTAGGCAACCATAGCTGTATTTTTGTATGTACGGTACTGCATTGCTGTATTGCATTTGGGAAGATAAAGGATTTGTGGATTGTTCCCTTTGGCTTGTGCAGATTTGACCTCAGCCTGGGTTTGTCTGTAGACACCTACTCTCTTTGACAGAGCTGGGCCTAAGGCACTAGTGACAACTTGTTGGAGACAAATAATTCAACAAGTGGGTCTACCAACACAAACAATATATTAGTCTTGCACATACAGTATAGAAACAGTGGAGCTCTCGTCTTTCTTCCTGTTTTCTTCCGAGGCATGATTTCATCAACTTCATCATCATGCACAGGGCAATTCTGTTACTATGGTAAACAATTTATCTCTCTCACTTTATTAATAGCCATTCCAAACAAGCGGAAAAAAAAAAAAGAATCTACAAATTTAGATTTATGCCTTTGGCAAAGGAAGGCTGTTTTGTAGATTAGCAGATATAACCGCCCTACCCGGAAAACCTTGCTATCGGAGGCTTGTGTTATGTTCGCACAGATGTTCACAAATAAATTCAGTCTCTGATTATTTTCAGATTAATAGCATCCTGCTCTATTAGAGCATTGCCAAATCATCATTTTATTGCCAGCCTTGCAAGGTTTTGTGCTTTTTTTTTTCTAAAGCTCCAAGAGACATGTGATTAGCCAAAAAACTCAGTTTTCCTTTCTAAAGTCTCGAGCAAGCCTTGTCGCAAGCTTGACTCACGTTACCCTAGGGGACCAAAGAACAGGAGTTAATCTTCACATTTTCTTAATCACTCTCAAGACTTTTAAGGCTCTGACTCATGATTTCTAATGCCTACAGTTGGCAATACTGCATATACATTACATGTGTCATATCACCCATCTGCCAGTAAGCAAAATCTTTATGAAACGTCCAATTAGTTACTACTCACTGTTTCTAATAAATAATTACTTTTTTAAATGCACAAAATCTCTGATGCCAAAGAAGTTATATCACTGCAGTAGTCACTCACAGCAACAGAAAATAAGTTCCTCATTAATCTGATTAAAAACAATTAGTAAAATCTACCTCCTACTCAGTCACGCATGTGAAACCTAAACAGAACTTCTTCAGATTTCTCAACTCAGCAGCCTACAAAACAGAAGGTTGTAAGCCCTGAAAACTCTTACTAAATATCAGTTCTGGAAGCCTTCACTGTATGGCTTCACAAAAATACAAGTATAAGAGGCAACTTGTGAAGGTTTGTTCCATCTGAGGAGTCTCTCATTGCATGCTTACCAGCCCACCAGTAAAACACCATGAGCACCTTCTGTGTAGGCTGAAGGCCCCTTGTGAAGAGCTGCAGGTTACCTCCATCCTTCCACTGGGACTGACGCCTTTGCCAGGTCACCCACATGGCAGCAGACTTGTCATATACTGTATCTCTAAGAAACCTCTGTAAAAAGAAGGGCAGAACGCCTTATGACATGGGATGGTAGCATTTCATATGTTTACATTGAAATTGATAAGCAAAATTTGATGTTTTGATTACTCATGCTGACATTTAATCTATTTTACACCTTAGAGAAAAGCCCTAATTTACAATACATGGCATCAGGTAACCAAGACAAGTCAGAGCACCACATTTAAAGTAGAAAACATAGAAATACATACAGTAGAACTAATTTCAGCCATATTTAAGTTGTTCAATAACTTGACTATATACACTGTTCAATTCACTTGTCTCTCTAATTTTGGTTTTGCTTTTCAACCTACAAATAAAATCCTAATTATATTTTTAACACATATTTAATGATTATACTTCAAACTAAATCAGAAACACCTAAATACTTAAGAAAACTGTGCAACTTACTTAGTCCGAGTCAGAAATATTCTCCTCCTCTCCACGAATCTCATAAGCATGTTTTTATAATTTTCTAGACTACTAGAAAAACATAAGCCAGGAAAGAAGGGAGCAAAGTAAGAAAGCACTTAGAACGTGTCTTTGTTTCAAGGACTTTAAAGATTAATAACTTAATTATTAGATTAGTAATTATTAATAACTTATGATTAAAGACTAGAAAAAGTTTAATAACTTGAATATCTACTCAACATTCACAGATATTGGAGGCGCAAGTGGCACACTACTGCTGTGATGGAAATGTTTGCTGTTCGTTTTGCCAGAAACTAAACACTTTAACCTCTACATTTCTCGCTATATGAACACACTTTGTTTTCTAGCATCACGCTGAAATATCCCCACAACCATATTATATGATTCAACGCTTTAATACCTGAGTTGCTTTCCCCAGAAACAAATACAGTATCTTGTATTGGTAAGATGAAAAGTCCTTCTCAATCAAAACATCCCACCATTTCCAGCAATAAAACGGCAGAGAAATTACTCCATTCCTTAGCAAATACTTTTAATGGTCCATATTAGTGCCAGGATTTATCAATTTGGATGTCACAGGTTTGTTCATTCTCTTTATGATGATGTTATCCACTTCACACGTGAGTGACCACTCTCAGCTGACATACAGAGGGAGCAATATGGATGTTTTTTGCCCCCCGCCCTCTTTTTGGTTTGGGTTTTTTATTTTTTTGTAACAGATTGCTCCTTTCCATCCTTGAGCACGTGTTTATACTTCACTAATTTTATTCAGCTTGCTATAATCCTTAGCCTTAATGCAAAAAAGTCATCTGCCATATGAATTAGAAGGGGAAAATACATAATGCATGCAACAGGGAGGATGCATTGAGTTAGATCTTAGTAAGCGTTTACATCTGCCACTCAGTCATGGCTGACAGCATTTTCCCGAGGCAATATATATTCCAAACTTTGTTTTGGGAGTTGGGGGGTGGTGGGGGAAGGGAAGGGAAGGGGGAGGGGCTGGCGTTTAAGTAAACACCACCCAAAATTGAGGCAAAAACCACTGCACTGGTACTTCTGCCTGTAGAGGCATAGTACTCATATTCACTACTTTCATACGGAAAAATGATGCAGCTATACAAAAAGCTGAAAATACCTCCAAATTCGTTGTTTCATAAGTGAAAGAACTTGTAAACACATTGAGATTGTACTGATTAGGGTCAAACAGAGGTCAAATTACAGAAGTAACACACCATCTAGAACTGTTGTTCCAGGGAACCTCATTACATTGAGATGTATTTACATAGAAGAGCAGATCGGTAACTTGTTAAATTAATAAAATTAAATCAAATCAATTAAATGCAATCACCTCATGTCACAAAGGAGATTTTACAGTACAGAGGACAAAAATATATTACTTAATCATACTTGGGCTAAATGCATTATGTTGCTGCTATTTGGCATTTTCTCCTTAAATTTAGAGCTTGTGTTCTCTGAAGTGCAAGCTTGCTTTCCAGCTCTGTTAATAGGTCAAGAAATTAAAAGCCATCAAACGTTCATCAGGCCAGAAGTTCAGATGTGGCTGTCTGTCCAAGAGGTGTCAGCACTGTGCTTTTGTAGAGCTAACTGCCACAAGAGAGGCTTGACTTGAGACTGAAGTAAGGTGAATACGTGTTGCTTCCTTCTCCCCTGCCCTGAAAAGCTAACGCTTCCACCCCAGTATACACACTTTTGGGAGACGCACTTAAGACTCCAGAGGGGAAAACATATCATCTTCAAGAAATGAAGGATTTAATACATACATATATATTTTAACTACAGTAACAACCTTCCCAATGTATTTCTCAAATGCCTTGATAACACTTTTTATGATGCGAACATGAAAAGCAGTAACAGCTTTGTATTTCCAATCAGCTTTTTATTTCCTCTTTGACTGCAGACGTTCTTCTTCGCATAATCCACAGCAACATCATCCCACACTACCGTTTGACAAATTCCCACTAGACATTTCCGACATAATGGCTGACCACACACCGAATGCCAAGTGAAACCCTAACATCTGCATAAGCTTGCTTTCAGAGTGGGACACGGAAGATACCTTAAAATTAGCTCTTGGTCGCATCTGCCTCCATCATCTCAGCGGAAGAGGACAAGACATGAAAGCCTGAGCTTTGAAACAGGAGCTTGAAAAACATAGCAATACCGCAGCAAAACGAAAGGGAAGGCAGCAGCTCTAGGTAGTGCACATGAAAGAACAGCACGATTTTTTTCTGAAGCATGATAGGTACAAAGTAAAACCTAAAATGAGGAATAAAACTGAAGAATATTACATTTTTATTCTGTTAATATATTATTCTTTGGTAATCTTCACAAGGTATATAAAGCACTTCACATACAGCTTCACACTTCCGTGGCACAGTGTCAAGTTACTCGGGTACCTTCACGCTGAGGAAGTCAGAGCAGGCACGGAAGTTAGCAGTGTTTGTGCAGACTGAGCACAAGGCAAGTTACAGGGCAGCACACTGTGCGCCACATCAGCAGCAGTACCTGCTTCCAGCCTCAGGCCATGACTGCTCTCCCCTGCCTTCTCCCAAGACTGGTCACATTCAAAACCCTACACCACGCTTCATGTTGGAGCATCCCACTCTTGAAGGCAAGTGCAAGGACTTACCTTCAGCAGAGAGATTTTGCCAGTTTAAGCATGTGCTATAATTACACCAATATAATTTCCCTAAATACACAAACAAAAACCTGTTAATTTGGAAGCAGAGGACACGTGAGTTATGCAAACAGCTACAGCAGCGTCAGCTCTTACTGCCCATTAACCTTTCTCAGCTCAGCTCCTCCTCTGCAGGAGACTGTCTCTGAAGTCTGCTGGCAGACTGGCTCCTGTGAGCGCTCCCTAGCTCGCTTCAGTCAGTTTCTTCCATTTCTTCAGCGAGCCTAAGCCATTTTGACTGAATCAGGTTAGAAAACATTGATACGAGTAGCTCTACCAACAGTGAGCAACAAATGACCACCAGCTAAGTGCAGAAACCTCTTTCATCCATTAGGATGGATATGAATCCCATCAAAAATCTGATCACTTGAAAACATTCAAAGAGTTATAGCTTCACACCAGCAGTATAACTATATTATTAAGCTTCCCCTAGCCACATAAGCCCTTAAATATTACATTCAAAGTGGATTTTGGGAGGAATCACACTAGTAAGCCTCTATGTATTTTAAGACTAGTAAGAACTACCCTCTTACCCAACCTGGTTCAAGTTCTTGCAATTCTCTTGGCACTGCTTCAGCTTAAAAGAAAATATAAAATAATCAGGTATAAAAATAAGAAAGCAGTAGAAGAGTAGTGACAGTAGGGAAGGGGGATGTCAAAGATGCACACTACTGTAACTGAATACACAAACCTGAAATTAAATTTGAAGAGATACTGACTGATGAAGTCAAGGCAATTAAAAGTGTCAAGAACCACAAAATGGTGCTACTTTTGAGAAGTTTTTTGGTTTTTTTATAAAAGCAAGATAGAGTTTGTAATATTATATCTAATAGCAGCTTCAAAAGAATTTTACAAAAAATAGTTTATTCACATAGACTACACTAACTGGACCTTCAGAATCTCCATCCACCCCTCTCATCTTTTGAGAATCATCACAACCTATCGACAAGGCAATACCAACAGTATTAATAATTGCTGCAGGCAGAAATTGTTATTTTAACAGTTAAATACAGTCATACAATACAGTTTAAACTCTCTTCATAACCTGCCTTGTACTCAC
This sequence comes from Gallinago undulata, assembly GCA_026546715.1. Taxonomy (NCBI): domain Eukaryota; kingdom Metazoa; phylum Chordata; class Aves; order Charadriiformes; family Scolopacidae; genus Gallinago; species Gallinago undulata. Next base: position 129,573,856 of record JAOTQQ010000001.1, read on the forward strand.
AGGTACCAACAGTGGGACAAAACCAGATTTGCCATATTATATACACGTTAACGTTCCTGCAATAGAAAGGATTAAAGGTGGAGTTTCAGGCAGCATTCCAAGATTAATCTCTCATTCGATAGTTATGAGTGTTTTGCTGAATTGTTCCATTTTCACTGAAATCCTATTTCCAGAGCTAAAATGTTTAAAACTGCCTAAAGAGATCTTAAAGACTGTGGAAGAAAACCCATTGATACAGAAAGGGTTCCTCTCCCTGTATTGTCAATGCTTCCACCTCTTCTCATTATATGCACAAGTTACAATCTCAAAACTTCTAATCAAGGACAAACAAGACATTTTAGACAGTCAAAATCACACATTTACACAGCAACCACTGTGAACTTTATTAAGAAAAGAGGTGTTTGCCAGTTAAACTGCCACCACTTTATTGACTTCTCTGTTTAATTGTAGAAAAAGTCTGTTCTTTCACAATGGCTCTGGAAATAATTTATTGCCGGGTAAATCTGAATCACTGGCAATGTATGCTCTCCTTGCAACTCTGGCAGTCTTACCATGAAAAGAACACACCTTTGCAAAATGCAAAAGCAACAAACCTTTCATTCAAGCCACTAAGTCATTCTTGAGGCAGATGTCACACTAGCCAAACAGCAAAACCACCTGTATATTAAACAATCTTTTCTATCATGACAGTTCCACAAAATGAACTGCAATTTGTGAGGGAAAAAAAAAAAAAATCCATAAAGTTACTCATTCTCTTCATGTAACTGCGTAGTCAAGTCTTATTTCTCAGGTTTGAGAGGTTGAGCTAAAGTTAAATACAGCTTGATGATCTATCTTCATGAAAATGTCCTGTTGCTAATGCATCTGCTTTTGCCTCCTCTCCTCTTTAATAGTTCTATGCAGTCCTATGCATTAGAAGTCAGAACAAGGCTTCTTCTTTTATCTGAAGTCAAGAGTTACAGTTAATCCTCTAAGCAACTCACAATGCGGTCTATACACATCTCTGAAAAGAAGTTCTCCATTTCTTAGAATCAGAGAAGACATTTCCCTGTTTTTTCAACTCCACAAGTTGTTTTAATTTCTTTTTCATCTTCATCTTGTAGCCATGTGGCAAAAGAGCACTGTCATCTGCTACGTATAGTAGGATTTAATCTTTATTAAAAACTTCAGTAGATTGCTCGAGGATTTTTGGTACTGTAGTAGGCTTCACATGCAGCTACATAAGCAGATTCTGGGAAGAAATCGTCATGGTATTCTGCTAAAAACCTGAGAAGAAAGCATACACAAAAAAAGAACAGAACATGAAACATTTAAGAGAAAAGCTATTTTCAAATTAATTTTTAAGCTCAGCAGATCCATAGCCTGGAAATTAAAAAATATTACCCTTTGAAATTTAGCATACAAAAGGCTTGCCCTATTTTTACAAGTTTTACATAGTGAGAAATAGTCTTCCCCTATCATTCTGAAATCCCAATAGCATTAAAAAAAATTTACTCAAGCTCAATAAAAAAAAAATATTCAAAAGTTGAAGCTACACTCAGAAAAAAAAATGCAAAGTACTATCATAGAAGGAAAAAAAAAAAAGAGATCTTTATGTAACTTCTGTCAGTCACCTGCTCAGCATACCGTTTCCATTTATGTGAAAACCAGGATCTTCAGTTATCACTAAGTCAGTATCTTATATAAAAGTCCAGTAACCATTAAGTCAAACTTATCTTTTAAGGTAAATAAAGCTGTGATTTTTTTCTTTCATATGCCTGTGCACTTACAGTCTCTGCTCCTCAGGAGTATCTGATTTAGTATGGTTCTCAAAAGCAAATACATATCTTTTGTGAATCCAGTACCCTAATTTCAGATTTCTCCAAGCTGCTCCTCAAATATTATTCAAACAGCAAAGCACCCAGTATTTTATCATGTCTTCCTGCTCTGCCAACATACAACTCTTTCTTTGGTTTAGAACTGAAAATAAAAATAAATGCTGCTACTACTACTACCAGTGATACACAACTGAAATTACTGTAAGCTCTCTGCTCTTTCATTTGTATATGAAGACACCAGGTATACAAATGGGGCAAAAGTGCAAAATGGTTCTTAAACCCTGAAGTGCATGAGCAAGCTGTACTTCAGAAAAAAAACCACAGACATTCAAAAATACCTTGATATTAAAGATCAGCATCAATAAACATGGCAAAATGCTAGCTGCAGGTTCTCTATTTCAGTTAGAGTAGGAAGCAATGCAAACAACAAGGAAATAATGTCATTTGCAGAATCCGGTTTCTCTCAGGAACCACTGGCTAGGGAGATGACCTCACTATTGGAAGCTAAAAATACCACTTTTGCATAACCAATACTCTGGGCAAATTAAAACAAACAAACAAACAAACAAAAATCATACAGATCAATGCAATTAAAACCATAGTGCTTCTCCAACCTCACTAATAGCTATGCTGCCTGTACTAGGCATGTACTTTGATCTTAAGGAAGCCGGAGCATCAAACGATACTGACAAGATTCTCTACATAAGGCAATCTGAATTTAATCAGGAATAGATTAATTGCTGAGAGCTCATATGGAAAGGTTACAGCACGAAAATGCAGGTAAATGAAGAAGGTTGATTCCCCCCCCCCCCCAATCCTTGTACTTAAACATGGGCATCAAACGAGTGCTGAACTGGAGGAATAACTCATTAAACCCTATAACTCTAGGAAAATTAGTGAGAAAAACAAGTGTTTTTAGAAGAAAACAATCCTTCAATGTGTCACCATTTGTTTAGAAGGCACTTTGTCTTGCTTATTTCAGAGGACCTACGGTGGTTTCTGACGTAAAAGTTTCAGGTTTAAGACATGCAAGTGAAGAGGCTGGACAATCAATACACTTTCAGCAGATCACATGGCAGTTTCTTTCCTCTGTGCTTTTTAATAAAATTGGAAGTTGCTGTTGGGCCCAATGAGAAACTAGTGAAGTATAAATACTTATAAAGTATGCTAAAGTATTTAATGCACTTAGGATTGTGTGAATGAAGACTCTCTGGAACTTTAAATTTACTTAGCTCTTGCACGTTTATTATGATAGCTTATGTTGTGTCAGTTTGTGGCAGAGCCAGTTGGATCCTTGCTTTAAATATGAGAGATCTTTCTGAGACCTTTTGGCAGTACCTGCCCGGCTGCATATTGCCAGAAATTATGTGCTTGGTTAGACACTGTTACAGCTGCATTATATCAATGCCCTAGTCACAGAAATAAAAGCATTTAAATAGATGAGATAAAAACATCAGTGAAATGTTTTGCCCTGAAAGAACAAAATGCAACCAGCTACTACACAGTGAATCCAAATTAGCTAAACTTTGGCAACAGAACAAGCCAGAAAAAATATTTTAATTCTTTTCTTGAACAAAAAAAAAAAAACACACCACAGCAGGGCAAGTCTAGATTCAAGCCATCAATATTTGATTAATACGCTGTTCAAACAGGACTTAGTGATTTACTAGTGCTTATCATTAAAACCATTCACCACCTACAACTGTCTAGGCTTACCAGGCCATAAATTGTTCTAATACTTTATAAAATCCTTTTTTAATATGAGGGAGAGCTACCTCGAAGAAAATAATCCAAAGAAACACAAAACCAAATCACATAATCAGATCCTCCTAATCTTCACTGAAACATGATCTTTAAGCTCCCTTCCAACCTAGATGATTCTATGATTCTATATCATTTGTCTGCACTACACACCCCTCTTACTCTAGGAAAACCACTACAAAAGAGTATACTGAAACTTACAACTTAGAAGTTCCTAAAATACCCAAGTCCTCAACTGCTATGATTTCTGACTATAGTTAGCTACAAATCACTTTCTGCGATACGTGGGGTTGGTATGAAGTAAGTGGGATGAGGCCTAAAACTTACCACACTGGAGTAACTTTTAACATATTTCAATTGCACAAGATTAAGATGAGCCACAAGTAAAATTTAATAAATAATTCTTTGTTAACACACGTTAATGACTTCAACAGATAAACGGTGAGTCCGAGTTACAGGGGCTGATCAAGTTCTCAGTGTCACTGGCTAACATTCTGTAAAACACAGCACCAAGTGCCAGACCATATGAGGCAGTATCTTTTAAAAGAGCATCAAAAAACCAAAGGAACCTGTAGAGGACACCAAGTAGCTGACAGTTCCAAGAATTTTAAGGGCAAGTAATGGGAAACAGCTTCGTTTTCTCTTACAAATTTCCTCACTTTTGCTTAAGATCATCAGTTGAAAATGCCAGTTTGGTGCAACCTAAAGTGACAGTTGGTAACGACAAGAAATTTTAGCTGAAATGCTTGTGGCACAGTTAAAACTCAAAAAAAAAAAACCCAAAAAAGCAAGCTGGCAGAATGCGTACAGTCAAATGTACATGTCTCTGTTCTTAATGTAACAGTTGTGAAAAGCAAAATGCTCCAGAGCTAGCAGATACAAGTTACTTTCTGCAGAGAAGTGGGAGGAAACAGGCAAAACAACACAAGGTCAGCTTCTGTCCCAATCCCTCCTATATCTGTTTACAAAGAGCAGCAGCCTTTCTGAAGCTGCTTTCTATTCAAGCTACATTGCAGTGCAGAAAGCTGGCACAGAAATATCAGGAGTCTCGTAAGACTCTCAGCTACTGGATATTTCACTAATGCTTTGCTCTTGGAAAAGCTAAAATAGCACAAAGATCAATTTCACTGGCACCTGCAATTCATGAGCCAAGATTTAAAAACAGAGGGAGCTGTACTTAGCAAGTAGAGCCAATGTTCTGCTATAGACCAGAAAGCACTTTGCTATTTAGCTATTCAGAAATTGTTCCATTACTTTTAACTTGCAAATCTGATAAATTCAGCACACTCTTGCCTTTTTCATTTTTATAATTTTTACAGAGTTCATATGCATACACCTACACAGTGAAACTGCTCACAAGTACATCAGTTCCGAGAAGCACGGTCCACACAAACATCCTGATGTAAGACTGTATACTTTTTTCTCATCATGAGCATCCACAAAACTACTTATGCTTTACACTCCTCCTCAGAACAGAGGCAACAGGGCACAATGCAATTATTTCTCTCTCTACCATAGGTTCCTGCAAGAGCAACACTTAAGAAGGAACAAGAGGGGATGGAGACAAGAGAAAGAGATGCATGGGCAACCTAGCTTGAAGAATTCCCATGTTCTCATATTCAAGTATAGCAGTCCATAAGCTTACCTCAGGTGACTCCCAAGCAATTACCTCACAAATATACTACCATCTGGCTGAGAGTCACACAGGCAGATCTACCAAAAAGAGGAACAAAACTACTGTTATCCACATTAAAAGGCCACTTGACATATATATGTCAGGAACATTTCTCAAACAAGTCACTGAATTAGCATGAGTTTTAAAATAATCTAGTAGCAAAAATGTCCTTGTCTTGGCAGTGTCAACACAACTTATTACCTGAACAGTTTCTGCACAAAGAAAAAGTCTCTTTTTAATGTCAGCTACCATCACATGAATAAACTCAGGGATGGCCTGAAAACTGTGAAAATTATGAAGATGTAAAAACCTTAATAAGAATAACCTTAGCCATAAAGGTATAATAATGTAGTTAAAATGAAAAGTTCCAAGGAAGATGACATCTTTTGCTACAGCTCTTGAGTTCTAGAAGGTAAGCAGATGCTTTGATGAGATCAGAGTCCTGGGTTAGGTACTGTTTGAAAGGCAACTGTAAGCAAATTACTTCAGATAAATCATTAAAGAGCATGATGGGTCCTAACTCTATGAGTCACTCATCAAAAGAAATGTCATTTGCAGATTAAGAAGTTGTCTCCTCTCCAAGACTGTTACTACTCAAATGCAGGATTTGAAAGCTGAAATTCCAGGTCATCAGGCTAAAGGAGTGAAAAGTGGTAACTTTAGTAGACCTTTTTTGAAAACAGTCCTGCAAGAGCTCAATACAGGAGTCCTTGGTTGGTCTTGAGGATGAAAACCTGTTTTTGGCAAGGCCAGCACAGATCCAAGAATCAACTCCTAGAGCTACCGTCTAAACAAGCTACTGTAACACTTAGTATTTTGGACAACCTCTCACTTTTGATGCATGATCCAAACAAAACCTCTGTTATTACGGTTAGGAATACACTCATCATTCAAATACTTCAGCACCTGAAGATTTGGTAAGCAGAAGGAAGAGAAGCAATCCACATGGTATTGGTTTCAGAAAGCTCTTTTGGCATGACAATCAAACCCTAGTCAAGAGCGGTAAGCACACACAGCAGATTCTGCAGACCAACCAAACAACAAAAGCCTACTGAAAATAAGAACCTGTGCAATACCAGGTACACACTGACTAAGAAGCATTCAACATAAAGGTGCCAAAAGTTTGAGAGTACCCAAAATGGCAGTTACCTCTCTACCCATTCAATGAATACAGAGAAACCCAAATACAGTGGTAATAATGCCTTAAAATAAGGCATATACATTCATTGTGCAAGTAGAATTCCTTAATTTGGAAGCATTTCAAAACTTCTTTTTTAAAAAAGTCCTTTACCCTTTTTGTGCCTCTAAACCCAATGTGTCCATTGACACCCAGAACCTTGGTTTTCTCACATTAGGCTCCAATTCCATAAAGTTTTCTAGTACAATTGCTATACTGCACAGATACTTTTTGTCAAGTAATCAGTAATCTCAGAATTGAGAGAAAAATAGAAAAGCCCTAATCAATGTAAGAAAACAGAATTGCATTATTTGTGATCTCTCAAAATGCAATTTTTAATCAGTTTTTTAATTTAAGTTTTTTTTTAATCAGTTTCCATCTCACAACTTAATATTAAGTCACAATGAGCAGGTACTCTTTCACAAGCAACTTCACCTAAAGAAAGATTTCTTTATTTTGGTGATAAATAACTCTATTCACCATGTGCAACAACTCATTTTTTCATTCTCAGAAAGCCACTAATAACCTCTCATTAACTACACATTAGCACAGACTAGTGGTCATAATTCCCCACTGCAACTACATATAATAAATTTACTACACTCCAAAAATGATGTGCTTTTGAAACCAGAGATCTATTTCTTAAGGTTACTTCAAACAGCTTGTCATCTTTCTATATTCACATTATATTATCACAGCCCTCTAATTTGTTCATATTTTGATTTGTCTTTCTTCCTATAAAATACTCAACAGTATTAAAATACTTTTCTACCAATGGAGCAGAGTGGCACAACAGATACAAACGGGTTGTTTGTATCTGATGCCAAAACAGTTTTCCAAGTCAAGGTGGCGTTCAAATCAATGGAAACGGCAAAACAAAAACAGGCACTTCCTTGCCTAGCATTTCTCATCACTTAAGTAGCCTCTGGAGGCATGCTGGGAACCTGACAATACAGAGAAATCATAAAATCAAGTACATACAGCATTTTATTAAAAATACAGCTGAAATAATGGATTTGGTTAAACGGCAATACTAATTCTATCTCAAAAACTATTAACAGGCAGGAAGATTTAATCAGGGATCCTTTGCTAGTAAGATTACCAGTTAGTAAGCGTCAGTTACTGTGATAGCTTCCACTGCTTGCTCCTGAAGACTGAACTTAAACTGTAAGTGACATCCAGTGAAACCAACTGGTGACTTCATCACTAACATCCACTTCAAACTGTTATTCTTCTGGAAGTGTTGTGAATTATTTCAGAGCTAAATAATTTGAAGTGAAGACTAAGAGTGTTGTATTTAATTTGAGAAACTAATTTTCTCTCCTTCCGCCAATTCTATAATTGACAAATCAACTTTCATGTTCTCCATGAAGAAATTTTCATTATGCACACTTATAGAAAGCTGCCCTAAGCACAAAGGGTACAGCTTCTACTTAATAATAAAAAGTGTATTTCATATATTCCTTAAAAATGTATGTTGTCTGGGAAACTGAGATCAATCTTGTCTAGCAGCAATCTGAAGGCATGGCTGGAAACTATTACCCATGTAACATCTCAAAGTAAATTTAATGCATCTATCAAGTACTGAGTCAACTCAATAAAACAAGCTTCTAGACAAAGTGTTATATTATTTCTCAGCCCACAGGTGATTAATAGTACAAATGTTAAATGAAATTCTAAATTTTAGCCATAGAGTCATAATACAAAATTAAATCAGTATCTATGCTAGACCTAAATCAGTTCTGTACCACATAAGTTTTATTTAAAAAATACGGAAGCTACTTATGCTAGGACTACTCTACCTAGAATTCAAAAAGATTCAGCAACAGTTTTATTAATGCGAAAATACAGCTTCCATCCCTTGTCTGCTATTAGAAAAATGAAGAAACAGAGTACTTCTGCTCGTTACTCAAGTGCAATTCATTAAAAGAAATTAGGCAGTCTTAAGTAAACTGGTTGCTATCATCTAATGCACATAGACTGCGTAGGACAGTTCTTACCTTTCAAAAGGTAAGCCAGCACAGAACTGACAGAAAATATTTTTAATAAGCATCCATTAATCCTTTCATTCCCAAAAAGGAAAAGACAGAATGTGAAAACAGAAGAACCAGTACAAGATGTCACCTCAGCCTCAATTTTTCTCTTGTGATGAGAAACGGATAATGCAGAAGTATTTCTATGATAAAAATCAAGTCTGAACAAGTTCCTAGAAAAAGTAATCGTTTGACCACTTTCAATGACATATGGAACAAAGAAAGAAGTACCCAAATGAAAGTATGTTATCTATTTGAATACACACTATCGGTTTCTATGTTACCTATATGAATAAACAGCAAAACATATATGACACTGGCTTAGAAAGTTCTTGAAAAACCATATAGCCCTCAAATACTTTGTTGTACCAGATATGCGATATCCACATTACGCTTGCCTTGGGGAACTTGTTCGGGTTTAGCTGTAGTCTGGTCTTGAGTACTGAATGCCCCCTAGTACTGGAGCACGCTTCTGGTTAAGTATTTTCCAAAAGGAATCCAGCTTGTGTACTCTGAGCACTGCACAATGCAAACCATGGTAAGTGGGAACTACCAAGAGATTTGCTTCAAAAGCACAGTTCTATCTGACCTAAAAATGATGATGTGGAAACATCCCCTACCTTTTTTTTTTTTATTTCTATTTATAGATGACATTTCATCAAGATGGTCAGATGGATCAGTAAGACACATACGGATACTATGACTAGAACTTTCCCTTTCATCACCTCCCTACTTGTATGGAGGTGGGGGACCTGTTTCCTCCTCCTCTCTAGTCTACTCTACCGCAGTTCATTCATAGAATGAAGAAAATGCTTTTAAGGTGCTAAAGAGTAGAGACTGTGCTCTGACCAACACAGAAGGGTCTCAACAGGCAGAGGTCTGATAAAAACAGATTTGATCCAGTGAGTTAAGCATTGTAAATAGTATTCACTCCAAGCAAAAATAGGTTTCCAGCAATAAGAACTAATAGTGTCCTGTTTAACATAAAAGATATTTTGAATACTAATAAGGATCTGACAAAAATAGAGATATAAAAAGGAATCAGTAAAACTTAAAAATTAAATGCTTCAAGAGAAAAAATTGGATTGTATAAACTTTGACATTTGAGACACCTTTTATTTTCAATAAACAACTAAAGTAAAAGCATTTTAAAGTCTTCATCTCCCTAACCTCTAACAGGACTTTTGAGATGCTAGTGCCACATTATGTTACTTTTCAGCGTGTGGCTACTTAAGAGTCTGATCAAAATTAAGAGTTCCACATTTGTTCCACGTTTGCCATTTGTAACACTTTCTTTTCCTTTAAGTTTTCCTTGGGAAATTTATTTTCCACTCTATTGATCACAGTGCAGGTATGACCATACTGACTCCAGTCGTAGAGCCAGCATGGTCAGAAAGTCTGGGTTCCTTTACAAGCCACTGCAAGGCATAACTGAGAAATCTTTCAATTAGGGAAGACTTAAAAAAAAACCCTACCACAATTAAAAACACGTCCTGAACTACAAGTTTCTCCCCCTGTTAATATCAATGCAACATCAAATTCTCAGATTATGCTTTCAAAAATAACAATGCAGATTTTGTATTTCTTCATAAAACATGCTTCTAAACCAAGTCAGACTTGTCACTCTATACATGCTAGCAAATATACTTTTATACTTCTCTAGCATTGTGTTTATCAGAACTTTAAATAGGGAGTTCAGGTTCCCTTCAATATGAATTACAGAAACAAAAATCATATATTAATCTTTATTCAGTCTGATATTATTAAAATCTTAGATTAATTTAATGGCATTCTTGTCATTATAGAAAGCTAATATCTTATTTTAAAAAACATCTGTCATTCCAGTACACTTAGATCTATGTAACAACACAAACAGTGCTGTGGTACATTGTGTCACGTTACCTCAGAAACATTTCGAAGTGTTTTACTAAAGCCTTTAGGTTTTTGTCAGGAAAGCACATCTTCCCCAGTATTTCTGGTAGCTTTACTGTAAATAGAAGAAATAATGTTTACACCTTTTCTTAGAAAGAACTTCTAATTACTTTTATCCACTATACAGAAAAGAAGAATATAAAAATTTCTTCTACCTGCAGACTCTACATTTCTTTGCAAATTACTCAGTGATCTTTTCAAACCTTACTAAAAAGAAACATGCTGAGAAAGTGAATGCTGCTTGGTTTAATGATCTTTGATAGCATATCGGAAGTAATGCTTGCTTACTTTGCAGAAAGAGATAAGCAAGTTTATGAACAGCCTAAGAGTTTTAAATATATTAAAATGAAATCTTTGCCAAGAATAAAACTAAATGTGATAAACCAAACAGCAACTCACATCAATATGGTCACTGGGAAAAAACTAAAACAAACACAAAACAAAACCAATCAAACAACCACCAAAAAAAAAAAAATCACCAAAGCAAAAAACCCACACAGCCACACAAAACAAAGCAAGCCATTTTGATTCAGCACAGAGTTTTGCAACAGTTTACCAAACATCCGTAGCAAATGTTGAGATCCATAGATATATGAGGGAGGTGGTGGTTGATCACTTGGTGGATAATTCTCTGGCATCAATTTCCAGGACAAAACCTAAACATAAGACATGAAAATGTTAGTTTTGAAATCTTTATTGGGGCATAAATAATTTCATCTCTGCAGAACTTCAAAATCAAAGATTAAATTAGTAATACAAACAAACAGAGCCCTACTTGGAGGTAAACAAAATCTTTAATCATTGAGTCTAGTACAGTAGCATAAAAATCTGTTACCTCATTCAATTCATTGTTTCTTCTACCTTCAAAGCCAGTAAAAACTGCACTGCCCTCTTTGCTAGGAGTCAAAGTTATAGGTGAAGATGATCCACTATGGACAGGGGTTTCTTCAAAAGGGAAGGAAAAACAAAATAAATCAGAAATAAATCTTATCTGTTTTATGGAACTGTAAGACATTAAACATAACTAAGGCCTGCCGCTATAACATTTAGTCTTAAACACTAGAATTCAATAACTGCTATTCTTAAGTAGGCTCACAGAAAAGCAGCTCCTTGAATTCTGTTGAGAACTACAGTACTAAAGTACTGAGAATATTGCTTTGTATTTCTCCCTTTGGTTTCAGAGATAAATATTTGCTACAAAAAGTAATGAACTCCCACTTCAATCATTCAGTTCACAATTCACATGACAACAACAACAACAAAAAAAAAAACGACGACTTAAAGATCTTATTTAGTGCAATAGTTTGAAGAGCAAAACGTACTTTTTTCCAGGTGCAAGAAGAGCTTTGGCATAGAAGCTGGGGTCTCAAGATGCCGCCGTTTAGGTTGTGGGGAAGCACTGCTTTCCGATAACCTGTCACAGTTAGAGCTATGGCGTGTAGAACGCCTCAGCGACTGCAGAATTTCAGGTTCAGCTTTTCGTCTTTTTGGGGTGGCTGGCTCCCCTGTTGTAGGCTGGCTGTCAGTTGATTGAGGTGTTGGTGGATTCAACAGAGGAGGACTTGGGGAAAGCTCCTCCTGATTTCTAGGAAATAAAAGGCAGCTTTACAGAAGCTAAGAGATCAAGGCTCTTTCCCCAAAAAGAAATCCTTCTAGTTTCACTGATCTTGTTAAATAGTTATTCAAATTAGACAGTCTCCTCCCAATAGCTATCAAAGTGACACTATAGTGATACTATTCTCTGGAAGCATAATTATTTTCCAATTTAAAGGCTAATGAACACAAATTTACATTTACATTTCAATGTAAATTTCTTTCCCCTACAAAGTTGCAGTGTAACTCTACACCAGTCAGTACAAAACCCTTTAGAAGTTAACCAGATAGAAATTCAGAACCTGAATTCAGGCAAGCAATTTACAGAAAAGTTCAACAGTTTATCAAGACAATTTATAAGTCAAATTCTGTGAGAAATCATCCTGCTCTGAACATATAACCACATTCTATTGCATTTTCCTCAGGAGATAAGCAGTATTAGACTCTGTAAACCCAACCTACCTGTTAGTATTTGTAGAGTTTTCTTTGATGGGAAGAAAAAATTTTGATGAAGTCACCTTCTTAAATTGAGCTTGTTCATAAGGATATAGCAAAATTAATGGAAGTGTGAAGTCAAAGGTTATTCTTAGCCCATCCACCATCTCTTTACATAGCTCAACACTAGAGAAAAAAAAAAGAGGATTAGGAATTTAAAAGTCACATCAAAAATTTTCAGTGTAGTTTTAGGAAATTCCCTTTTAATATAGATCATTAACCTCTTAATTATAATACACTGATTTAATCACTAAGTAATGATGAGTGATTAAAAGTATTTGCTGTTGGTAGCTTCAGACAAATACAGATTTTAAAAGTCAGCTTAATAAGGTCAAACAAAATAATACAATTATTCTGCTGTACTATTTACTGGATTAATAAAATCTACTTTACAGTAATCAAGCTAGATAGTTTTTCATGTAATCATTTTGTTTTTCCAAGTTCACTAGGCTCAAAAAAGAGGCACCTTCCAGAATAACTAAGTACTCAATAGAATGAATTTCTGTCTAAAAGGCATATGCAGAATTTGACCTATAGCTCCTACATTGCAATTAAGGCAGTGCTTAAGAGCTATCCAAGGAACCAACAAAACCAGATACATTTGCATTGGAGATCAGTTTCCAATGGCCTGCTCCAGGTAACCAAAGCACTACATTTAGAGGCTACTAGGAATTTGCTCTGAGGTTTGCATAAAGGACCCACAGTGCTAGGTGGCGAGCACATGAGTTATTACAAGCAGAATCAAGAACACTGGATTCAGTCCATCTGCAGCACCTCTCACCTCTATGAAAGTATTCATCTCTCATATCTCAAGTACATATACATTTACGGTTACAGTAATTTGATTCTGCCACAATGACCCATTCCATACCTCCCATTACCATTCCATACCACCTGCTGAAACTACTGCCTTGTTTTATTTTTTTTAAAATACTACATAGAAACTGGGTCAAGGGGGCATCATACTGTCATACAAGGGGGCAAAATTCTATCACATCCAAGAAGGCCAGTAAAATTCTGTATTAAGAGCAATAAGGGCAATACAATGAAGTTGTCAGCTGAATCTCTCCTACTTAGTGGATTATACACATTTTTCTTATTAAAGCACCTTCTTTACTGAGGATTTCACTTAAATATAGACCTTTCAAAACCATAACATGCACACAACTTTCTGTTCATATTTTTGATGTTGCATCTAAATTCCTTTTTGAGAGATTATATTACATAGATGCTCACATAGACCAAAATATTGCAAGGAATAGCATAATTATGCACCATATTAATAGAACATGCTAAAAGTCAAAATTTCTCTTTGATAGGATACAAGATTTCACCCCAGTGTAGACTTAGATAAAAAAAAAAAAGCAGTCTCATCTAATTTTGAGAATCTTTAACATCAGAGAAAAAAAAAACACTAAAAAAAACTGCATTGCAACTGCAGGGTTAACACACTGCATCTGTAGCATGGCAGAAGAATATAAAGTTCAGCTGACAAAACAGTAACTAAGACACAATCAATTGTTGGTGTTTCTACACAAATTGCTTCCCTACATACATATCTAGTATCCAAGATATATCAATTGAAATAAAAAATAAGAAAATCACCTGCACTTTGAGTTCTCTAGAAGTGTTTGTATAAAATGTTTATCCCTTTATAAAATTTGAACCCATTCAGTTTTATTTAAGCAGAGAATCCTCATATCAGATTCTCTTGCAGGGCTCAAAAAATTTTTCACATAGACAACAGCCACACATTCTTCGAAAACAGGTCACAATATTCACAGGAACTTACATCATAAAAAGGGATACTGATGTTTTTGCATAATGACTTTTCAGATTATAGGGACTCTCTCACTGATAAACAAATTGTCAGTGTTACAAAACTAGGAGGGGTGGCTGACACCCCAGAAGGCTGTGCTGCCATACACAGAGACCTGGACAGGCTGGAGAGTTGGGCAGAGAGAAACCTAATGAAATTTAACAAGGGCAAGTGAAGGGTGCTGCACCTGGGGAGAAATAACCCCTTGCACCAGTACAGGTTGGGGGCTGACCTGCTGGAGAACAGCTCTGAGGAGAAAGACCTGGGAGTCCTGGCGGACAACAGGATGACCATGAGCCAGCAATGTGCCCTTGTGGCCAAGAAGGCCAATGGCATCCTGGGGTGCATTAAGA
>JAOTQQ010000001.1:129588610-129601219 GCA_026546715.1 Gallinago undulata
GCCCAGTGACAGGACAAGAGGAAATGGGCACAAACTTGAGTATAAGAAGTTCCACCTAAACATGAGGAGGAACTTCTCTACTGTGACAGTGGTAGAGCACTGGAACAGGCTGCCCAGAGAGGTGGAGTCTCCTTCTCTGGAGACATTCAAAACCCTCCTGGACAAGTTCCCGTGCAATGTGCTCTAGGTACACCCGCTCCAGTGGCAGGGTTGGACTATATGATCTCCAGAGGTCCCTTCCAACCCCATATGATTCTATGATTCTACTGTACTATCAGTATCTGTTAAATATTTTAAGCCCATAAATACAGCACAGTATAAGCTCACAGAATTGAACAGCCTTGAAAGAGAACATGGTCATTCTTCTTGTGACAATAGCACTAGACTAACAGTTACTTACTTTTTCTCTGGTGGCACATAATGAAGATTCATATTAGCATGTGGAGTCATCTGATGGTGCCGAGATCTTTCATTGGCTGAAAAAGCTGCATTAATAGCAAAATGTTTCACATATGACTCCAGGATGGTTATTATATTTGTCTGACAAGGAAGCTTCACTAGCTGAAAAACAACAAATTCATGTTTTACAAAAACAATTAGTAAGTACACCAAGCTTAAACAGGAGCTTGTAATGTACTGACTAATTTAATAAATCTCTATTGCATGAAGTCATAACAGTAGTGATTAATATGAGCCCTTAAACAGCATTTTTGATCAATCCTTTATAAATATCTGGAGAAACAAAATATGGTCAGGTTAATAAAATTACTACATTTTCAGCTTTGTAAAGCAATCTGCATTCTAAAACACAACTGGGTACTGGAATGTTACATTCTTAAATATAATGACAACTCACTGGTTTAGCTGTAGAGAGCTCTGCTCCCTACACTCTCTTTCCTCTTCCTTAGACTAAGCTCACCTTTACAACAAACTTGAAATAGACAGGAGTTGTTACACGCAAGAACTACTTTTTAAGCCCTCCTCACCCCTGCATGCACATTAATTTCTTAGGTTGTATTTCATACCCGCTTTCTTCTATTAATATAGTAACAGTCTTCCTCAAGCTTCTTTTTCAAGACTTCAGGAATTTCTATGTTTATTGCTCTATCTTCCATGTCCCTTTTTGTGTGAGTGTCTTGTTCTTCTTTCTACAACAGACCAGTCCAAGAAACAATACATTGGTTGTGCTTATGAATATTAGTGAAAAAGAAGCTCAGTAGTGAGGATACAATATAAGAATCAAACTTTTCACACAAAAATAAATATTTACAATGCTTTTTATATTTTAAGTAGATAGTAGCCTTACTATAAGCATTTTAACAATATTGCTTTGAAGTCATCTACAAATTCATTTTTTAAGAACTTTTTTTTTTTAATTTAGCATTCACTTAAGTATTTAACACCAAAGGATGAACAGAAATTTGTGAGGTTTTGCTGCTTCAGATCACCCACACTGCAGTAGTCAGATTCAGAACAACTGTTTATGCTGTAGGGTTTTTTTTGATAATGTAGAAAACATAGATGTAGGGTTTTTAAGTCAGTCTTTTTAAGTCAGCCTGTTTTACAGTAAAATAGAAATCCAGAAAGATCCTGCTGCTACTAGGATTTGTCCAACCTGCATAGACCAGTAAAATTTTACAGCACCCACAAATCTGGATAATCTAGTTTGCTGTTTTCTCCACATAAGCCTTATGTGCAAAAAGACAGGAAAATGCGTTATTCTCAGATGAATATAAAAGAATTCTACATGAATGACATCTTACACAATTTTCAAAAACTCAACCACAGTAAGCACCAGGAGTAAGAAAATTCTGGTTTTAATTCCAGCTAAATAACCAGCTGTGGCCTATATCTCATCTATTTCAATTTTTCCGGAGTTTCAAATACAGATGTCAAAATTCTAACAAGGAGCACATGAATATACCATTTCTGTCCTCTCTTCTATGTCACTTTCTTCACTTTTTATTTCTTCATCTGTTCCTTCATCACTGTCATCAGAAGAAGAACTACTTATAGCTGTGTAAAAAAGAGATTTCACATATTTATCTCACATTATTACATTGCAGAAGTTAAGACCAAGCAATTTCAGGCCCCAATGCAAAAAAAAAACCCAAAACAAACAAACAAAAAAATCCCACCAAACCAAAAAACATCCCCCCAACATAAAAACCCCAAAGCCACAATTAGCTTGTTATATTTAATGAGAATGAGTAATTCTAATTTAATTAAATACACAAGGATTATCTCCAGCACACTATAAATATTTTAAATATGTACAACAAGAAGTTTTCAAGAAGTGTTCTACTCTAATGAGAAACATTCACTTTTAAAAACTCCCTGTATTTCTGAACACTCCAATTTTTATTGGACTTTAGTTCTGAACAGGTCTGGATCTGTACAGTGACAGGTGTCAGAGCATCAGTTAACTGCAAGCCAGTGTTACTGCTGGTTTTCAAGCTACAAATAAAAATGCTATGAAATGGAAGAGCTGGCCTGAGAGTGCAATCAGCCAGTCAACTGACAAGAAACAGACCTGTGTGTCAGGTAGACTGAGGAAAAGGAAGTCTTATTTCCTCCTGAAACATGTAGAAACACTAGCAGGGAAAGTGCCTTGTTTCTAACACCAAACAAAGTACACTGAGGCCTTATTGCACCTTATAATGCTACATTAAACAAAGCAGCCTTACGCACTGAAATCACTGATTAGAATAGTTCAGTGGAACAGACACAAGGAAAAGCCTCTAAAACACATAGAGAAAGGAGATAATTTAGTAGATACTTAGCATGAAACATAGCGTTCACACCTCATCTGACTGCCTCTGTGTATTTCAAATAGGACTGTGATACCCCTGTGTCATCCTAATTGCAAGTTACAGAATGCACTGTACCCCTTGCTCAAGGTTAAATGCATCACACCAGTTATCAAAGAATGAAAACAAGCTCACAGTTCTCACTACTCTCATCATTTTCTTCAGCAGGAAGGCTTTTTAATACAGAGTCAACACCAGGCAACCTGCAACGTCTCTTCTTTCTTCCCTTTCTTCTCCTACAAAACAAAACGGTTCACTGAAATTTGGCTAACATTATTTAATTTGTTTATCCTAGCTAATCACATTACATGCAAATGCATATGAAACATATATTTGAGGGTTTTTTTCATTAGTTTATATTGAAATAATATAGACAATGCTTATTTGAGAGGGAATACCTTGACGTCTGTATATTACCTCATCTTCATGTTTTCCTAAGTTATTTTTCAAGCACATTTCTTTGGGAACATGTAGATTCAAAACAAAGGCATCTCGCAGCAACACTTAAGAATAACATAGTTATTAAATGTTAGTCATTCAGAGTGTTGTTTAATAACAGTATGTCGGCATTGACCTTCGTATGTGAGAAGAGTTGCTCCCCAGAACACACTGACTACACTAAATAGATAACTATGATCTACCCATGAGCTTAGAGGTCAAGCTCACGTGTAGACACCTGGATACATCTATTTGAATCTGAAAATAAATCTCTCATTTTGGGACCAAAAGAATTTCTTACATGCGAGCCACAGCCTTCCGTGCCAATTTACGCTGTAATCTGCGGTTTTCGTCTGTATCACGAAGAACATGATCTTCAGCTGCCCATCTATCCCAGCTAAGGACAGGTCAAAAGAGAATTATTAAGGGCTATTAATATGTGCCACTCATGACTAGTAGTTAAATAATATACATTAAATCAAAAAGCACTCTTCTAATATCATTCAGAAGCAACATCTGTATCACATGGTTTCCATCCTTTTGTATTCTCGTGGCTTCAACTCTTGTGTTGCTATTTAAAATCTCTCAAACCTTGACTTAACATACGATAGTGTTTGTAACTCATGCTATAGATCACAGTCAGAGACCACACTTATGTACTGGCCCTGATAACCAAGCAAGCCAGGACTAGACTTAACAAAGTATAAACCCCTTTTATTAACGGAAACCTAGGCACCACAAGTACATGGCAAAGATAGACATCCCATAAAGTTTAAACTCCTGGTTATCAAACTGGTGCACTGAAATTTATGGATACAGACCAATGGGTCAACATGAGCAAGTGTATTAAAGGCATTCACAAAACCAAAACTATTCATGCAAATATCAGAGTCCTTTGATATTCTGTGCAATGTTTTTCTTTGCAGAATAAAATAGAAGAAATAGAAGAACTGAAACCATGTAAATACATTCTTACCTTCTGTTCCAACCGTTAAAATGGATCAGATATTCTGGAATCTTTCTGCCTTTCTCATCTTTTCCAACAACAATATCAACAATCTGAAACAAATTTTGAATAGCATGTATTAAAAAGCTTGAGAGAAGTTAGCTTTCCAGTATTTAGGGAATTTATGCAAAAAGAGAAGAGAAATACTTATTTACAGAAGTATACCTATAATTTTGCCAGTGAATATTAATATGAGCAGAAGATATGCATTATACGAAGTGGTCAGAAAAGCTAGTTTTGTTGAGCACTTTTTAAGTTGGGGACTACTAACCATCTTTGTCCTGTCCTCAAACATACCATGCTTTCAAGACAGACAAAAGGAGACCCAAAACAATGCAGTACCACAATTTCTATATACATATATACATCTGGGCTACTAACATTTTCTCCTGCGTGCTGTCTCTTCATGCCCTCAAAGCAGGAGACAACAGAGATCCATACATATGAACCTAAGAAACAAACGCTGCTCTCTTTAACAACACTGAATGTTAGTCACATAACATTAAAAGGCTTTGTGAGTATTTGAGCCTTTGTTTTCTTCCTGTCTTTCACACATGGAAAATGGGCCAGTCCAAAAGGGCCTGCACATCAAAAGGCATTTCAGGTGGATCATTAAGAGCAGGATCACCACTAGTAACAACAAAGGAATCTTTCTGCCTGCACTCGAATGGCTCTCGATAGACCATATATCTCCAGATGCACCAGTAGTTATGCTACAGTAATATTTTAATCTGGGGGGAGTCCAGAATTTAAGAACCATTGATGAAGTCAGGGACAGTTATGGTGGAGTTTGGGGATTTTGAAAGTAAAGCTGAAAAGGCACTATTACTTTTTGCACTCGGGTTACCTCTAGTTTTTTAATTTAAGCTGTCGGAGTAGTCAGAACATAGGAATACACATACAAACAAAAGAGTAGCCCAAAATATTACAGGAAGGTGGAGTTCCTGATCAAAGATGTTCAAAAACCACTGATTTACACTAGCAAGCTTGCAGCAAAAAGCATTAATTTGGTCAGAAATCCAGTCGCAATAAACCCCTTTCACCCCTCTCTGTAACAAAACAAAACAAAACACAACTCTGTTTGCAAGTTGACTCAGGTGAGATGACTCAGCACTGAAAAATTATTTCGTGTCCCACTGATACCCCGAAACAACCTTGTATTTACATAAAGCTCTACAAGCACTATCACCATGCTTAAGGCCAGGCCTGAGTGAGTCAGCCACCTCACAGCAACACTCAGGGTCCACCACTCACTGCTTGCTATCTCATTTCTGCATACTCTCCTGTACCATTTAAACCCTTCCAAAAAGGCCGGAGGGAGGGCAGTGCGGGCAGGAGAGCAGGGAGGGGCGGAAACACCAAGCTACGGTACGAGAACGCAGGGATGAAAAGAAGATTTCAGAATTACTTGGCAGGTGTTCAGCTGGCAACGGAAGGCGGGAAACCGAGTCCGACACTTCCAGAGCCCCGCGGCGGCTCCGTTCTCTACCTGACGCGAGAGCAAGGCCCCGACGGCCACAGCACCGTCACCTCTTTGTCACCCGGGCAGCGGGATGCCTCCGCCCCGCGGGGCGGGGGGGAAGGCCCGGCGGTTTGTACACCGCTCCAACGCGCACCCCCCCGCCCCCGCGGCGGCGAGGCCACTCTGTGTGTGTATGTGGGGAAGAGAGCCAAGCTCCGCCGGCGGGCTGGGCTGAAACGCCCGAAGGACGATGACGGCGGCACAAGGGCGGGGAGAAGAGAGGCCCGCCGAGCACGGGCACCGCCTCGCTTTGTCTCCCAGCCCCGTGACACAGCGGGCGGCGCTCCCTCACCGGGCCGCCCTCTGGTTTCTCTCAACAAGTGTTGCTGTTGTCGCCGGAGCCGCCTTTCCCCACCTCCGCCTCGGCTGGGCCGACGGCCGCTTTCCCCTCCGCCTCCCGCCCGGGGGCGCGCGCGCAGCCCCCAGCGGCGAGCGTTAACGGCAGCAACGGCGGCGGGCCGGGCCGCGCGCCGGCCCCGCCCCCCCGGTGCGCCTCGGAGCAAGGCGGGGGGGTGAGTTGGGGAAGGGAGAAGGGCAGGGTCGCGCGCGGCGCGTCACCTTAGCATCATAGAGGACTTTGGCCTTGGTGGGGTCGGGCTCGAAGCAGAGAACTCTCTCCCCCCGGTGGAACTTAAATTTCATTCCCCGCGAGGTCATTTGCTCATCATGGCGCAAAGGAGAGAGGCCCCGCCCCCCTCCCGCCGGGGGAGGGGCCTCGACCGGGCCCCTCCCCGCCCGGCCCCGCCCCCGGGAGCACCGGCGGCGGGAGGGGTGGCAAAGAGCGGAACGCGGGATGCGCGGCCGCCGGCCCCGGGGATGGGGCAGCCGGGACGGGGTGAGGCGAGAGCTCTCGCTCCCGGGCAGGGGACCGAGTTTTGCCCGGTTTTGGCTCCCGCGGTGGCGGTGCCCACCTGCCTGCGGCCGCCCTCGGAGCGGTGTGCGGAAGCGGTTACGAGCAGCCCCGCAGCCCTTCTCTCCGTTACTGCTAAGCCGTGACATCACCGGAGGGTTCCCGCTCGTTATCACGTTCCTCGTGTTCTCCACTCGGCAGAGAACCACCCTCCCGAGATGGCCATTTGTACATTGTAATCTCCCTCAAGGTTTATTTTCCTCTATTGTTCTGTCAGCCTTCCCGCGTGGAAAAAAAAAAAATAGAAATAAAGAGGGTGTTGGACTAGAAACTCAATCTAGAAACTCAATCACCTAGAATTTGCTTTATCATTCAATTTCAAATTCTTTCGAGTCTCTAAACAGGATGCAAACAGTGGAAATAAGTTATCAAAATGCGTTCAAGTATTTTCTTGGCTGTGTACTTTCATGTGTGGGAGGGACAGGGGTCCAGCCACGGAGCACTGCAGCTCCCTGCACGGTGTGACTGGGTGCTCCCGCAGGCCGTTGCAGTTTTGATGCCAGTTCTGCATTTCTGATTTACACAGGGCCATGACTGACACGGCCAAGGATGCCTGGGCTTAGCCAGCCACGGAGGAAGACCGGTTACTTTGTGACTATTTAGCACTTCAGAAGTTGCTTTTCTGTAAAAGCTGTTCAGGAGGTCGACGACTTTACAAGAAAACAGGCAAGTGTGCAACTAAGGACACACTAGTCTGTCTCTAATGGGAAGAGAAGTTTAAATCCTCTTTTCCTCCAGCCTCTGAGGCTGACACCAAAGCTGGAAACTGGCAGGAACGCCATGGGAAAGAACAAAAAGGCGCTAGTGTTATTGCCAGGTTTCTGAAGGGAAAAGGCGATAGGGGATGAGCAGAAAACAAGATTCCGAGAAGATGACTGCTCCCTGGGATAGGATGGACCAAGTACTCTGTTTCCTTTGATTCAAAACTAACGTGGGGGTGGTGGGAAAAACCCGTGAACTTGCTGCTAAGCTCTCACAGGGTGGAGTTAGAAAAGCCAACTGATGGAAGAGTGTGAGAAAATTAAGGAAGTGTTCCTGAAATTGTTCAGAGCTCGCTGCTGCTTAAGTGAGGTTAAGAAACAGGCTCCACAAATGTATGGATACAATGTCAATTGCAGAAAGTGTTGCTGAAGTTCCTCTTTTTTTTAAAGAAAAAGGAAATGGTGCTGGACACTTGCAGAACAAATATGCTTCCAAGGGACTACCATGCTTTAAAAAAAGGATTAAAAAAAAAAAAAAAAAAACCAAAACGCAGGGGAAAGAGAACAACAAACTTGTGCTTGTGTCCCTGTCTCCAAGCTGGTGTTAAGAGTATTCACACAAGAAGCATCTCCCATCATTTCTGCACAGCCTTATGTGTTTCCGCGCTGCCCCCTTTCCCTTCCTCCCCTCTGGTCTCCACTTCCAGACTCTGCTTCTCCTTCGTCTTCTCCTTCATCTCAGCCTCTCCTAGTTCACCCCAGCCCACTTTGATGGCTCCCACCCAAGTTAGTCCTCAAGCCTTTTGACTCAAATTTCTTCTCACTTAGATTTCCTAACAGACATATATGCAGCTCTCTGCCATAGCCTTTTCATGTCCAGTTGTCTCCTTGTCTCCCCTCTCCTTGCTCCTACACTTGGATATGTGTACATGTGCATCTGCTCTTATCTCCCGGAGCCACCTTGCGGTAGATGATCCTTGCCAGCAGATCCCTGCCCTTGCCAGATCTCCCACCAAGCCTCCTGCTCCAGCATGATTTTAAAAACCTATGTGGGCTGCCCTTAACTAAGATCCACCCAGAGGGTGCCCTGCGAGCAAAAAGGCTGGCATGTTTATGAAAAACTGGCCCTGTGATAGTGTTCCCCAGGCAATGCCTAGGTCTACTAGGGGATTAAATACAGAGCAGGGATTTTTTAAAGGCAGCGAGTTCTCCATAGCAAAGACTGCCAAGTGGCTGTGCAAAACAACAAACAAAACCCAAAAAAGGTGGCAATGACCACTTGAAAAATGGTGGACATGGTGGCTGTGTGCATCTATGTCCATACTGCCTGTGCAATGCCTTTGATGAATTGTTAAAGGTCCAGTGTCAGATACATATACCAGATTTAGCGAAGCTTGAAATAGAGTTCCTTGCTCATATCCAGCAAGTCTGCTACAAGAAGAAATGAAAAGCAGCAGGGCTCTGTCAGAAGCAGTCGCTTTGGGTTCAACGTCCCCAGTGCTGAGGAGCAGGGGGCAGGGCGAGGGCTGGGAGCCACCAGCAGCAGGGCTTATTCCAACATCGCTGAACCAAGAGATGAGCTGACCCAATGCATATTTTTAAGCGATTCCCAGGACACTACATCTCTTCCAGGAAAGAAAAGTGGTTTTGCAGCTCCTCTGGGAGATGGAGCAGCCCGGGAGAAGAGACCCTTGGGGAGAAAGAGAAGCCCAAGAGAGGAGACCCCAGCCTTGCTGTCAAGCCCCTTCTGGCCAAAGTGCGCCACACCAGATCATGAGGGCTAAGGTTTTCTCGAAGAAGAATTTCAACTGCCTGCCTTACTACAGGCTCAAAAACCCCACTGCAGAAAGCCCCACGGCCGCGCAGGTTTCATTTAAACAACGCAACCACCTGCCTTTGCTGAGGGGAAAAAGAGCGGCCGCCCGCGCCTCTGCTGCACAAGATGGCGGCGGGGGGCGCAAGGCATGCTGGGGACTGTAGTCTGGCAGCGTGAGGTCGCCGGGGCTGCGGCCGCTCCCTCGCTCCGCGGGGAAAAGGTAGCAGATTCTCGCGGAGGGGAGTATTTGGGACATTTTCCTGCTGCCCAGCAGTTTGGGCATGACGGAGTCTTAGGCTGGCCGGGGAAGTGGCGTGCCCGACCCGTATGGAGGGGCGGTCTGTTGGCAGTCCCGGCAGGCTCTGGGCCCTCCCTGTGCTCCGGCCTGTGCGGGGGTGGCTCTGGTCCTTTAGGCTTGCGGAGCCGAGGGGCCAGCAGCTGTCCACAAACTGATCCGTGATGCGGTGTCACCAGCACAGTCATAGAATCATTGACTCCAAGAGTTGGAAGGAACCTTAGACCTTAAAGATCCTGTAATTCCAACCCCCCTGCCATGGGCAGAGACACCTCCCACTAAACCAGGTTGCTCAAAGCCCCATCCAGCCTGGCCTTGAACACCTCCAGGGATGGGGCATCCACAGCTCTGGGCAACCTGTTGCAGTGCCTCACCACCCTCACCGTAAAGAATTTCTTTCTAGTATCTAATCTAAATCTCCCCTCTTTCAATTTAAAACCGTTGCCCCTTGTCCTGTTGCTACACTTCCTGACAAAGAGTCTCTCTCCGGCTCTCCTATAGGCTCCCTTTAGATACTGAAAGGCTGTTATAAGGTCTCCCCGGAGTCTTCTCTTCTCCAGGCTGAACAACCACAGCTCTCTCAGCCTGTCCTCATAGGGGAGGTGCTCCATCAAAGACGAAGAAGACGAAAGTCAAAACAAGTTGTTCAGGTTGCCGCTAAAGAGCTTCTAAAAAGTACTGCTGTTCAAGTTGGCTGTTAAGGATGTAGTGAAAGTCTTGTACATCTCGAGCACAAATAACAAAAGTGGATTTCCAGAAGCAACAGCAGATAGCAAATTATGCAGTAATTATAGGTTGGTCTAAATCATATTAAACTGTAGGATGTAGCTCTGTCTCTAAGAAAACAATAACGGTGCTTCTCACACACTAGCAAGTCACCAGCGAAAATACACGTATTTGCAAGACACATTGTCTCAGGGGTTCACTACCTATTTCATCAATGCTTTCTTTTTGTCTGGAGAAGAGGATACTACATGAGTGGACTCTATCAAGGTGATTACATCTCAAATAAATAAGGCTGGAGGGATCGTCTCCAACAAAGTGCTGTCTGAAGGGATGCCAAAAGCACTGATCAAAGATACAATCTTCTGCCATATTTGAGATGTTGTGTTTAGTAAATAAACAGCTTTGCCTCCAAGACCAGTTCTATCAACAGCTTCTCCTGACATGAACAAACTGCATTATCCTCAATACTGGCTAACTACTTGGATCAAAAAGAAGCAAGATATTTAGCAGAAGTCTGTTATATATGGATATATTTTTAATTGTTGAACTTGTAATATCTTAAAGACATACCCAGTCTGTGTGACAAGATGTAATATGCATAGCTGTGTTATTGAATCTTCCCTGGTTTTCATTACTTTGCCTGGGATTGGTGTTAGAAGGGCAGGTATCTAGCTACCTGGGTCATCTTAGCTGGTCCAGTACTTAGCCCAGATACATTGAATGGGAAGACACATTGGTTGAAGATAGTAGAAGCAAGTGGTGCTTGTATGAACTCCACCATCCCCTGTGTTAACACTCGTCTTATAAATGCTGGTGAAACTTCAGCTCAGTTATACTTAAGCAATCAATATGTTTTTATCCATGCAATGAATTTTTCTTTAAAATTCCTCCTTCATTCTTTCAGGCTGTAAACGACAAGCAAAAATTTGTAAGCATTCTGAGGATATTTTGGCTTCAGGAGGCTCCCATTGCATTGCTCAGATTGAAATCCCCTAAGATTGTGGAACTTTCTTTCTAAACCTCTGTTTAAGTCATCACCTGCACAGGTTCTCATGTATGTTTTGTTTGTTAGAAAACAAAATGGTTTGGTTTGAAGTTGATCAGGGGAAGAAAATATATTATTTTTGACAGCGTGACATTCTTTCTTTTTGCCCACTCACTTTTTCACAAGTAATTATAACCACTAGTTTTAGTATTAGCATCATGGAAATTTTCCCATTAATATTACAGGACACTCAGAGGAAGCAGAGGACATGTACAGTGAGCGGAGGAGGCAGTTAAAATCAAAGCACAGCTCGCAAGAAATAGACCCTTTGAGAATATTTCACTGCATAAAAATCTTGCTGGATTGTGATGCACAGAGAAAATAGTGTGTGTATATTTAATGAAGTAATAGCACAGTTGTCCTCTCCCTGAAGTTAATAAAAATTAACTTGAACCCCAGCATAATGCTGTCCTTGATTCTTTGAGGTAATCCTCAAAAAGCTCAAATGTTAAATGTTTAACAGGGGAACACCCTTCTCCAGTATCTCTAAACTACACAAACTAATTGCTTAATTTTATTAAGTAAAACCTTTCAAATCTCCTAAAGTTAATCCCCAGTGTTTATACTCATTTCAGCTGTTTACATTGGCTTCATAAACCTTCAACCTAAGCAGAGAAAAAGAAGTAAGAATTCTTCCCATGAAACAGCTCCAGAGGGAAATCCAGATATCGCTTAAATGAAGCGTACTTCCTGCTTCAACATAATTAAATTGTAAGATCTGAAAAACAAAAACAAAAATAAAATCCCCACCCTAATTTACTGTAAAGCTACAGACGTCTCTTCCATATACTACAGATGGGGGGATTATCATTACCTGTGAAGTCCATTCCTGCTGATGTTCTGTTCTTATTTGGGTAACTGCTTCAGACTGAGAAGTTTCAGCCAAAGGAATCATCACTTCCATGGACAAATCTAACATTTGTTCTGCTCAAGGGAAAAGAAAAAAAAATCTTTGCTGGTTCTAAGGCCTTTAAAGATTTCAGCAGGATGGTGGCCTTAGTGTCGCAAGTGTACCGTCTGCCGTCCCTGTGAAGGTAAAACCAAATTCTTGCAATGGGGCTATTAAGTAAATAAAACAAGTGGAGGGCTGCTCTCTGGCCAAGTGCCAAGACCTGGCCACATCTACCTTACCAAGCAATCGCTTCCCTTCCATGGACCTAAGACACAAATATTAGTCTATTTGTGCTTTTTTTGTGTGGGCTGTTTCTTTTAAGTTGCTCCAGAAAAAAAAAAGAAAAAAAAAAAAAAAGAAAAAAAAAAGAAAAAAAGAAAAAGAGAAAAAGAAAAAGAAAAAGAAAAAGAAAAAGAAAAAGAAAAAGAAAAAGAAAAAGAAAAAGAAA
>JAOTQQ010000001.1:129601319-129631239 GCA_026546715.1 Gallinago undulata
AAAGAAAAAGAGAAAAAGAAAAAGAAAAAGAAAAAGAAAAAGAAAAAGAAAAAGAAAAAGAAAAAGAAAAAGAAAAAAAGCTTATTGGAGTTATGTTTTCATAGCATGAAGCTGGGAACACATACGCTGTGCCCTAGGGAGTCTGGGGGTGGTGAGAAATAATGCTGGGCCCGGGAAGGGGAAAGGAAGGAGGTTGGTGTGGTGTTTTCCTGGTGCGTGCTCCCTGATGGAATGGGCAGCCCATGCACCATCTCCTCATCTGGACACTGTCTGGGACAGCGCTAGATGACAAGAGCCAAACCTTTTCCAGGACACATGCTTGCAGTTAAGCCTAATGGGCAATTAGCAGTCCAGTGCTTAAGGTCATTTCCAGGCCCTGTTTTTTCTAGACATAGCTTTAGAGTCCTTTGGGCAAAAAACGTTACACTGCATGTGATCAGTAGAGATGTCTTTAATTTTAGATGATCTCAGGCCAGGATTCCCTAAAGCAGCTTCAGAAGTTTCTGCTGCTGGCTGTTTTCTCCCATCACCACAATCAGCTGTCCTGGCACAGCTGTGTGTGCAGCAAGGAAACTGATCTGAGGATGGGTTGAAACCTTACTGTTGCAGCAAAATTGAGCTAAAGCTTGGGCTGAAATATAAACAGTACATAGTAACAAATATTCTTTAAAAAAAATAAAGACTTAAATAACTCCAGGTGGACATCCCAATTACAGTTGACTTCAGTAATGGTCTTGTAAAATGATAATAATACTTCAAGTTAGCAGGGAGCTAAAGCTAAAGCTTTAACACCTTTCTGGATTAAATGGACCATGAAGCAATTGTGGAGTGTGAAATGGTACTGGCATCAAGGCATGAAGCCTGCAGGCATCCAAGTAGCAGGTTGTACAATCCTTGGGCCTTCAGTTGTATTTGCAGTTTTATCTTCAGATATGCCCTTTGGTGGCCCAAGACTCTTAGGAGACTGAACACGCTTACTCTGAGAGAAGCTTGATCACAGTAGTAGAATGGGGCCAATGAAGCTGCAGAACTATTTGAGGAAGAAAGAAAAAAGGTTTCAATACTCATGCTCACAAGTAATTCTGTAGGTGTTCATTGAGGCTTTATAAATGCTCAACCCCATCTGCCATAGAATAAATATAAAGAAAATATACAAAATTTTGCTGTTTTCCTACAGAGTCTGTCATTATTTTATGTTGCTATAGAGGTCAAAAGACTTCAGAGGAAGAAGTAGAAATAAGGTATAAGGTATCATCAGAAATACTGATACCACATATCATGGAAATGAATTGTCTGTGGTAGAAAACACACTCTGGGCATGAGGGTTGTGCATACTTTTCTTGGGAAAGAAATGGCTCTCTTGGAATGCAAGCCTCCCTTATTCCTGGCCTTCGCACTGCGGCATCGTAAATAATGCAGAAAGCTGCTGCCCCGGGGTCAGGAGCTTGGAAAGGAAAAAGAAAATAGAGACCCTATGGCTGCCGTGTTGTCCAGAGAACTGCTGAGAGAGGCAGGGCGTAAGAGGACACGTGCACTTCCAGTGGCAAGGTAGCAACTCGCATCGCTGCAGGAGACCTTGGTGGATGATGGTTGTGAGGCTGAGCAGAAGCTGCCTGTGCCAAAGGGAGCAGAGGGCACCCCATGCCCCCAAACTGGGGGAAGAAGCAGCCATTTTCTGGATAACGTGGGGCACACGTGCCACGGCTGTTGGAGCAGGTTGCCCAGGGTGTGAGGAGCACAGCCTTAGAAGTCAGCCTTTTCCATTCTGCAGTGCCCACAGCACAGAAGAGTGGTTTCTTGGTTTCCTCTTTGTAGAGCCACTCTCTGGGTATTGGTGCTTGCGGGGAGGCAGTCCCTTGATGTGGGCTGCAGAAAAGTCCCCAAGTTTAGGCAGCTGCAGAAACTGAGGTCAAATCCTTACCTCTTGAAGGGGACATCGAGATGCCCACATGGCTCTTGTTTTCCTCTTTAATATGAGCTCTGTAACTCTGCTCTTCTCCACCCCCATTTCCTATTTTAACATTTTTGACTCTTTGCTGTCTTTCATTGTATCATTTTTTGTCCCCCACAACCATTTAGTTTTCATCAAGTCTTTTTCCCACCCATCTCCCATTTTTGTGGGGAGGGGAGAGATGGCATTTTGTTTTATAAAGAAATGCATAGATACCTCTCCCTCACATAGAAGATCAGTGACAAAATTTGCATCTGCTTTTTCACCTAAGCCTCTTTTTCATTCCCATTCGACTTTTCAAATAAGAAGCTTGAGAGCGTCTCCCTGAGCTTTTCTAGTAATGCTCAGGAAAGACTTGTGACAAAAAAAATTCCATGTAAGTGATTTCCACCTTGCCTGTGCCACAGGTTCTTGTCTCCCCTTGTAACCTTCAGCTCCCCACACCTCCCACTCGTTTAGTTGACATTCAGGTTCCCATCAGCATTCTTTGGATGTAGGGGGTTTTGCATGACTCAGAAAGGGGAGGGTGAGCAAATGCACGCAGTCAAGAGTTTTCCTCATGTAGCTGCAAGAGTATAAATTGACAGTTCATTACAGTAAATGGTGGTTGATACAAAAATTTGACCCTGTGCATTTGTTCAAAGAGTCAGAAAAGTTGATGTGAAGTACAGGTAAGCAAATTGCACTTTCTCCTCTTGAATTATGAAATTACCTTTACAAAGAAAGGCTTGTCCTCATGCTGCCAAACATACTGCATACCTTCAGTTGATATGCTGATGCACAATAGTCTTTCTTTTCATATGCCCATTCTTCTGCTAAGCTCTGTTTTTCATGGTCATTTTATCCCAAAATATAAAGAAGGGGAGAGACTTTAAAAAGAAATACTTAAGATAACAAGGTACAATATGGGTCTTTTATTCTGTAAGGTCACTCAGTCAACACCTTCTGTTCCTCCTTTTGCTTCTGTACTTGTACGTTGAACAAGTCAGACAAAGAAAAGTTTCAGAAGTCAAGGTACAGAGTGTCACTGAAGTATGATTTAGCATTCTTGAAAGGGTTAGCTGTCTCTAGTACAACAGGATCTGGACTACGCAATTTGTGGAACATCAGTGCGAAAAAGTTACCAAGGTAACCTTTGGAAGACACAAATAACAGTGCCTTCTATAATGAAGATGTATTTCCATGGAACATTCTTGACAGTTTTTCATCAGACATGACAAGAGTACTTCTGAATTATTTCTAAATGAACTGACATGGCAAAATCCATATAGAAGAAATTGTTTCTTAACTTAATCTACTTTTATTATTTTCATTAAAGAAATAATGGTGGAGGTAAAGGCTGATTTTAAAGTTTTAAATTCATATTTTCACATGTTTATAGTTTTTTCAGTAATTTGACATTTTTTGTGCTTTATTTGACCTATATGCTTCTAAGTGACTTTTTTTTTTAATCATTCACAAAAGTCTTTTGGGCATCTCCTGCGTTATTTAGACCCTGAACATAAATTTCTGTAGTTAAAACATTTTGGGGTTGTGTATTTTCTTTTCTCGCTTGCTTGGATAACCCCAAAATAACTTCAGCTTGAAACTTGGCGTGTAGTTACTTTGGAACAGAATGTCATTTTTCAGAGCGCTCAGCAGGAAACTTCTCTCTGAAATGGTGAAGCCCTCCATGTTCTTCCCTGTGCAATGTGCATTTGCAAAGGAGTCCTTTAGTTTGGAGTGGCAGCCCTGGCTTCATGGGAAATAACCATGAATGGTCTTTGCTACCCTCAGAGTGAGGATCTGAGTAATGGCTTTTGGAAAAATAAGTGTAGGACGGGGTGGAGTTCTGTGAGCAGTTATGTGTCTTCCCACATTTTCTTCCTCTTTTCCCAAGCTGAGGCAAATTAATGTGGACAGACAATATCCCTGGATACAATTATAAAGTGAAGGATATTTGGCATGAGGTAGGGGTCAGAGGTGGGCTTATGAGTTGAGGATTAAGAGTAGTGAGCCGCAGATGGTGTGGGAAAGAATTCGTGGAGTCAAATCAATCTCTGTGAATTATGCCTTTGCAGTGTGAACCCCCACCCTCTCAGTCCTCCTTTTGCTTCCAGGTTCTGAGCAGCTTGGAAACTGGTTCAGAAATACAGTGTACATGTTCCCCATCTCTTCTGCCCACTCAGTCCATCCTAATTAAGTCATAAGGAAGGAAAATGGGAGTAGAAAAATAAGGCTTATGTTTTCCCCACTCTCTCATTGCCAGAGACTTGATCCCATTTCTTAGAACACCACCCAACATTCAATTCATTAAGTAGTCCACAATGAGCTTCTCTTAATATTGTTTCAGTGTGTGTAACTACTAGTGTGAAAAAAAAGCCAAGTAATGAAGAATGGCTGTACAGGCTGGTGGCTGGGTCCTTCCTCCAGGGGGTTGGAGCTGGATCTACCCCTGCTCCAGTCAGTGTTTAATCACTCACAGAGACACAAAAGTGTCAAGAGGAAAACCTGTCATTCTAGCCTAGTTTAGCAGCTGGTGACCCCAGCAGTTCTTCAAATACAGGAAGGTGGGTTCAGATTTTGAAGGCAGAGAAACTACCACAGCCCTGGTCTACCCCATCTTAAGTGAGTTCTCCTCAGTGAACTGGGAGTAAGAACTTTCTTCCTCTGATAATTCTGTGATTCCCCTCACCCCCATCAAACTCATCTAATAACCTAATATTTAAATTAATTCCAGTACAAACAAAGTTAATTTCCCAGTTAATGGGATTTTTTTCTTTCTTTTCTTTTGTTCAGTTTTAGATACAAGCTTTATTATTAAAAATCTAATAATATAAATGTTCCCACTGTGTTTTATTAGTAAAATCCAGGGGATTGTATATGCTAAATTAAAGCAATTACTTCCTCTTGTCTATTACTCAGGCTGCTATCACTGGCACATAGAGAATTAAAAGTGTATTTTCATATTCTTTCAAGCCTTGAGTAACTCCTTTCGCAACATATTTATTTCATGCTAAATGAGCATGTCTTTGTTCTTTCTTGTTTCTTCTGCCCTCTAGTATTAGTCAGTGTGCCCTGGGCTAACCAGCCTTTTGCAGGGAAGAATGGTTCAGGTAAAGAATGCAGAGTGCAATTTCTTTATTTTACCTCTTGCAAATACAACTAAACAGAGGTAACGCACCCTGAAAAGAGAAAGCAGGAAAGCTTTTCAGGTGGTGGGCTTGCCTGCAGTCTTTGATTGTTTTGCTGGAGGCTGAAAATTCAG
The DNA here is from genome assembly GCA_026546715.1 of Gallinago undulata. Lineage (NCBI taxonomy): Eukaryota > Metazoa > Chordata > Aves > Charadriiformes > Scolopacidae > Gallinago > Gallinago undulata. The sequence continues at coordinate 129,606,518 of JAOTQQ010000001.1, forward strand.
CAGACCACAAAATTAGCCCATGTTTGAAATTCCCTGATTTTTTCAAAATTAAGCACAAGCTAAATTCAGTTCCTATTCAGTATTAACACGTACTGAAACATTAGTCTATCTGCTTCAGTGTCTGGCTTAAACTGTGCCTAAATCTTTAATGTTAAGACAAACTCATCTTTTAGAAAAAGAAAGCTTCTTAGCTGTCCTTCTTGTAATTATGTCTGTGTGCATAATTTGGACAAATTTAGGGACAAGCTGGAAGATGGGAAATGCATATGTCCTTGTTAATCCAGATTTACAGGAATACTTTGATATGGGTCCATTTAAAGGACTAGTTAGACTAAAGACAGCAATGCTTGGCTACAGGACAAGACAAAATACAGAGGGGAAAAATGTACTTTTGCCTAATAAGAAGAAAGAGAAAGCACTGAATGATTTTCTTGTGAAGCCTGATGTTATTACCTGTCTTTTTAATAATGATTAGATCTTGAGAGAGGAAAATGAGGAACACTTATTTAACTTGTATTGATCTAGATCCCCTTGTTCTTGCATGTGAACAGGCCAGTATAAACTGACAGTCAGTCAATCAGACCTGTGATGTTTTGAGGCAACAGCACTTTAAATCATGCTTTTATCTGCAAGCAATGCTTTTTCATTTGACTTCAAAATGCTGCAGATACCTAAATGCCCAAGTCAGCAAAGTAGGTTGCCATCATCTGCTTGAAAAATAAGTGAGCTGATAAGATACAGTAAAAGTACTCAAGAAGTGACTGCCCGGAGTTGTACTACTGACTGATAGATGGTAACAATGAAATGCTTAATTCATCTTCAGCAAAATCAAGATCTTTTCCAACTTGTTCTTTTCCATAAGCCCCTGGCTCAGAGCTCCTTACACCATCCCCCAGGGGATGCCCTTTCTGACTAGGAAACAACCAGATGCAGTGCCATGTTTTGCTGGCAGCATGCATCCGCTGACAGCATGCAGCATGGCTGCTGTAGAAATAAAGGGGCCTGGCATTTAAGGGAGGCCAAAACAAAAGCTGAGGAAAATAATGGTGGCCCTGGGACCACCAGTGTGTCAACACTGAAGGCAGCTGCTTTATCACATCCAAATTTGGAGGTGAACATCAACCCTGAATACTCTATGGTTTCTCCAGGGAGCGCCTGGGGCTCTTCAGGGTGGGAGAACAGAAATAAGGATGATGCTCAGACTGTAAGGGACAGGGTAGTGACAATGATGTGGAAGGCTCTTGGTATTCTGCTGCTTTCAGCCACAGGCATCTCAAGATGCCTGGGGTCAGAACAAACAGCCATACTAGCAGGCAAAGAAGACAGGTCTTTTGCTCATTTTTGTCTACTTGGGGTTTTTTTTGTTTGTTTGTTTGTGATTAGAGTAAAAGAAGTCACCAGGAATTAAAGGACTAGTTAATATCCTGATTAAGTCAATCACAAGAAGTTTGCCCCTTCAACAACACTATATTTTATAGATGCCTTACTAATTAAGGGGAGAATGGAGAAATACAGTGTAACGTCAGTAGCAGCTTTGGGGCCAGGATGAAAGTTGTCAAAAAAAGTGGACTCAAGTCAGGAAAATGTGAAAATCTGCTTTGATGATCTTCTTGACAGCCTTCTAGAAGAAAGGAATGTATGAGATACCTTGCAGCCAACTATCAAGTGTATAAGGTGTGTTATACTTATTTTCCTTGCATGTGCCAGTTAAGAATGACTAAAAGGGGCCAGCAAGCCAGAGGCTTTCGAGTGCCCAAAAGACTAGAGGTCCTAACCCCTGGTCAGGGTCTGCTTAGCCCAGCCCAGAAGCCCAGGGAGGCTGCAGGATTCTCCATCAAGCATCAGTCAAGGGCTGCCTTGGGAGTTTGTGACAAAACCTGCAAATCCAGGAGAGCAGGTGTTGGATGGAATCTCCTTGGTGGGCAGGGGGGACTGAGATGAGTCTTGGGGGTTTTCTCAGATTGCGAGTGACATAGGAGGAGAGGTGCAAAAGGCTGAATAATCTATGAAATAGATTGTTTCTAGCAGCCTAGAAGATTGTGCTTTCCAGTATTGACTTTCGAAAGACAGGATGTTGGGATTATAGGGATGCTAGCTGGAGTAAGTGGCCTGTTCCCATCCCCATATTAATATGGTATTTGGCATCCAGAGGATGACATTTTGCACTTAGATTCCTGTGTAAACTAAATCACTTTACATGACACTGTTGTTTTTATATTTCTACTTAATTTATTTATTGAAGTCAGTTGTTTATATCAGACTACTCATACAATGTCCAAACTTCTTTGGATCATGTATACTAAACTGTTAAGCAGAATAGCCTTGGCTACTGAAAGTGGCATAGATTTATACCTCGTACATTTCTGGGAATACCAAGGACTAGAAAAAGTTTCTGAGAAATTTTTAAAGTACTTTTTGAAAAGAAGATACGTGAAAACTGACTTACACTTTTAGAGCATAATATAGACAGATAATCATACATAAGAAACATATGGTCTATACATAAAGCATGAACTTCAAAATGAAGGCTGAAGAACATTTAACTGATTGAATTTCAGAAAAACTAACAGATGGGAAAAGACATAGTTATTCAAAGCAGAAATGAGCACAATGAGGACAAATACTATTGGACTCTGATTATATTTCGGTGAATAAACAAATGCTGTCCTTACTCCACAGTGACATAACATGTCATTCCAATGCTAAACGCAGTCCAAGGTAAGGAAAGCACTTTATTCACTTGTTTTATGGTCATCTCATGCATTTTGATGATACATTGAAGTGAAATCTAAGTGTGGATAAGAAAAAGAAAAAAAAACCCCACAGCCTATTTACAATTTAAAAGAGACTATGGTTTGCTATAGCTTACTTTCGAGGAGGCGCCAAAGCCCATTCATCTCCTAACAGGCAAGCTGAGGGTATTTCAGTCTCAGCAGCCTGATGGGGATGCTGTCACTGACTGTGGGCACTTGTAGCTCTGCCCAGCGTTCCCAGCAAGAGGCCACCACCAAACCCGCTGGCCCTTGTGCCAGGAAACAGGTCCTGATGGACAACCATGGCTTTACCAGTCTTTTCCGGGACTTCTCTGCAGCGTTGTTGTTTATTTTTTCTCATATAGTAGTTAGATTTCCTCATTACAGGAAAGTTCTGTGTGCACTGTTAACATGGATGCAGTAGCGTGTTTGAAAATGTCTTCACTCCAGGTTGGCATTGCTTTGCCATAGCCTGGGTGCTGTGAGTTAAGGGATGTTCTGCCCTAAGCTGGGTTCGTACAGATGATTTCATGGCAAATGCACAGCACTAAACTGGTTGCCTGATTACATTTTATTTGTTCAATATTTACTGCCAACAGCTTACAGCCTCTCTGGAGACAGATGATTACATTTTCCACCCTATTATGAAAATAATTCTCCTCTCTTCTTCAGGGTGCCTTTTCTGCCTAAGCAAATTTAAATATCTGATTTTTTGCGAGACTTGCTCTGGTTAAGTCACTGCCATATATCTCCTTTTGTAGTGGTCTCAAATGAGTTTGGCAAGACAATAAAACTTTCTGTAACCCACAATAATAACAACCTTAATTAACAACCCCAAAAATACAGTTTCCAAAATATTTGCCCTCCACCCAGCATGGTTCTGTGTTGCTTCAGATGTCATTTAAGCACGGCTGTAATATTCCCAGCAACTCTGATTGTCTCTTTGCTGATGATGTTATTATAAACAGGACAGCATTCTTCAAATGGATGACTTCTGGTGTAAATGGTTTGCAAAGGTGGCCTTGACTTTTGTGGAGGCACATGCAAACGTTTTTCCTGAAATTTAGCTGCTTCTAGTAAAGAGCCGAATAACAGAATGAACAGTGTTTTATCTTTTAACAACAGGAAAACAGTCTTCTAGGATGTGGCCTTTTCAGGCAAGAAGTGCACCCCTGGTATTGCTGAGAACCTCTGGACCTCTTGGTACATGAACCTCTTGAGAAACCTTGCTGCAGAGATTGCGCAAATGAGTTACAGCACCGGTGTTTGGATCCCACCACACAAAAAAACTTCATCTTAATAGTTCCAGCTGAGGGCAGAAAGATATCCTTCCAGCCCGGAATGATTTCTTGGCTATAAGCTAAGCACTGCCAGGTTTATGGCCAAACTGAAATGTGTGAGCTATGGATTAATGTCCCTTTTTGTGCAACTTCTCAGCTAATTACTCAGTTTCAAGCACATGAGGAGTTCCCCTGCCCACATGGATGTTTTCGGAGGGGACTTCAGCTGCATGACTGTGTTTGTAAGATCAAAACCTTGTATAAAACAGCTTGTTTTATTAGGTGCTTAGGCTGTGGTTTGACAAGGTGAATTAGGGTGTCTCATACCATATCTGACAGGCGTGGATTGCCAAGTGCTAGACAAACTCACTCTGCTGGATCATACTGGTTCAAAAAATGTAAGTAGGAGGTATGTCGTGTCCTGGAGACTTGCGTAGTCTGTCTGAATTGTTATTATATAAGGTATATGTAAGGTATTACATAAAGGATTAGAACACCTTCTTTTGGCTGAGGTATTGTTTGTCCTCCTCCTGCTGGCACAAAACCGACATACATGACATATTTTGCACTCTGATTCAGCATACTGCAGAGGTGTTCACATCTGGTATCATCAAATTTGTGCTGCCAGGTGGCCCAATAGCACAGCTTCTGTATCCATTACCATGACTTATGTCATTTTTACAGGACAACCTAACCCAAAAATCAGCAAAACTCCTTCTGAAGTCAGGGGGCTTTGGGTCAGGTCAGTCTTTAATTTGCTTTGCTCCCCCCCAAGTTGAAACAGACTGGGTAACTTCATTGGTTTTAAAAGAATGCTTCATTTCTTAAGAGAACAACCGTGACTTACTCTCATGCAGTAAAACATCATAAAAGTGACTTTTGCACAAATAAGGAGCAGTACATTAGCTTTTAAGAAAAAGCATTTTATATTTAACAGGGCCACATCTTAACTAATTTTAAAACTGATGTATCTGTGGTATTTTTTTGAAAGAAATGTTCATTGGAGCTATTGGTTTGTTCATGTATTATTAGCCCTGGGAAGGAGAGGGGAGGAACGTGTGATGTGATGTGGTACCTGTCATGAGATCAGCCTCTGGCTGGAAGATGACCTCAGCCTAGGGCAGATAGCTGAGACATCTAACAGTGGTATCTGCTTAAGCTACAAAAATTAGAGGTTGTTTGGGATTTCTGAGGTTTCAAAGGTGGGAGTGTTTTGGTCTGGTTTTAGTTTTCGCCTGGCTTAATTACAGTGCTCTGTTATCACATTCTGCTGCTGGTTTCTTTTTCCTAGTAGCACATCTGAATGCCCTCCTAATACTCTTGACGATGGTCCAGTTCCCAAAGCCATACCCACCGTAAGGCTTGTGACTGAAGGAGAAAACTAAAAGCCACTCATAAAGCTGTGTCTCAGACCTTTTCAGACCTGGAGCTTGATTCCTGAGATATATTTCTCTCTGTTGTCTTTCAAAAGGTGTGCACCTGCCAGGCCGAGTGGGGCCAGCCTTATCAAGATGGTCATGGAGGCCAGGAGGTTTTGCATCACAGGTGAAACCACATCATTACCTCATCTTTCCAGATAATCATTCACCTGCTTGCCCACGTGCTTCTGGCTACAGACTCACCGCATGAGACACGCTGAAGTCTCAAAAAGGCTGCAGGTTGCTGTGGGAATAGTTCACATCAAAAAAACTGACAGCAGCTGTCTGCAGTGTTTCACACGGGTTCAGCAGGCTTGGCTTCTCTGGGACTTGGTGCAGCCCCAGCGCTCCACATCAGTAGATTGTGAGATTACAGAGGGGATTTGTTGTTGTTTTGGTTGTTGGTTGGTTTTTTTTTTTCCTGTCCTATCTCTTCTCCTGTAATGAGGCCTCAGTATATACTGGGAATCCTATGTGTAGAGCATACAGCAGCAACTAAGCAGGAACCATCATTGCTCTGTAATGACAGCAGGCTGAGGGGAGACCTTATTGCTCTCTACAACTACCTGAAAGGAGTTTGTGGCAAGGTGGGGGTCGGTCTTGTCTCACAAAAAACAAGTGATAGAACAAGAGGAAGTGGCATCAAATTGCTCCAGGGAAGGTTTAGGATGGATATCAGGAAAAAATTCTTCACTGAAAGGGCTTTTAAGCATTGGAACAGGCTTCCCAGGGAAGTGGTACAGTTGCTATCCCTGGAGGTATTTAAAAGACAGGTAGATCTGGTGCTGAGGGACGTGGTTTAGTGGTAACTTGGCAGTGCTAGGTTAACAGTTGAACTTGGTTATCTTAGAGGTCTCTTCCAACCAAAATGATTTCTATGATTCTACGTCAGGCAAGTTAACTTGAAGATTTTTTTTTTCTCTGAGCACAGTCTGTGCTAAAACAGCACAAAACTGCTCGGAGTTTAGCATTTGCTCAAGCCTATCTTAGGCAGTAGTTTTATTACACTGTGCACGCCGAACATGCATTTTTGTGGGGACCGGTAGTGTGTGGGAGCAGGACTCGAGAGCAGCAACAACATTGCCCATTTCTCTTGGGGAGAGAGGCCACAGCTCATTGACTTTCAGCCACGTGAAACAAAAAGGCCTGCTCTCGGAGGAAGGGGAATTACAGCTTGCCTAACAGAAGTTACAATGATTGAGCAAAAGCAGCGGGTTTGAACAAGAGTTTCTAGTTTCATTTCTTGAGCACGGGAGCCAGAGACCTGAGGGCTGGAAAGTGGAAGGGGAAAAATTAAGCAGGCTTAGGTAGTGTTACAGGCATATGGGATACGCTCTAAAAATGAGATTATCGAATGCTGACAGTACTGAGTAACAAAAAAATTGACTGTAAAATTGAGTATCATTTGCTTCATCTGTCCTCCTTACTCCCACGGTGTATCGCATTACATTTGAGATTTCTGTGGGGCCAAGAGTATTTCCACCTTTTGTTGGCTGATTAGAGCCATGGGTGCCTTAAAGAAGAATTTATTTATTTATTTATGGAAAAAACAACATCCTGTTTTTAACCGGGTTCCAAGCTGCTGAGTTAGGAGCGTCAGCGGGTGAGAAGGAAAAGAGAACAGCAGCAGAAGCGGGAAAGGGTCCCCTAGTTTGAGTTTGGAGAGGGACTCTGGAGCAGAGCAGAGGTGGGTGGCAGAGATGCCGGGATGGGGACCTGGGGGGAGCATGAGGACCAACGGAGAGTGAGAAGAACACTCATGGCACTCAAAGGTGTGGTGAGGAAAGAGCAGGTGGGAGGACATGCAGAGCCTCAGTCGAGGGGAACATGCTGCTATAGGGAGGGAGGATGCTGCTATAGGGAGAAGGGGTGTGGAGGGGCTGTGGTGTACAACGTGAGGAGACAGTTGTAGGAAACTGGGTGCACGGTGATGGCCCCCATCCATCAGGCAAGGGGAAGAAGGTTCACAGGGGTGTTTCTAATCTGACTCACAATTAAAAGAAGTTTTAGAAACTAAGGCAAGGATAAACAACAGAGGAGGAAAGAAACAAACAGTATAGGGACTATGTATAAAGAATAGAACGCTTAGAAGAAATTTTAGAAGAGGCATGCTTCAGATTTAATAAATAATCCTGCACTGTAGGCCTGTTTTCAGAAGGAGCAAACAGTGTCCTTGAAAGGTGCCTTCTCAAATGATGTCTCTTCCTTATCAGTAAGAAACCTAGGGCTGGGTCTAGTAACCGCCTCCAACTTTCTCTAAAAATGCTTTGGTTAATCAGAAAAAAAAAAAAAAAAGATTGTTTTTTAAGAAGAACAAAGAGTCAGCTCAAACAGACTGAGAGTGCTTTCTCTTTTAATCTTTTGTTTTGCTTAAGGAGCTCAAAAATGAGCCTGACGCTCAGCCAGAGAGGTTGCAGGTATTTTGCAAGCTACAAAAGTTCACCCCCTCCCCAGGGCATGCTAAAACGTGTCTCTTTGCACGGGGCAGAGCAGGAGCTCGCACAGAGTTACTGACCGGCGCTGCACCCTACCTCCCTGACAGGGCTTGGAAGCGTGCCTTGGCTAAGGGTTCCTTCAGCACATCCCACAGAGAATGACAAAGGAGCTCCTTGCCCATGGGCTGCTGCCAAAGCTGGTCCCCAAGGACTGCTCTGAACTACCCCTTGCTTTGCAGCAGGGACCTGTATGCCAACAACAGGCATATTTCAGCGATGCATGAACCAACCACCACCTCTTGCTGTCAGCAGGCACAGCTCTGGCACTGGCAGGAGGCCAGGTGAGCGCCGTATAGGGCCAGCTTTGCTGACTCACATTAGCCATACATCCTCCCCGCACGGGTGAAATCCTCAGCTGACCTGTGAACGACACAAAGGAGGATGGATCCAGCCCTCATACTCTAACTCGGAACTCCTCAGCCCGGTTTTTGTGGTGTTAAGCTTCGACAGATCAGTTATTGCTGAGCTGCAGGATGGATGTATATGCTTAAAATAAAACAGCAGAGCCTCCACGTTTGTAAGTTTTCAGCTTGAAAGCAAAATGAATACCTAAATGTAATGGGAAGAAAAAAATACTAGAATTAACAAGATATCAAATTAACAATATATCAAATTAACCATTTCAATATATTGTCCATTGGTAGCCAGGACTCATTACAGTATTGCTATTCACACTGGAAACACAAACATGAGCTGGATGCAAGCATGCAGGCAGTTAATAGAAAAAATGGATGGACTCTGTGTGCTCTTTGTCTTGATTTAAGATATCAAACTACCGCACGTGCATGCAAAGAAATGCTCTTGAATTCTACTTTGCACTTTGGGCAGCTACTGACTCACCATTTCCAATCCAAATGTTTAATTATTTTGTTTATCTCTTCCCATCTTTTTCCCAGGACATATGGCTGTCCTCAGAACGAATTCTCCCCCTTAAAGCTCTGCAATGTGTTAGAACTCATGTCTCCAGCCAGAAGGACAATCTGTGTAATAATTTCTGGGTTATCAAAACAAATCCTCTACTCAAAGTTGGTAAAAATCAAAGTACTCATTCGCTATTTGCTCTGTAGTCTGCTGGGAGATCTAAAAGCAATAAATGAAAAGACTGTTGGTGCCTCAGGAGGGTAATGAGAACTTCCATTGCCCAGGAAAGAAAAGTTTATATTGAAGCTTACTGGATACCCATCCTGTGCATGTGAAGATGCATCCTGTTTTGAAACATGGCAAATATTTTTCTGATGGTGGCAAATTTTCCTGGGATACAAGACTGATGTGCACCAAGAGAGCAATCAAAAGACTAACGCACTATTTGTGATCTGATTTTCTGTTCTCACTCCACTTACCGAGGTTGGTCCAATAAGAGGTGCCTTGAATTTCTGTGATAAGCTCTGTGATGCACTGATGAGGTAGCAGCTGTCTCCCCTTGCATTTCAGAGAGGGGCTGCTACTGCAGTACATCCACAGCTACTAGTGCAGTACTCGAGGTGGCAGACTTCCCAACAGAAGATTCCCTCTCTGCTTGAGAGCTGGGAAAAGTCTGACAGCTCAAAGAGACATTTCTGAATTGCAAATGTGGCTTTTGAATAAAGTAGACACATGCAGCCATTTATTTATTTATTTACGATTACACCATTGACTTTCATTTAAGACTTGAACATTAAATTAATTTTGTATTTGCATATACATGATTTTTATGTATTTATACAAACTTAGCTTTATATTTTGGGGGAGGAAAGAGGAGTAAAGGTAGCCAGGTACAATGCTTTGGCCTCCCGTACAGCAGGTGACAGCATTAAGCTTAGTCACATGCAGGTGTAATCATTGCTACGGCTCGGGCTAGTGTGACTGGTACCCAGCACTCTCATATGCTTCAGCTGCTTTGTGAGTTCAGTCCTGGCTCTGTAGCTCACACAACAGAGGTGGACATCTTGCCTTGATCGAAAGTGATGGATGAGCAGCAGTTCACCTCCTTTGTGTTTCTGTCTCGCTGAGGGCACAGTTCACAGTGAGCACAGGGACTGGGACTCAGCAGACCTATGTCACCAGGATGCTGCCACAGCTCCGTGGTACCTAGCGCCTGGATCAGCTCGGCTGGCTCAGCACTGAGCATCTCCCTTGCCCCATAGCGACAGTGAAGCTGCAGGGATTTGCCATGCCAGTGCCACGCTCAGACACACTTGCCAAGGGTTCAGCTTCCCCTCCTTGGCTTCTTCTCTGCACCCCTGGAGATTTCTCAGGTTTTTCTTTTTGTATGGGTATTGGGAAGGCTTAGTGTTACTCTGCTTGCAAGTCCGGGTGAGAGTGATTCAGTGCAGCATTGTGGAGCCACAATACAGCCCAGCTACACCAAATGCCTCTCGAGGGGCAGGGTGTTGTGATTGTGGGGTGGCTGGTACAAGTTATGTCTTGGAAAGAGCCAGGACAGTGTCCGAAGGAAAAATCCAACCACCTGGATCATTTGTATGAGATCCTGTTATTCTAAATCCCTATATTCTAGATCCTATAGTACACACACCCCCCAAAATACGATTAACATTGACAGGGGAACTGGCTGCATCAAACAATCCTGAAATGAGAGCCGATTTGTCTTAAATACAGATTAAATCCCAAGTTTAAAGTGGCAAACAAGTTTTTTAATTGCTTCTTTCAGCTGTGGTTTTGTAAGAAATACAAAATTTCTGCAAAAGCATTGGTTAATTTAGAAAAGTCTGCTCTGAAGGGATATTTTGCAAAATGTTAGGAATAATAAAACAGAGCCATTTTAACATTGTGCCAGAAAAACTCCAAGTTAATAAAAAAAGTCTGGCTCCAAGACAGACCACCAAAATAGAAACTAAAGATAGCGCTACAAATATAGTCCCAGAAATCGGTTCACATCAATTTGGTTATCCTCTAAGTAAAAAAAAGGAATGATTTAAAATTTCTGATTTAATAATGCTTTGAAAAATCCCATTTGTGTTGCAAGCCATCTTCATTAATGTAAATGCCAAGACTTTTTTTTTTTTGTTGGCACACGCACACCTTTAATGCAGGAACAAGTTGCATGACAAGACAATTATAATGTACTTCCAAGGCTTTGCAGTAAAGTGAGAGAAATTTCTGTGCATGTTTCTAGATTAATCCATTTTCCTTTCATGTAGTACAAAGGAGCAAAAAAAATCTCAAAGTATTTGAGATGGGTTTTCAGTACGTTTTCTATTTTATAGAAATTGCTGTTTTCCAAAAAACAGCCAAACAACTTTTCTGATGCTGCAACTTGTTAAAATAATATCTTCAGCAATAAAAACGATTGGAAATACTTTTATAAATAAATGTAATAATAAATGTTCACAGGTGTGATGCTGAACATAAGGGGCCCATCTGTTGAGAAAAACTGGAGTAATTTTTATGTAGTTGCAGTAGAAGCAGCTCTAAACAAAATGGGTTGAGATATATTTTTTTGGCATAAGGTCAGGTGGCTAAGCTTTACTTTAGAAACATAAGAAACAGAAGCTTGTGCTGTAAAGAACAGCATGGTGTCTCAGAAGACAAGAGACCTAACAAGAACAAAATAAACTGGAGGGCACAGAAATTGAGCTTCTCTTACCCTCTACCTAGCAGAGGTATTTAGAGATGTTGAAAACACCTTCATCCAGAAGAAATTAGAAGGAATAGTGGGTATTTGAAAATTATACAGGCTGAATAGTCCACCTTTAAAGGGGAAATGCCAAGAAATTGCGGAGGGCCCTGGCAAACTGTCGGACTACACAGAACAACAGTAGATAGAATCCAGCATACATGGAAGCAAAATAAACTGAGAGTGTATCCTGGAGGGCTCTAAACAGTTTCTACCCGGGGCATCGCTGCTGACTGCCCCCTAGGAACTCTTAAACAAACAAACAAAATCCAATGCCAGGACAAAGACTGGAGTAGAAACTGTGGTAGGAAACATCACAGTAAAGAAATATTAATATGCCACACAACAATTTGACCTGTACAATGCATCTTTATAATTTCTGACCCATCTCTCAGTATTGACTGTCTTTAGCATGACACGCAGCAAAGTCTGACATTTTGCTATTTCCCTACTGCTTGAAAAAGGCTTCCAGTAAGGAGTATTTTCCATAGTTTACTGCTGACCATGTTTTCTCCAGTCTCCTGTACCTCGGTAGTCACAATTTCTGGTGCTTATACACAAATTTGTAAAACACAGCTTTTCTAGACATCAACTAAATTTTCGCTTCTACCAGTGGCTCTTGGAGCAAGACAAGCTCAGGTGATCACGATGCAGATCTGGCACAGCACCCCTTGAATTTTCCATATTGTCCCCACCAGCCCTCAGCTGCAGTTCACCCCACCTCTCTCCCAGCAGCACTAACAACCATTCCAGCACCGCAGCCAGGCACCGTGGGGAAGGGGGGCAGTGAACTGATCCTTTCCTCCCGCCAAAGTCTCAGTGGCAGGCACGGCGGAGAGGCAAGGAGGAAAAGCAGGGAAGCTATAGCTAGCCCCCAACTTCATGCCTTTTCTGGAGTCCTGTGGAAGTACCAGGATGTGGTGTGAAGGCATTTCCTACCTCCGCCAAATCCTTAAAAAGGACATCACAGGTGAAGGTCATTAAGTAACTATGAAGACAACTCTCCCATCCTTACCTTACTTATCTCAAAGGGGTCATTCTTCTTCCCTGGCCCACCAGGCTACTGCTGGCTCTTTGATTCTGGTCCTGCCTGTTTTCCAAGGGTGCAGCAACAGAGAGGGGAGGGTCAGGTAAATGGCAGGCTCTACATGTGGTTTCCTAAATAACTCTAACCTTCACCAAGGTATCTGAAATTGCTCTCCTTTTCACAATGGCATTTCTCCCACAGGTGGGGAGAACCAAATCAGGAGAACGGGTAATTTGCTTGTTGTTCATGAAGTAATTAATCACTAATGCCACTGGAAACCTGTGGTGGAACTTCACAGTAAAACAGCAATGCAGAAGTTAATTTAATTGACAGTAGTTTTGAGCAGAGCAAACTAACAGGGAAAGCTATCTAGAGCTAACAACGTTTCAAAGCTTTCAGGTTCTTGCTTGACCAGGCCCAAGCATTTGCAACACTATTTTTAAAACACTCAGTAGATCAAACAGGCACTCATGCTCAAGGCAACATCCCAACTTTAAGAAAGACACTTCTGCATGTTGAAAGAGAAGTAAAATATGTTTTACTTTCTTGTGGCTTGCCAGGTGAAGCCACAGAGTCAGCCATCTCACCAGAACATGTTTTGTCAAATAATTTTCTCCTATTACTAAAGCCAAATAGCCCCATGCCCTTCCCACTGCAACAACACTCAGGGCCTGCTGTCACACCCTGCTAGGCAACACAAGGTACGTCCGTGAGCAGGTTTGCCTTTTCTGGTCCTCCACCACTGTGAGATAAGAACCAAACTATAACCAATATTTTGTGGACTTAAGAAAGCTTAGTAGAATTCATTGCACTTTTCTTACACTCATGAGGAAACATCTCTACCTGTCTCCAGTGGTTGCCTCTTGCAGCAACAAGGCGTCAAGACTGAAGCTGCAGGAGCACCAGAAAAGACACAAAAAAGGAGAAGAGTTTCTTCATTTCCATGGGCTGCAGAAACTGATCATTCAGAGGCTGTGGGCTGGAGAGATGATGAGAAGCAGGAAGGTACCATGGATCTCAGAGCCCAGCAGTTCAGTTGCTAGGAACCAGCAGGGAACCATGCGACTCAAAGGTCTTGTTCTCAGCTTCTCCACTTCAGGAAGCACTCCATATTAACCGCTTCCTCGCACGAGATGCAGGTAAAGGATATGCTTATCCATTCCTTTCCCTTCTGATGGGAAACAACTGGGATTACTTACACTTCTGTGCAATATAGGGCCACAAGCAACTTGGGCTGCTCTCAATAGTGCTCTAAGTGTTGTGACATGCTAAAAGTTTATTTTCAATATTTTAAGCCCTGACCAAAAAAAACCCAAAACCCTCAATATTTTTAAATGCTTGCTAACAGAAACACAAAATATTTCAAGTAGTCTTAACACGCTTGTAAAACATATTATTCTCTACTTTATTTGTACTGAAAGATTCAGTTTTATTCCTTTTCATTTGCATGCAATCGAAATGTTTAAAATAGAGAATGCATGTTTTGGGAAATGGTGCATACCAGATACCACCCACACTCCTCTCAAAAAGTACTTGTAACTGTAGTTTATATGTTGTTATTATTTGTTGCACATTCCAGTTATACAATGAAAGTACTTTTTGTGCCTTTTTTTTTTTTTAAATGCATGCTAAGGCACAAGAAGAATGTCTCTTAAGCTACTTCCTTGAGCTGCACAGCTCCAGTTCCATGAAGTGCCCTCATGCTTCAGCATCACCAGCAGTTTCACCTGCTGGCCAAGGCTCCTTTTTTCTGCTCATATACGTGCTGACAACACACCTACAGCAGTAACGACACACATGTTTACTTTTGGGTACCAAACCTCACTGAGATTCTCTGCCCATAGCTTTTCCACAATGTCATGTGCCAATTTCCACAAGCCAATGCCACATTAAGCTGGGTAGCTGAAGCTTCTTTTCCTAAACAGAAAAGCAAAGGACATATTGGGTCTCCTGAAGACACTTTTTTCTGCCCCTCAATACCACCAAATTTATTGTGCTGCTTCTGGGAAGCCTCCACATTCTTGCAGATGTAAACTCACTCATTTCTCCCAACAGCCAATGTAACGACAGTGAGATTTCCCCATTAACCACCAGTACTTGATAACAAGGTTACTTTTCTGGCCTGAGAAACTGTTGGTGAGGGAGAAAGGACAAAGAATATGACACAAGAAGAAGGAAAACAAAATGCTTCTCCCAACCCACAGCACTTTGAGAAGCCTTTTGCTTCGAGTCCCTCATTAGCTGCACAGTCACACCAAGAGAGGCATTTGTATCCCCTGAGCAAAAGCATCCTCGCAGATTTCCCCACCTTGAACCAATCTTTATTTTATTATCAAGAATCCAGGTTTGCTAACATTTGTAATCCCAGCACCTCTGTTGAGTATTTGTACAAATTTAATTCCTCAGCTTTAAGGGAAAAAAAAAATTAAAAAAATCTTTTTGCTTAGTACCGCATGGATCATCCCTGGGAGATGTATCCAGTAGGGAACCATCTGCGTGTACTGGTGATATTTCTTCTTTCCAAACACAGCCACAGATGACATTTGATTGATGAGGAGTGAAACAAACCCAGAGGAGATGAGGGAGGCATGGTGGGAGATAAATGCCAGAAAGCCCAAGCAGAGGATGGAAGGTTTAGTGGAGGTACAAACTCTTGGCCTGCGTTACACACTTCAAGGAGCTGTCTCGTCTCTGTTTAAGCTAGGGACATCTATAGAGAAAGACACAGTCCAGGTCCTCTGCCACCACGTTGCTATGCAGTTCGTCAGTTAAATAGCCCCACCAACTAACACCAGCACCCCCAGCCCTTTGCCTATGACTGCTTCTGCAGAGCACGCTACATAGAGTCATGGGCTGAGGCATCATAACAGCCTCCTAACTTCATGAAACTTCATAAAACTTCATATTCTGGGATAATTTATGGCCATATATGGGCATTTATGGACACTTTCACCATAACATCACAAATGCAGATGGCTCTTATAATATCTGAAGCAAGGGTAGCCCATGTTACCGGTTTTAAACATCCATTCCTGACTTCAGATCGTGAGGACTGCCATCTCAAGTGGCAAGTGGTTTTTTCTAAATCAGCTTAGGTGGTTGCAAACGCAGTGCTCGTATTCATGGTTCAGAAAATAAAAACCTGAAAACTGAATGTGATCTGAGTTTTTGAATTTTTACAGAACCAACAAAAAAAAAAAAGCTAAACAGTGACTGAGTTATGTGGAAAGGATTTTACAGACACAAATGTTTGCAATTAAAAAAATTCAAAGAAAACAGATTTTTGTTTGGATGTAAACATTCCCCTGCTGCCCTGGAAATACTAACACAGCAACACTGCACTGAGACATTGGGAAGAAGGTGTTCTTTAAAGTAAAGAAAGAGCAACAACCAACAAAAATGTTAAAGTACTTCTTGAAATATTTTAAGTTTGCAAATATGTAAGATATTGTAAACATGTTCCTGCTTCTTCAGTCTCAGCTGCCATTTAGTTGATTACCCAGTAAACTGCCAAACTGCAAAGATAAGATGCCAACTGGTTTTGACAAGAATTCCCAGGGGGGGGGGGAAATAATAAAAAAGAGTCCTGGACCCAGAAGAATATATGTGTAATAGTTTACGTGCTGTATCAGGCTGGACTGATGCATATGGAACTTTGTGATAGGGCTTTGTGATAGAACTGACAAAAGCACTCCCGCAGACTATTATTAATTGATGCAGCCCCTATTAACCATATGACCTAAAAAAATGTTTGATAACTTCACCAGGCAACATTTCCACAAACATCTAGGCTATCTCTAACCTAACCACCGCACACAGGTGGAAGCTGGATATACCATTTATTTGACTCCACCTTTGCTGAAGCTCAACTCTATAATAAACTCCCAAGCCATGTCAGCTTCCTCAAAGACATATGTAATTTAGCTTAATCTCTTTCCAAGTTGCAGCCCCTTTTGTGCCGTAAGAGCCACATTGCACTGGTTTTAATTTGCTCTTTGTAAGAACAATGCACATCAATCCAGCACATGAAAAAGCACATCTGTGAAAAAAAAAACCTGTCTTGCTAGAAATCCCTAACCATAAACTTATCTGAAATTACCCCCCCAAAAGCACATGGTACTTAATTCTAGTCAACTGACAGAAAACTATTTTTCTGTAAGATGCTGGTCCTCCCAAACATTTTACAAATATTCCCAACTGGAAATTCCATCAGTCTTGGGGAAAGGCTTTATTGCAACTTTGTACAAATTCTGACGATTTTTTGAGAAAAGCAGAAAAAATTTGAAGCAACACTGAAAACATCCCCCTCCCCCCCCCCCCCCCGCTAAGTAACAGGACCTGCAGAAATAGTATAAAAAAAATTCCTATCACCAATTTCTGCTACAGATCAGTGTCACTGAAAGAATAACAGAATCATGGTTCGTGTCCACACTAAGCCTCTTGCCCACCGTGTGCTGTATCTTCAGGCATCACTTAGTTAAAGGGTTATCCCCAATGTCTGCTTTCAGACAGCATGCATCTTCAGCACCTCCATCCTTGCCTACCACACCATGTAAATGACAGCAAGTTTAGCCTATCACCCCTGAAAGAAATCTACTCATAGATCAGGGATGAACTAAGGATAGGCAATTCTGCACCACCCTTTCAACACAGCCAGCACACCGCCTCAAGGACATGGCAGCATCGGGAGCTGTGAAGGTAGGACTTACCCAGCATCTGTGACATCTGCAAACCCACGCAGTAACTACCTGTTGGAATTTGAAAGAAAGGTCCAACACTAAAGGACAAGGAAATTTCATGCAGAAGTTTATAGCACAGCAACGAGGAGGGAAAAGCACACATGCAACAGTAAACTCCAAAGCAAGGATGCACAAGTACCACAGTGAAATTACTGGGTGGCTCAAAGTCAGGACAAAGGCCAAATTTATAAAGAACTGAGAGAAAAAAAAAAGAAGGGTGATACTAAGTCCCTCATGTCTTAAAACACCACAGCTAGTAATTTGAAAGGCAAGTTTTTTTATGAAAGCAGGAAACGATTTTAAAGCAGCTGCTGACACTGAAGAGCAAGGCAGTTGTCTTCTGTAGACAGGGTGGTCCAGCCCAGGACCAGTAGCAACCAGGAAACCGGGAGGCGACAGCAGTGCCAGGAAGGGCACCAGACTGTATGAAGACTGAATAGAGTAACAAACAAACCCAACAAATTCTTGGCAGAAGGACTCGGCGAAGAACATTAGGAAGTGTTTCAGACTCCAGCTGGGCATGCCACTCCAGAAGAGGACAATAAAAACAAACCCGTTGCTGCTCTGAGTCAGTAGGTTAAGACCCACACTTGTGTAATTCATCAGTGAGATGGAGGAGACCAACGTCTGCTCATCCTTCCTTGCTCCCCATTCCCCCCTTCCCACGCCTCCCTCCCAAATCCTGCCTCTATTACAGCACTTCCTCAGGAGGGGATGCCTGGGCTTAAGCCCCTTCTCAACAATGAAAGGTTACTTTTTTATAACTTGCAACTCCATCTATAAAAGTGCTCTAAATTCTACTGTGTTGAATGCAGGTATCTCAGCATTCACTAAATCAGAGTCCCAGTTTAGAGGCCATTGAAATACGGGTATTTCAGTACAGCAGCTATTTTGTTTGCAGACAGATCAAGGCCTGATACATCTTGTTGTCTCAACAACTGTCAAAGATGAATAAGCTACAACAACTGCAGCTATAACATTATCAAGCCTTTATGCAAAACAGTGAAAGCAAATTTCAAAGGTCAATTTGTTTTCTGTCAAGAGTTAAGACACGGCTGTGCTTTCATAACTGAAAACCAGAAATTTTTTAAGACGTCAGGTGATGGAAACATGTCATTACAAAAGGGGAAGTGGCAATATGAGAACAAGGGAGGAAAAAAAAAGACTAAGAACAGCATTTATATATAAAAATTTATTTAGGTGAAGTCACAAACAGTTTAATATCAATTTACAAACACTTCATGTTATGCATATTATTGAAACTACCAAGAAAGGTAAAGGAGAGCAGATAATGGTAGCTTTTTCCTGAAACAACTAAAGGCATACCCTTACCATCATGCGCGTTACTGGATCATAGTATTACCTTGATCATACTCCCTAGTATGCAAGGGAAAAGGAAAAGAAAACAAAATACTGAGATGTAGAATGATTAAACCGTGAACCAGTGAATATTGTTTTCATGAGCACCAGACTACAAAGGTCTAGTCTGATGCTCAGGATCTTAAGTATTCTACGAAGGTAAAAATAGAATAATAATGTAGGTCAATTATTATACCTGATCAAGAATTTTGTAATGCACAATTGGGCTATAACTGATTTCTGGCAATGACAGCAAAGGTTAATACGTTTTTCGGAAAAGAATGCAGAGGCGATACTGAGCCTCACAGAATAATTCTGTTGACAACCTGAGTTATTATACCAAGTGGATGATACTGTTTCAAGTCAAATATACATTTATGTTGCAGATATTCTCAATGAAATGGTAAAAATAACAGCTGTAACAAGACAAGGTATGATTTATTATTTTTTTTTAAAACAAATATAGTACATAGGTTTTTGAAGTGTCCGGTTGTGATCTGCAAAGATCCAGGATTGCACACAAGTTTGCTCAAATGAGAAGGGTTAATCTGCACAATTAATTGGCTTATACTTTCAAAGAAGTATTTTAGGGCAGGGTTCTCCTCCGGGAGACTGTTCCTGACCTCATTCAACCAATGTTCAATTTATTCACCTTCCTGAATCTTTGCCCTCTTTGGATAGTCTGTGACAAGTGCTGCGCTGCAGGAATTCCTGTTTTCCAGCAAACTGGCTTGCTCTGCAGGTTTGTAGTCCATTGTTACAATTGCTGATTGGGTAAAATGAATTTCCTACGTCTTCTCTAGCACAGCTTGCAACGCAACAGAAGCAGAGGTAAAAGAATGCACTAGAATACCAGAGCTCCACTTAAACACCAACGGAGTCAGGCTGTTGGCACCAATAAGAAATTCTGTATTTAACAAATCTGCAAATATTTAAAATCCAAAGTTAGTCAGTTTTTATATATAAACTCACCCACTTAGTCTGACTGCCATCCCAACTGGCCTTCTGTTTTCATGGAGTCTGGAAAAAAAAATGGAGAATTGTCTGAAGTTAATGCAAACATGAATTTGCAGGAATCCATTCTCAGCTACCCTACGTGCACGCCACTTATCACACTCAAACTGAAACTAGGGTTTCTCGCTTTGTTCTTTCTGTGTAAAGCAGAGTTACAGCTCTTCACCAGTGCCTTAGAAAGGACAGCTAGCTTCAAAAAAGACACTCTGTTTTCCTCGACTTTGTTTTTACTGGTTAACCTTGTGTGGAACTGCAAAATCAGAGATACGGGCACTACATCAAGCTGAAATTTAAGGAGCATTCAACTGAAAGGGGAAATGAAATCCAGTCAGGCTGCCTAATGCAATCCCTTGAAATTATGAAAACAAAATCAGTTCAAACAAACGATTGGGAAGAAAAGGTCTCTGTAAAAATACCTCCTCTTCCTCTTGACAGCATGAATGTAGAAAAGCTTAGGTTCTGGCCAAAGCCATTTCAATTCTCTGATTCTATTGCCCAAACACGAAGTCGTGTCTTGTTTCTCTGAAGTAGTTTCACACAACGTAATTAGAGCCTGCAAGGAGCTGGGGAGGTGCAGGGGAAACACACAGGTCACCTCCAAGACAGCAACATTTCCTTGCTGCTGCCTTGCCAATGATAAACTCATGCTTTATCCTAGGCCTCGTCTACATTTAACAGCTGCTCAAACCATTATTTCAGTTAAGGACTTTTTTAAAGTTATAAAAGACTATGTGCTACCAATTAAAAACTGCTCTAATAACAGAAAGGTGGTTGAACCCATGCTGAACAATTGCCCAACTTTTACTTTTGCTTTTCATTGTGCTGTTAAAAGTATTACTGTTTTTACAAATGTTAAACTTTTGGTATTTTGTAACTATCTGGTTAAAATAAACAGGTTTAATTTTTCTTTACACAATTTGTTTGCTTCCTCCAGATGCTGGGGGGGGGAACATTTAAAAAAAATCAATGCCACTGCTAAAAACCAACTGTAAAATTTGCACAAAACCAAAGGGGATGAAGACCTGTGGTGCCTCAGCAGACAACAGTGCAAAGTTCAGCACTCACAGACCAGCTACTGTGGAAGAAGTTACAAGTCTGGTTAATGTGACAAGCTGAAGATCCAGTCTTGGATGAGATGAAAGCTATGAGCCACTGCCCGGCTGGTGCCCAGATAAGATCTGTAGCAAAACAAGAACTGGCTGTTGTTCTTGCAAATGGAGAAATCTAAACAGAGATATCAGAACAAGTTGCATAAACCTAGAGCATCAACTGCAGAAGGCACCAAGACCCACACTGGGACCCGCTACACTACCCACTACATGGTGTTTGCTCTCTTTCTTTATCGCACATCAGCCCAGAGAAGTCACTTTGAATAGGTACCCCGGTCAGGATTTGGTGTGACACACCGAACACTTTTAGATACCCTGAAAAGGGATCCTCCCTTTCCAGATCAGGCAAAAAGAGTCCAACAATTTAGCCACTTCTCTGTGATGACAATCCTTGGGCAGCACAGCAGCTGATGAGCTAAGCAAAAAACCTCCAGGAGTACAAAGGTTCTTTCTACGGTCCTAAAAAAAATTGCTCAGAAATGAATATAGCCAATATAACACAATCTTCCGACCACCATTCGGCTGCCATAAAAATCAACATGTAGCATTCAACATTTTCTGTGCTGGGGATTTGCCAGACTACAGCCACTGATATAAGACAAGCAGCACAAGCCCTAATATAGGCAGGCAGCCCTTTGTAGCAGCGGAGCTCCCTGTCACAGCTCGGGCACTGGAGAGGGTAGATCTGCATATGTACATTAGGGGTTATGCCAATTCAGGGACACTTGATGCCTGTAATGAAAGCAAATCCTTAACACACAACAAAGTATCCCCTACTTCACCGAATTGCACCCACCATTCTTCCCCACAAAACAGGCCAGAACTCATGGATTAAACCTACTGAGTCCCAAAGTAAATTAAATCTCCAAATCACAGTGAATTTGCAAGCCGCAGCCATTGATATTGAAATTTAGCTTTATTCACATCAATTTTTCTGGCCTCCCACACAGCCTGCAACTACCACATGCTCCTACAGGTATGTACCCTTTGTCTTACATATGGGTACCTGTACTACTGAGAAAGTTAATTTTTCAAAGACAACTTGGGAAGAAAACACCACAGCGTTCTGACATCTGCAAGGAAATGCAATTATATACCAGAGGAGAGAATTACTGGGGTTCTCTCAGAGAGAGAGCAATAATGCTATACACAATCAGAGCAATAATGCTATTAACAATCACTTGTTAATGTTGAGGGTGCGCTTCTCTTCTCCAGCAATGCCCACACACCTCCCACGGTGGCCAGCCAGACACCTGCGTGGCCCTGGCAGGTACGGCCAACACGCCTAGCCAACTAGAGTTGGCACAAGTGACGTCTCAGTGCCACGACACAGGATCTGCCAAGTGACTCGAGGGCATCCCAACCATCCCCCTTCTGCTCATCCCCTCCAAAGGGGCACCATGCCCAGCCAGGGGAGCAGGAAAACGCACCGCCGCAGCCGCCAGCCTGTCACACCTGGCTTTTCTCCTCCTGCTTGGGGCTCTGGGATGGTGGTGGTGGTGCTGCTGCTGGTGGTGGGGCTGGCGAGGCCTGCGCCTCGCTCTCACCCGGCAGCTGCCTTTCGACGAGGGACTTGAGGGGTGCCATCCACTTCATCCAGAGGTCCAGGTCGACGTCCCCCCAGGGCAGGGTGGGGTCCTTGGCCGCCCGCCGCCGAAAGTCCTCGTCGTAGTTCATCCACGAGGTGCCCCCGTAGGTGGCGTGCAGCTTGCGGATGGTGTCCAGGTACTTGAACATGGCTCCGCAGCGCGCCGGGTGCTTCTCGCACAACACGCTGGCGTACACCAAGAAGGCCGAGACCCACTGGTCCAGCGTGTCCCCCGGGCGCGGGCCGTGCTCGGGGGCCAGCTCTGTGTGGAGCAAGGAAAAGAGGTCAATGAACTCCCCCCGCCAGATCCGCTCCTTGGTGGCTTTGGCCAGCTTGTAGCCCAGCGGCCGCCGCAGCCCCACGTAAGGGGTGGCCGCCGCCTCCGCCGCCGGCGCCGCCTCGCCCTGCCCCGCCGCCGTAGCGGCCCCGGCCGCCGGGCCCCCCGCCGCGCCGCTCGCCGCCGCCGCTGCCGCCGCCTCGGCGCAGGGGCTGCTGGCCGCTGCCGCCGCCGCCGCCGCCCCCAGCGCGGCCTGCCGCTCCAGCCAGCGCGGGTTCACGTAGACGGTCCGCAGGCGCGGCGCGGCCCCCGCCGCCGCCGCCGCCCGCGCCGTGCCCTCGGCGCCGGGCTGGAGGCGCAGCACGGCCAGGGCGGCCGGCGCGCCGGCGGGCAGGTCGCTGCCGTCCCGCCGCGGGGCCGGCTGGGCCGCCGCCGGCACCTGGAGCAGCGAGGGCGCCGCCCAGGGCGGGGAGCCGCCCCTAGGCCCGGCCGCCGCCGCCAGCGCCTCTAGGCCCGGGAGGCCGAGCCGCGAACCGGGGGCCACCGCGCCGAGCACCCATCGGGTCTCGGCGATGCCGCCGCGGTCCCGGGGGCTCCGCGACCTCCCCTCCTCCCGGCGCCCGGCGAGGGCCGTCCCCAGCGTCAGGGGGGCCGCGGTTCCGGCCCGGCGCCGACGGCGGCTCCGCCGCCTCCCACGTGGCATCGGCGCGGCGGCGGCTGCGGGCCGGGCGCGCGGCGGGGGGCGGGGGCTACGGCCCGGCGGGGGCGGGGCCTGGACGGGGCGGGGCGGGGCCAGCCCCTCCTCTCCCCACGGCTCCGCTTCCCCCCGCACCGGCACCGCCACCGGCACCGTTCCCGGCCCTGGCCCCGCAGGGCTCGGCCTCGGTAAAGAGGAGCCGGGACGAGAGCCCACTGCCGTGGCCGGGCGTGCTGTGCCCGCGCAGCTGGGCGGACGGCCCGCCGGGAGCCAAGGGGTTAAGGGGTCTCCGGGGTGTCGCATGGGTTTGTAGGGTTTGGCGCTTACGTCCTGGGCTTGGAGCACACAACACATACAGTATATATACTATATATATATGTGTATACACACTAGATATAGTACATATACTGTATATGCATGTAGTGCATGTACTGTATCTAGTATGTATATTAAATATATGTATACTAGATATAGTAGATATACTATATATGTATATAGTACGTATACTATATATGTACTATATCTAGTATTTATCGCATAGATATACTACAGATATATATGGTGTGTATAAGTATATACACACTATATATATATATGCTATAGATATACAGACTATATAGAAACTTTATATACAGATTTTTATTTTTTTTTTATGTCCAGTGTATAGAAGTATAGTGTGTTTATATATACACTGTATAGCTACAAGTGTGTTTTTCATTATGGATACGTAGTTATATTTTCATGCTACAGTAGCTATACAGCTGCAGCCGCTCATGTCATTATTACTGCTCCAGTCCTGCAAACGTCTGGAGGAGGAGTGACATTCTGTAACTTCTCCCTTTCGGTATAAATGCGCATCTTTTTCTGTTTCTAGAAAATGGGTATTTTTTTTTTTTTTTAAGGGTACTATCTCCTGGATTCAGCTGTCCCAGCTAAGCGCTGAGTAGCTAATCTGGGCAAACGCTTGCCAAGACTCCTCAGGGTGCTTCAGCGACTGACCTGCAGAATCCCCGGCCAAGTCAGAAATAGAGGAATGTGGGGACTTTATGGGGGATGGAGCCCTACAGGCACTTTCCCTTCTAGTCACACCAAAACACAGAATCATATAGGTTGGAAGGGACCTCTTAAGATCTAGTCCAACCAATAAAAAAAAACAAAACACCAAGAAACAAGAAAACACCCAAACAATAAAAATAAATAAATTAAAACTCCCAAAACCACAGATGAACAAAAAAACCTACACAAACCATACGCTGCACCCCAACAACACCACCCGACACTAATCCATATCCCCGAGCACCATGTCAACTCGTCTCTTGAATACCTCCAGGGATGGTGCCTCAACCACCTCCC
>JAOTQQ010000001.1:129647972-129692638 GCA_026546715.1 Gallinago undulata
GACCCCTCACCAGCTTCGTTGCCCTTCTCTGGACATGCTCCAGCACCTCAATGTCTTTCTTGTGGTAGGGGGCCCAAAACTGGACACAGTACTTGAGGCACAGGGTCTCACCAGTGCAAAGCACAGGGAGTACTTTTCTTTTCTCTCCCCTGTTTATTTGTGAGTTCTGGTTTGTGCACTTGGACCTTTTCAAGTTGTGCTTGTCTTTTGTCCATTTCTAGTTGTCTTTGTTATGCATATCTTCAGTTATCCTCTGTGCCAAACATTAATAAGGAAGATAATATGTCTTTGTCTTGCTTTCATCATCTAAACTTCATACTTAAAAGAAAGCTGCTTTAGTGTAGCTGCAGCCTGTCATTTGGATTGGCCAAGTCAAATGTTAATGAGTCCTTTTTATTCTCATAAAAAGGTTTGTCTCATGAATGGGCAGTGTTTTTCAGTAGAGTACAGAGTTTGATACAGATTTTACTAACAAGAGAAAGTTACGTGTTTTTATAGTGTGATTAAGATTACTTTTGCAGTACCTCAGAGCCATGCTTCTCCAAAGGACTGACTTTCTGGATTTGATTCTCAGTAATGGGAGTGTACCTCCACTGAACATCTATAACTGCTTTTGTAAGAGGAAGACTAATACTAATTTTGCATTGCTATTTTCAGGTTTTATTTGCTTTATCCCTTTGTTTGCTGCCACTGTTGTAATACGGCAAGATGGTTTTTGAGCACTGTCTTTTTCTTTTTTCTCTAAAGGGTAATTTCATTTGAGTTGCACCCTACTGAGAGTAATGTGGTGAGAAACCGGTTGGCAGTGCTCTGTTCAGTTTTCATTTGCCTCTCTCTCTAAAAGTCTAAAAATATTCCTCCTACAGGAAATGTTTTTCATTCTGTTATGTCTTTTGCTTCCCATAGGAGGTATTTCTTTTAATTTATTGAATAAACCTTTCTAAATTGTATTCCCATAAGAGTTGAGGCACAATAGAGTCTTTGGGCAAAGTGTCCAAGAGATCTCACCATCTTTTGTTTTTGGAAGATATGCAATTGGTTCTTTATATGGTGCTGTCAGGCTCTGGGACAAGCTGACACTTACGTGAAGTGGGAGAATTACGTGAAGTGAAGCTAAAGAACGCGACTCAACACATCTGGAATAACTTCTCCAATTTTGTTGTTTTGATCGTGTGTATCTCATATTTATCCTTCTTAAATCATAAAGAAATCCCTCTTCTCTTTTCCTTGCCCTCAGTTTTAAAAGGATTCTGGGCAATATTCTCATCCCAATCTCCTTACCACAGATTCTTTTGTGTGTGTATGTGTATATAGGACAGCTAAATCCATGTAACATCCTGGTTGGAAGTCAGCTATGTTTAGCTGTTAATTTAATGTGTGTGACAGTGCAGACTGTTATTTGAAAGGGGTGGTGGGGAAAGAGAGGCTGGGATAGATTACATTTTCATGCTCCAAAATAAGACCCTATCTACTCTATCCTAAATTAGAACAATATGGCTGAGTTTTCTTGTGGCTATTTCATAACATTCCTGTTGACAAAATATGGTGTGCCTTTTTGCTCGTCGCTTCACTACTGTTTCTCAAACATGTGTTCGTGTCTCTGCATCTGGTGACAGCTCTTGTAACAGCGTGCCACAGGGACACGTCTCGCAGGTCTTTAGAAGGGGACAGCGTATTCACAAATGATATACAAAGTGGGCTGTGCCAGGGAGCGGGTAAAAAACCATAGTCAGCTGGGAGAATTGGGCAGCCAAATTGCTTAAGTAAACACAGGTAGAAGTTTTACTTTTTTTCAGGGGTAACGTGCCTTAATTCTATATTCGCTAAAGGAATGGGATTATGGCAGTCAACCTGTATGGAGGGCTTTAAAGCAACTTTTTAGTAGAATAATTAGTAAGATTTACACTGGTAAATTTGCATAGTTGAAAAATCTCTGGCACACTGTCCAAAATGCTTCTTGATCCGTTTCTCTGCTTGAGGTCTGAGCACGTCCCATTTCCACACTCCATCAGGGCTCAGATGGAGCCTTTCTGTTTCATAAACCTCTACTCAGTAGAGGCAGAGTGAATGTGACTGATGAGCACGCTTTTCTTTCTTGGAGTGAACAATGTAACAGAGCTTCCTGTCTGCTTTTTAGACCAAATGCAGCTAAATGACACCACTGCACAGAGACCAGAGGAAAACCAGTTACATAAGTTCGTTGAGTGGTGGAAGGTACATAATGTGGAGAACAGGACACCTGCATACTGGGTTGTGTAAGCAAAAAGGTGACTGGCAGGAAAAGGGAAGTGACTTTGCTCTTGTGAGTCCACATCGGGACTCCTTTGTACAAGGGAGATGTTGAGATACTGGAGCAAGTGGTGTGGAGGGCCATCGAGACCCTCCACTATTGAGAAGGGATGAGCGTGCTTAATGCACAAGGAAAGGCTGAAATTTGTGCCAGCCTGGAGAAGAATAAAGGGTGATGTAATTCCACTTCTACTACCTACAAGAGGACTAAGGAGAAGATGGAGCTGGGTGTCGTCAGAGTTGCACAATGACAGTCACAAGTTGCAGCAAGAGGAATTTTGAGTAGATCTAAGGACAAAAACATTCACAGCAGGAGTGGTTAAGTACTGAAATGGGTTGCCCAGAGAAGCTCTAGAATCTCTGTCCTTGGAAATTTTCAACCCTTGACAGGGCAAGGCCCAGAGGAACCCAATCAAATTTTGAACCTGGCCCTGCTTTGAGCAAGAGGTTGGACCAGATGACCTCTAAAGGTCCCTTCTGACCTAATTTTTTCTGTGAATCTGTGACTTGTGAGTATCCATTTTTTTCCATAGTAGAACAAAAACTCTTATCTTTTCCCTTGGCTACAACATACATTCAAACAAACAGAAGTTGATAGGTTACTGCAGAAAGTATGATGCTTTCCAGCGTCAAGGCTGAAGCAGGTTTACAAGAAGAGTGATTCCTTGAATTTCGTCATTCTCCAAAGATGTTGCTGTGCTGATATTCTGTTAGGCAGACCCTAGCAGCCACCCTGATGGTATCTCACAAATGCAAAGCAAACCAGGGTGATTTTTTTAAAAAAGAAGTCAGTAAAATTAAAAAAAAACCCTGACCAAACCCTTCTCAAGTGCAAGTGTTTTGCAGAGACAGCTTGACAGTGCTCTAGCAGAACTTCAGCAGGAATTTGGCAGGGAAGTTCCAGTAACTCCTTGCCAGGTGGGTTTCCTGCCAGCATATTCCAACGTTAGGGATCCCAGGGCTCACAAGGTGTCTGCCCAGGGGACAGCATGCTACTGGGACAGACCAGCTCTGAAGCTGAGCTCTGTCTGCTTTTGTGGGTTCATTTTTACTTTAGGTTTTTGAAAATACCGAACATTTGGCAAAACACCATTATAATTTCCTGCCCTGTTTCACGGTGGTTCAGTGTGCTCATGACAGACTATATGATGTACTGCCTAAAACACTTCCATTCAGTGCCCGTAGTCAAATGATGGTACCAAAGCATTCCTGTCAATTTAGCTTTTCTCACTTTTTATTGTCTTCCTGAGTGTATTATAAAAGTAAAAATAATTTAAGAGAGAAACATTGGATGAAGAAAATAAAATTGAAGAGGTATGTGAGAAGGAAAGGAAATCTCCTGCCGAGCTTTGAGCTGGGAATTGCATCAGATACACAGAAAAATAGGTGTGGCAGTAGGACAGTTCGGGCTTTGCCTATATTGTCTTACACAGCGACAGTTTAACCTAATATTGACCTTACAACTTATGAGCTTAAGGGTACAGTTATGTAACTGGGATCAGTCAAAGCTAAACTAAACTGGAATAGGCAGATGGGGCCACATGGCTGGTACCAAATTGGCTTGCTTAACTAAATGCTTCCGCGCTGTTGTTTAAAAGGAGCCCGGAGCATAATTTGCTTCTGTTTACAATGTAGCAGTGGGCTTTTGAGCTCCTGGAGTATGTTGGTCAACATCTGATCTCCCATGTCTCCTCTCTCCTTGCTCTTGAGAAGGGATTTTGGCAAGTCTGCATTTAGTTTTGCTAAGCAGGTGTGGCCTCCAGCATCGAGTACGAAATTGGTCTGCCAGAAGGATCTTGCCCACAGTAAAACGAAGCCTTGAGGTCATAACCTTTTGCAGTCTTGATAGGTACTTTTTTCCTTGAATGGATAAGAACATAGAAAGAGAAAGAAGGTGACTGTGGATTACGGCTGCATGGTTCAAATAAAAGGAGATAAGGAAAGGAAGAAGACCGAAATAGCATAAGAAATGGGTAGCAAAGTAAAACATTGTTAGGCCTGGAAAACAGGATTGTGACTGAAGTGCCACCACCGTTGGGAAAAGGAGAGCTTGGACTCCTGCTTGGGCATCCCTGCCCCATCTCACTCACGGTGTGACGTTCTGGTTTCCTCCCAGGAGCACTGCACTCGAGGTGTTGTCCTGGAGCTGCTTCACGCTTCAGACTGTGCCCGTCGCGCTGCCTGGCCCTCAGAGAAGCTCCCACCTCTGGTGCAGTTTGGTAAGATGAAAGGTCAGTGTTGGACCCACCGGTGCATGGTCCTTACTGGCTGCTGTGATGTGTTGCACTCCCTCAGTAGTTCTCACCATCTTCTCTAGTGATGAGATTTCCTGAAGCATCTGACTCACTTTTGAAGATGAACCTTGAGATCCTGGATTGTTCAGATAGTTTTTGAAATCTTATTCTAGATCTTTTGTATCCTTTCTCTTCATTATAGTAATTAGAGCATCCTTCATGTCTTCTTCATTCCTGGAGGAAGTTGTCTGTAACGATGTCTTCCACACAACTGAATACCACTTTTGAGCAATGAAGGCCTCTTATGTCTTGTCCATATGTCATCTTGGTCTGTTTCTCATTTCAGTAGCGCCTTCAAGTTGTCTCTGTAAATATTGTTCATGTTACGTTTGTGCTTGCTTTATGGTGATTACTATATGCTTTAGCACAACTTGCTATATTATATTTGCCTTCTACAATCATTTGTTATTTTCAGCTTGTGACAGTGTATCTGCTTGTTTTTTAGAAACATGTCTTGAGGCTGTATCAGTGCATTATTAAATTCCAAATGTATGCACTTTAGTTCTTTAATCCAGTAGCACCCAGCTTATGCACTCTGATGGTGAATGGAAATTGTGACTGCCATAGAGTGCACAATCTGGCATAAATGGCAGAATTAAAAAGAGAAGATCTGCTGTTCTTTGGCAACTGCTTTTGTCCCTGTGATAGCTGGCTTGGAAGGGACACTCAGGGAGCTGTGCTGCAGAGCTATATTTTTCAAACAGAGCTTCCTTTCTAGGAGTCTTTTGAAAAAAAGCTCCCTGATGTTTAGATAGTGGGTTTGAGGGCTTGGTTGTTAGGGAATCTATCAGACGAACTGGCTGGATGCTGGATATTGTCTTGCTTTCTATGGAGGAAATCTTCCTGTATCCCCAACCCTGCCAAAGGCTGTAGCCCCAACAGAGCCAGCAAGGTGCCACTGCAGGAGGAATGAGTAAAAAAAGGGGCTGATACTGCATGATCCATATTGCCCATGCTCCACAAATGCCAGCTTTTACACTGTGTCTTCAGAACCCGGATGAGTGGTGGAGGGAACGGAGTGGGCACTCATGGCCTGGCAGGCTGAAGAGCTGTTGCACCCTGGAAATAGAGACATGGGAACAACGATGTAGTATGGCCATACTACAGTTGTGGTGACTACACAGTCTCTTATGGTCTCAGGTGGCAGGACACCTTTCCTAAGTTTTTTTTGCTCATGGAGACGTTTCTTCTGGACCAAGTCCAGCTACATGGACTTAGCATTCAGTGTGGTATTTAGCCATATACTTTTTTTTTGGAGCTGAAGATAGCTGGCTTAAGATGTCACTTGAGTTGCAGTTGAAAAGAATGAGATTCCTGAAGTCAATTATTTATTTTTGGCTTCCTTACAGTTTTTTGAAATACACTCCTTTGGTTGAGATAAAGGCATTTCATAACTGTGTTGCTGTGCTACAGTGTGGCTGGGCCCTTTAATTAAAATAGAACCAAAGCATTTGTAGGAAAGCAGGAACTCTTCTTGTGCTGGATCTGACTCAGATAGATGGAGTGGAAGCCAAGGGGAAAGGAGAAATATAGTTGGCAACATCTGGGGCAAATCAAAGCAAAGCTGGAAGGGAACAGTTAGTTGGGATATTCCCAAGGAGAGTGTGGAAGATTCCTGTAGAAGATAGATAGCAGAGGGAGCTACAGAAGGGCTTGCTTGCTTGCTGACCCCTCTTGAAAGAAAATTGAAGGCTAGGGGAGGCTAAAGCAAAGGAGAGTTTGCTTGGCATGTTGTTTGGAACCAGTGATGAAAGGCCAGAGGGAAGAAGGGAAGGGGTGTCCTCCCAGGCTTGAGGGCTGGACATGGCGGTGCAGCGGAAGCAGCTGCTGGGGTGAAGGGCACAGAACAAGGAGCATATGTGGAGTGCAATGGGACCTCCTCTCAAGTCTAAAGATTATGGTTTTGGTTATTTTGGTTATTTTATAACCCAGCCCCTCACAAGCAGAGAGACCGAGAAGCCCTGCTGGAAAGATCTGGGGAGAAAGGACTTGTGTAGCTGAACAGAGATCTGGTGACCACTGAGCACAAATGGAGATGGAACCAAGACAGTCGTTGTGTTGATGTGCTCAAAGTACCCTACGTATTTTGGAATAAGTGGTTGAGTTGCTGGGGGTTGCATTATTATTGAAGATATTGTTGTGCAGTGGTGAAGTGCTCTAATTTGCTTTTCAAGCCTTAATGAAGTCTAGAATAGGAGGGAAATTGTGAATTGCATCTCTACATTTCTGCACCTTCTGTGAGGGGTAGTTACTCGGGAGAGCTGGACTGCAAGTAGTTGATGGAAGGGGAAGAGTTTAGGAGCACAGTAAGAAAAATTCATTTGTTCTTTGTTTCTGCATCTTTCTCCTCTGTGAAGGATTACCACATGGAGAAATGTTAGTTTAACCATTTCACAACAATCTAAATACACCTGGAGTCCAAGTTACAAAAAAAATCTGTTACCTATAAAAAATTTCAACATACAATGCCCAGGAAAAGAAAAATAACGTAAAATGTACCATTTCTTAGTAGTGTGCATCTCTCAGTGGTAAGTCAAGGTTTTATTGTCTTTGTTCTGTCAGGAAACACCTCACAGCTATGAGATGTGGTTTCCTGGAGATGAGACATTGCAAAGCAGGCTGGGTTAAGTTCCTGGTGCGTAGAGCTGAGGCTCCTCAGACATGTTTGAATGCTCAGTGGGGTAAGTCCATGGGATATTACTTTGCATGCCAGCATAGCAATGGCATGGTTGGGTATGCCACCATACCAGGCATCGCCATGCTCGATTCAGATGGCATTAGGTGTCCCTACCAAACTCCCTCACATGTCTTTTTACTGAGGAGCTTCCAGAGCAAGGAGGCATGTGAGCGGTTGTGAGGTCAAATAGTTGGAGGTCACTTGTCTTCAGAGAGAACTGGAGGGCTTCTGCCTTTGCTTTGGAGTGAGGAACTGGTGATTTATGCTCAACTGGCACAGCATCAATGTGTAGAAAAGGATCTAACATACTGAATTTGGAAGAAATGAAGATATTTTTTTTTTCCATGCTTTGTATTAGGGCAACTCTGGAAATACTCTGTTTCTCGTTTTGCTTTTGTTCTTCCCAGCTTTTTAGGAAATATTTGAACCAAAAGAATTCAGGCAGTGCTCAAGACCATTGAGGGAGAAATTAATTTATCCTGCTTGGAAAAGGATCAGCTGTAGATTTTACTGCAAAGACTAAGAAAGCTTTTGCCCTTGCCTTCTTCCTCCCCTCATGCTATGGATTGAGGCTACATCCGCTCTGTAAGAATATGTTTTATTTACAATATGCATAGTTTAGATGCTTCTTAGAGTATCTTTTGACTTCCTCATGAAGAGTGGGACAGAAGCAGTGGGCAGGCTATTGCTTGGTCCTTAGGAGCTGCCAGAGTGTGGCTCACTGAAGCATTGGGAAGGGACAAGGCTCAAAAAATTGGAGCTGCGGATGAGCTTGTGGATTTGATGGCTAATCCATACAGGAGCATGGGAAGTGTCTGCTGAGAGGGTTAGGTCTCTGTGCCACATGGCCCTCCTGAGTGGGGCAGTGGGGTGGGGTGGGATTTGGCAAGTGCTGCTGGGTGTTTCCCTGATGGGGGGTGGTGTGAGGATGCAGCATTAGTTATTTCTGGAAACTACACGGCCTACAGAAAATATATTTAGCTGTTAGATAACTGGTTTAAACTGGGATTATGCCCAAATTAGGGATGAGACAGTAAAGCTGAGTGATAAGAGTATCTGTTGTTTTTTCCCTGACTGTAGGGGTTTGAGGGACAGAAATGGGCATTACACAGCATGAATATCCACACAGAATCCAGAGGATTTGTGTGGGCAACCCTGCACCTCTTGTGGCCTTGAGTTGTAGAGGTGATTTTTACATTACCATGGTGTCTTGGTTCTCTGTTCATGGGTTAGGATGTCACTGTACAAGATGTTATATAAATACAAGAGACCTATGTTTTTTTTCTCCCAGAAATTTTACAGAGGGGACAACAGATAGACACAGTTGCACCAGGAATTGTACAGAGAGAATGTTTTGTGATATTTAGTGACCTCAGAAAAAAAATGTTTTGCCCTTGCTAAGTTTTAAAGAATTTTAAGCCGTGGGAATAATAGGTTAGTAATACAGATATTTAGGGGTAGCTTTTTTCAAGCATGAAGGGAGAAGAAGCAAAGTTCCCAGTGCACAAAACTTGATAACAGAGACCTGACATGGTGGAATGAACGTAGGCAGTAGAGGAGGATGATGGAGAGGAAGGTGTTGGGGGGGGATATGTTTGGTGTAATAATGGGCTGAGATGCAGTGGAAGGCTATGTAGAAAAAGGTGACATCATGAAAGCCCAGTGATCTTTGCAGGGCATTCTGGAGAAAGATAAGTAGAGCAGCATTGCGTTGGAAAGCAAGGAGAGAGAATGCAAGAGCCATCAAAACGATAGAAGTCTGCATAGGATTTCTAGCTGGGCTTTGTATTGATAAGACTGTATATTGGTCATTTATATGTAAATATAGCTTCTTTTAGTTCCTGGGCAGAGGTAGGTGATAGGAGGAATACTGCACATAATGACTTTTGTAATCTTCCTGCCACCTTTTCCACCAGAGGCATCAGATTTTCCCTGTGACTTGGAGAGTGTGTTTCAATGCAGAGTGGAGCATGGTGTAAAGATCTCGGGTTTAAGCTAGCGAGTGACTTGGTGTGGCACAGGGCTGTTCCCCTGGGTCTGCTCAGGTCCCAGAGTAGTGCAGCCATCGTCCTGCAGTTACAAAGCTAAGAAATCTAATAAAACATAATAATGCCTGGAGGGGAGGGTACCAGGTACTGGGAAACTAGTAATAATAAAAAAAAAGTAAATTAATTTAAGTGTCACATGCTATACCTTGATGGGATATTGGATCGTGCTTGTACTGTAAAATGAGTTTGACACCCTTTATGAGTGAGATTACCCGGAGATGGAGCATAAAACCAAGCTCAGCTGTTGCCCCTGGAGTGATACCTCACACCCCATCCATCTCCTGTCCCAACTGGAATCTGGCTGGCTCCCTCACAGCCACTTGCCTGTGTCAGAGTTACCCTTCCCAAGAGGTGTCTTATGATCTTTCTTGATCCCCGTGACCAGTGGTGCTGCTACCCCATCAATCTGCCGAGCATGTGGTGTTGGCCCATCGTATAAACCAGTTACTGGACAGCTGTGGTCGCTGTGAAGGTACCACCCCCTGTGGTGGGCTACTGAATCCTGGTGGCTGGACAAGAGGGGGATGCTGCCCTGTTAAGCTGGTGACAGCAGAGGCATCATCACCAGAAAGGGAGGAGGTTATGTGTATGGTTTTAAGTACACGTATTTAAACTCCAGACAGAAACACTTTTTATTTAAAAAGAATGAAAAGGAAAGTATTGATGAACAAGTAATTCTTTTTGTTTGAAAGTTACTTAGTTTATCCCAATGACCTTTTGAAATGCTGTCTTTGCACATTAAATGTCTTAATGGAAAGCTGTCATCTTGCTGGAATTATTAACACTTACCTAACAGGTGTTTACATATGTTTGCCTTGAAATTTAGCTCTGTAATACTACCTGAAAACACTGAGTTTTCAAGCCTGTGCTTTAATAAAGGTGCAGATGGGGTAGGAGACTGTGGCTACCAGTTGTTTATACATCACAATTGTGTTGAGCCTCCTCCAGCACTACTAACCACTCACATCTGAGTTTCTTACCTGTTTGTTATAACCACTTAACTACTTCTGAACTGTTACTCTATCAGCAGCAGTAACTGTAAGCCTCTTCTCTAAATACCTTCTTTGTTATTTTTTCTATGAGAAGGGGAAACCAACCTTCAACCACACAGAGTACTCTGAGGTGCTTCCTTGCCTGAAGCCCTGTTCCTGCCCATACCCAGTAGTGGAGCGCAGCAGCCTGTGGGTCACAGACCAGGGCACAGTTTGTGTCTTCTTCAGCACGTCAGCCCCCTGAGAAGGAGAGGTGAACCCCAAAGCATGACACTATCTTTCATTTGGATGGGTGTCTTTGTGTTGTTCTTTCTTGTCTTCTCTTTCTTCTGGAGACAGGCTGCCAGGCTTCCACACTGTACAGCAGTTAATAACATCCCACAAGGAAGCTGCTAGCCAAGGTTTCATGGTACAGTTCCTGATGCCCTCCAGACCTGTATCATCCTCCCCAAACCAGGGATTACTTCTGTGAGAATTTGCTTTGAGGAGAGACAAACTTACTTGAGTAAAAATTGGTTTTGCAGCACCCGCATTTTAGTACTGGGGGGAAAAAAAAAACAGAGGGAGAAAAGCACAACAGAAACACCAGAAGCTGAAGATCCATTCTCCATATAAGAGGCCACACATCTAGTAAGATGGAAATGCAAGTTCAGGCACCTGATTTTAATTATCGTTGACCTTGTCACTTGAAAAGATGAATTTGTATCTCTTGTCCTAAAAGATGGGTTTTTCTGTGCCTTGGTAACGTCTTTGTATGGGAAGTTGAGAGTGTGATAGGCAACTTCTGAGCCAGGGTTCAATATTTCAGCCTTGTTAGGACACTGATGGCTTTCACATAAGTCCTTGCCCTGGTAGTTAGCCATTACCAGGAGGGACCTAATGATTTACCTTTACCTGAACAAATATCTCATGAAAGGACAGTGAAAAAGGACCAAGCGGCAGATGCAGTGAAGCCTGCCCTGACAACTCTAAATTTGTTGTGTTGGAGGTGAATACACAGAAATCTTCCCTGTGTGGCAGTTGCGGCTCATAGGGGAGTTCTGCTGTCCCAGCTGTAGCCACCACAGAATTGCTCTGCAGTACTGGTGGCAGTGGGGAGACACCTGAGCGTGCCTGGCCATCCTAGGGTACATGCCCCCTCCTATCCTGTGGGCAGGCACCACGTGTGCTGTCTCACCTATGGGACCTGGCTCCAAAGTCCCTTCATTGGAGGCAGGTGGGAGTCAGGTACCCAGGACCCTGCTCCTCCACCTTTTCCCCCAGATGAGTCATAAAAGTGGTGCTTCATGTGGTTTGTGTTTTTTTTTTTTTTTTTAATGGTTGGACTAGATGATCTTAAAAGTCCATTCCAACCTAAGAGATTCTGTGATTCTGTGGTGTTAAAATCAGGAGGCGGTAGCTAAGCTCTGCTTCTGAAATTTCTTGTTTCACTGAAAGAGTAGAAGTGGTGGAGTTCTGGACATCCAGAAAAATGGTAGGTTTGAAATTAGGGAAATGGGAATATACTCTAATCATTAAGATAAGTAAAAGCATTTTTCACTCTCCTTCTCTTAAATACATGCAATCCCAAAAACAGGGTGAGAAAAAGTATACTGTTCAGTGAATAATTAACAAGCAAGATTTTAAACCTTTCCTTCATCTTAAATGGCATTTATCAATGTGAATCTTAGAATTAACTAAAACGTTTATTTTGTCTTTACTTATGAGTCTCTTTAAACTACTTGAAAAAAATAAGATTCTCAATTTTCAAGGAGTACAGTCGGCTCTCCTTAAAGGCATGTGTATTGGCTTTTGGTTGCTTTCTGATCCTGATCTCCAAGTCTGCTCAAAGACGTAGTAGAAGAGAACCTCTCACATGCAGAATTAATTAATATTTATGGTGCCTTTATCTTGCTAGAATGTGCTAGACTTCAAAGTGCCGTGCTTTGACTGTTTTGCAAAAATGCAAGGCATTAGTCTGTAAGAGAAATATTTCTAGCCAGAAAATCAGAGACTTTTGTAGCTAGTCCTGCTATTTTTATATTTTTTTTTTAAACTAGAGAGCTTGGTATGGCCAATGAACATGAAGCTTTATCAAGCAGCACGCTGATTTTAATTGGCATGGTTTCTTTATCAGTGGTGGTCTTACTTGAAACACGTCTTAATATCTTATGAAATCAATTAAATATTGCTTTGCAAATGGTGTGGTGTTTCAACAGATGTGTAAACACCATGCTCTTCCTAACAGGAAAAGGTCACAAATAAGTCAGCTTTAAAATTATGGTTGGTCATGTAATGCTCACGAAGGAAATACAGTCTTTTATACTGAAATAATAGAGGGTATCCTGGTGCCTATTTTGGGAGTGAAGCAATATAATTTTTTTTGTCAGGGAACCACAACACATGGCCCATTTTTAATACGTGTATTTATTTTAATAAAATGGAAACTAATATTAAATCAAAAAAGCTTATAGTGCGGTGCTGTCAGTCAGGACTCTGTTGCGGTCTCCACTTGACAATTTTTATTTCTGTCTGTGATTGGGATTTGTTTTTTCAGTTAATTTGCCTTCCCGTAGTAGGGAGGACTGTATTTATTAGATCCTACCATGCCTAATCTAGCACGAACATCTGCTGGGAAGCAGTAATACAATGTCAACTGCGCCGGTCAGATAAGGACCTGATTTGTTTTTACTTGACACGTTTCATATTTACCGTATTTCTTTAAAAACATTTTGGAAATTTGGGTTTGCTGTGAATATTTGTTTAAGCTGTCCCATCAGTCACCGCTCTCTTTTACTTCCATAGGCAATGCCAGGTCTGACTCCAGTATGTCCCCACACGAGTCTCTTGATAGTCTTTTGTGTAAGACGTGATCTGCCTCCTTACAGACTTCCTACGTCCACAGGCTTATTTAATTTTGAGACTTCCTTCGCTTTACCATTCTTCTTTGTTCTTTAGATGACTCAGTACTTGGTGGCTTAGACGGATCTTCATACAAAGACTCATTCATATTGGGAGAGGAGTGAGCAACATTTGTTTAGGAAGTGTGTTGATCCTATGACTTAATTCAAGATACTGAATGGGAAAGAAGAGCCGAATGTGTATGGTTATTGGCATACCTGTTATGCTGTTTGCAACCAGTGAATTAACATATGAATATGTTTATAAGATAGTATTCGTGACAAAATATTTTTAGTCATTTTTGCGTGGTGTATGGCATTTCTTTGCTTAGATGTCTTACCACACCTTGGAAGCAGATAGTTGACATGTCATTCATGTTAGAAGTACCATTCAACAGGATATGAATTCTTTTGTCTTTTTGTATACAAGCAATATTATACTCTGTCCCCCTCTGCTCCTAGGAGAAGGTTAAACCCCAGATAAAATTGATATAAAAGTATATATTTGATGCATATTCAGAATGAATTAATGAACTGAGGATCTGTAGGGCAGCACAAATTCATAAGAAAATTTTATCTCCAAGTGCTGGGCATTTATGTTGATGCTATGTAATCTGATTTATGTGGATGTGTTTTTTTAAGTGTCCCTTGAATTGAAGGACATCACTCATTTTGCTGTTTCCATATAAATACAAATTAATTTGTA
Organism: Gallinago undulata; assembly: GCA_026546715.1. Lineage (NCBI taxonomy): Eukaryota > Metazoa > Chordata > Aves > Charadriiformes > Scolopacidae > Gallinago > Gallinago undulata. Next base: position 129,661,858 of record JAOTQQ010000001.1, read on the forward strand.
TATGCTGCCATCAGAAAAAATTTGCAGCTGAAAAGACAAGGTTTAAAAGAACTACCCCCATATAACATGGCAAACATATTTCTTGCGTGTGCATGTGTTCCTGTATAGCTTCGTGCATGAATAATTCGTGTACGTTCAAAATGAAGGACAAAATGTTTCCCCCATTTGGCTTTGGCAGGCCGAATGGTATGTGTGAAAACTGGACAAAAATAAGGATTCATTATTGGCCTCACATCTGAGGAATCTCAAGAGCATAATGTTTTCCTCCAAAGTCCTCTTTAAGCTTGCTTTTACTAAATTAGCTTCAGATCTTCCTATCCAGTGCCATTCTAGCATAGGAAGAGGATCTTTGGCTCTCCAAGTACTGACCAGCCATCTGAGACATGCGCTTGGTGCGTCTCAAATGCCACTTTCAGACAAGGATATGCTCGGGAGCCAGTCCTCATCTGCTGAGATAAAGGGTTGGTTGAATCTTGCTTCCCTTGTGTGTAACTCTCTTCCCTTTACGTAGAAGCCAAGAGGCAAGGGAGCAGGAGGAGCAGGTCTGGTACAAACCCAGGTCCTGCCCCTGGGTAGGGACAAGAACCATCTAGTCCCAAGGGTGCAGAGGAGCTCCTGAACCTGTGGCTGAAGAAGTACTCCATGTAGCTGATTTGGCTGAAGATTTAGATTGACCATCTCTTAAACCCTTAGGACTCTTCTGTTTATTAGGATGAAAGCACCATGTAACTGGTTTTATTATGTGACTTTCACAGGTGCTTTTCATTTTTGCATGTGATTGTGCATCCACCGCTTGTTCCAGCAACAAAATTAATATGTTTAGAGTTATAGAAAAATACGTGTAGAGCATCATGCTAGAGAAATTTTGTGTGACTGTATAATTAATGACTACTTCCCACTTGAGTTTAGAGTCAAAGTTATACAAGCAACTTTATCATCAAAAGTTTCCAGTTTTGAATGCTTACATTTGCAAGATTTGTGTGCTTGTTAGGTGACCTCTTATATGGGATTGCATTTATCAACTGCCAAAATGCTAAGGCTGAAAGTGAAGGGTCCTTTTTATATTTTTAAGTCAGTCCATCCAGGGTCAGAATTCTGGGAATGCTCAAAAAATAACAGTTAACTTTGTTACATTTCTATACATGTGTGGAAATGTGGAGTTGTTGCAGTTGCTTTTTTTTGTTGTTGTTGTTTTGTTTGGCTTTGTTAATAGTGAGCTGCAAATGAAATGATTAAAATTCCACCCACTTCAGCACAATCTGTATAAACATGAGCCTTCAGAAGGCCAGGGCTCTTTTAGTTTTAATCTGAAAATTTTTCAGTCTCCATTCAATGTTTTCTATATCTTCTTTCCACTCTACTTTGGATTATTTCTCTATTAAGATGATTCAAAATGCTTCATGCTTCCCTGGCTAATGACAGAGATAGATGAAGTGTCCTCTCCTTTTTCCCACCCTCATGTTTCCTCGGAGTCCCTGGTTGGCTTTCAGAGCTCAGTTGAATTGGGGCTCACTTTCTTTGCGAAAATGCGTTTGCCCATGACTCTTAATAGGTTTAATGTCTTAGGATAGTATAACTCTGGGTTGCAAACAGCCTTCAGGAGTAAGGAACAGAATCCCAGAGAAAATCTAGTTAGTTTGAAATGATTTGGGAGTTCTCAGCAAAAAGTTTTTGCAAAGCTTTCTTGTCTGTCATGAGTAGGTAAACATCCAGACTTTGCTTCATCACATTGCTAAAATAAATGTAGCTGCAGACATGTGCTGTGAGTATTCAGGCAAGCAAAATTCCCTTCAACCAAGGGAGAGGGAAGAATGTCACCAATACCACCAAACCTGTAAAATTTATTTGGAAAATACAGTAAAGGTGTGACTAGCACCCATAATTTCATTAAGAGTAAATCTCAGTAAATTATAAAGAACTAATGCATTCAGTTGTGTTTTGTCCTCAGATGCCTTTGGCATTCTCAAAGAGTGTTATTCAATCTTTTGGGGAAATTTTCCAGGTGCTAAGGATGTCATATGCTGTCTATAGCTGAGTTATAAACCCTTGTCTGCTTCTTGTCTGGGTCGTCAATTATATTTTCATTAGTAGTCCTTTAAATCATGTTTGGATTTGCAGTCCAGGCTGGTTAGCTGAAGTGATTTTAATTGCTGATTTAAAGTATGTACTTAATTAGTAAGCAAGGAATTTGATGTAAGACTTTTTGGATTGTATTTCACAGTTATTTTTCTTGCAAGATTGATTTGTATTGATTGATAGCTGTTTCATGTGTTGAGTGTCAATGGCAATATAATCTTTTCCTTAATTTGGTACTTGTGCTATTCCAACTGACAAACAAGCATACTCTTGTTACAAATGGTGAATGATGTATGCAGCATGTGGTCATATTTTACTTGTGGTGATGTCTTCTTGGAATTCTGTTCATGAGGCAGAAAAATCAGTGTTATAAAATTGTTTAAATAATACTGAGTTACATATATAAGAAGCGCTGGAAAATGTCTGGAACTGTATTTTGCTGTTGAAACTGAGGGAATTGTCAGACAATCCATTAAACAATGCTATATGTACATTAAAATTACGATTTTGATTTGGATCAGGAGTGTGCGTTGAAACAGCTCTGTTGATCAACCGCACTTGCTGAGCTTGGGTTCACATCCTGGAGCAGCCTTGCAGCATGTGAACAGAGTTGCTTTTACATGAAATTAGACTGCAAAATGCACTAGTGCGTGTTCAGCATACATCAGGTACACTGGACATTATAAAAAGCAAGCCGTGCTTTGCTTCTACAGCTAAGGAAATTATTAACTTGTTAGAAATCCTGGACAATATCTGTAGGTAGGACTACGTAGTTGTCTGAATGTACTGTTCTTGAGTTCCATTTCTTTCAGATTTTAGAGCTATATCAACCTCTTCTGTCAAGTTTTTATAGATTTGGGGGGGGGGGGAAATCATTTTTTCTAGTCATTTCCTCAGCCTTTAAACGAACTAGTTCTTGAACTGGGCTGAACTGAAGAAAATGCCCTTTATTATCAGCAAAATAGTTTCTGATTGAGCAAACCACTTTGCTGGGTTATCACTCCAATGCATCCTACAGGTCCTTAAGCAGTTTGTTCTCCAAAGTGGTTTAACTTCCTTGTAAACTTCATCAGCAGATGTGCACTGTTTGAATTAATATCAGTTCTTTTACTACAGTAGGAAACAATAACATTACAGTAAATAAGATTCAATAACATTACAGTAAATAAGATTTTCACATTCTAAAAGTTTGTTGTTTATTCTTTTGGGGAATTTCTCTTGGTGCTAAGGAGTCGTACAATGTCCATAGCTGAGTTATAACCACTTGTCTGCTTGCCTAAATAGATCTACTTAGCAATAAAGTAAGTAAAAGTCATAGTTATCCATCTTGTCAGTTACTTTTAATTCAATTGCTCAGAATCCTTGGATACAAAATGTATCTCGCCTTCATTATTTCTGCTCTTTCTTATCTTCCGCTATCAACAGTATATTTTGGGAAAAAGTACGGGTGTTATTTCGCAAAAATCCTTTCACTCTAAAGATGGAATGCAAAAGACACAAAAAAATCATACAGCTTTTGTGTATTTTCCTTATCCTTGTGTTCCTTATTCTCATGCCCTCCCTTCTACTACCTGTCTTGCTTTTTTCCTGAAATGTGTCATAACCACGAGCTGCTCTTTCAGCAGATAGCTAGGACTACCCGAGGCTTAAGATCTGATCTTGGAGCAAGCAAACAAACCCCTTCTGTGCTCATATCCAGGTTGGCCCTGAAGAAAGGAAGGAAGTGGCAAGGATGAGTGGGATGAAAAATCATGCTGTGCTGCATCCCTGGGGTTGCTTGTGTGAGTGGGGGTATCCCATATGCTCAGAGATGTCTGCATCCCCTGAGTCCTTCTGAGGTGGCTGGCGTTGGGCTGGGGAGGGCGTCGCTCTCTCCCATGTCTCAAAAAATAAAATGAAGGAGCAGTGCATCAGGGGAGGAAGAAGCGTTGTTTCTGTGGCTATGGCTCACTGGGCTGCCCTTAGTGCATTTCTGAAACTGGCCCTGCGGGCTAGCCGGGGACTGCAGGGAGAAGTGGGGGGCTTTGTCTGGGCTTCGTGACTTAGCACTGTGCCTGGCAGAATGTGACCCCCAAGCTGGAGCTGGCCAAGCAGCCAGTGTAGAGACAACTTTTGTCTTGGTACCCTGTGAGACCACAGCCTATGTGCTCAGAAGGCTGCAAGTCAATGAACTCGGCTTTCTGGTGCTTACCTAGCAAGAGGTGGCAGTTGTCTTTATATGCGACAACTGAAAATGAAGGAAAAAATTCCCTTGTTGCTTTTGGCCCGTCTAGGGCCAAGGTAAGCACTGGTGCTGAAAAATAAAAGAAGGCTTTTCTTTGTTTTAAGTGAGATCTTTGCACAGTCTATGCTTTTGGCTACTAAGGAAAGAGTACTCCTTTTAGCATTTCATTCTTCTAGATAATGAGTGTACTTGAACAACTTGTTAAGCAGCACAGCCCTTCTCAGTAGGGAGTACTGTCAACTCTTGGCTTATTTTCTCAAGTAGTTTGGTCCCCAGTTTGGCTACAGCAGCACAGTTTCACAGTATGTGCAAGGAGTTTTATATCCATTTTTGACAGTTTTTCTTTAGCATATTATGTGCTGTCATTCGATACTACAATTTTACATTCTTCCCTTCCCCTCCTCCCCTGCCCCTACTGTGGTTTTGGTACCCGTCGAAGCTGCTCTATGGCTGTTTGCAGTTATTTACCTTTTTCGCGACTCTTGTTGAGTCGTGTGGTTTATGTTTTCTTCCAGATTGTTGCATTATGCTTTCAGGTCATTAATCTCTACATTCCCTTCCCAGGGAGGTCGGGGAGGACCAGACCTCGGAGGTCTCCTGGAATTTTCTTTAGCAGAGTCCAAGGTCATGAGTTTGAATGCATTGTTTGAATATTCATCCAGCAGGACCTTTGGATACGCAGTGACTGAACTCAGCTGAGCGCTGCTGCTTGCAGCAGTCCTGATCCATCTTTGTTTATTTAACCCAGGCTGTACTTTAAAGAGGTTTTGGTTACAGGCATATGTTGAACCCTATATAGATTGCAGTGACACTGATGTCTGTATATTATCTCCAAGTATCTTTATTGCCGCTGAGCAAAAAAGGAGGCTCTATTCTTTTTACATAGTTATATAATTAATGAGTTATTCTAATGGCTTTTAGTTCTTGTGATTTGCGGAAGTTTTGAGGTAAGTCACGCAAGGTCAGTATTTCAGAAAAAAGTGAGACAACATTTTATAGCTGAGGGAGTAAGACATCTGCATTACCAGTTCTGGTAGAATTTAAGTCGAGATAAAAATGTCTCTAGTTCTTTCGATTTTGGGAGGAGCTCTCTCCCAAATGTGCTGGGCTAAAAACTGTTTTCCAGATTCTGCAGTTAGACAGCCCCAGGCCTTGCCAGCATCTGAACTTTGCCAAACTGCAGACAAGTGATTCTGATAACACTACGGGCAGTTTCCCTGTGGCTATTTCGATCCTTGTGACAGAACGGAAAAATGGTAAAAATCACATGTGTTTCCACTTAAATTTCTTCTGGGATGACATGAACTGTTATAAAAGCTAGTTCACGAATATTCACAGGGAAGGAGAAATAGAAACAATAAAAAAACCTGGAGTAGGGGACTGGAGGCACAGCGTTAGGGTAGCTTCATCCTAAACCCAGCCCCCAGAGAGACCTTGGTGTGGAAGCTGGGGCCATCAAGCAGGAGGTAGGGAGGTGGGTTTTGGATGTCTCCAGGTTGACGTCGGACGTACTGGGAATGGTCATTCTACCTTTCAGACTTATTAAAAGCTTGTTTCTTTAAAAACTATACATATATGGAAGAAATCTGCCAGATTTGCTGTTTTCAGCACTGTGCTCTCTCAGGGGCTTTTGAGAGGTAGGTGCTCAGAGCAGGTTTGGGGCATGTCTGTAGGTCTGTGGGGTGCAGTGTCTTTGGGTGTAAGCCCAGGATGCTTTGGGATGTCAGACAAAGAAATAGGACATAGCATAGCATCTCACTTGTCGTCATGCTGTCTCTCCAGTTTGCCAGGATGGAGAAGCCCTCCTCCCTGCTGCTCATGGGCTGCTCCCACTGGCTGCTCCGGGCAACCAGCAGAGCTGCTTCTGGGACCTGTGTTTTGTTAAGTCTTGGTCAGCCAGGTTAGCTTCCAGTACTGCGCTCTTTTAACACAGCTATTTCTGCCCAAAAGGTGCCGGAATACTCCTGGGAGAAGCCACGCCAGTGGTCCAGGGCAGGCGTTAATCTCCGGTGATGGGGAGATGACAGGAAGCCGGGGCAGGCCAGGGGCCATAACCTTTGCAGTCAGCAGAGCTGGCATTGCAGAGCGACGTGCGGCCAAATACCTCAGCACTGGGAAGGCATTTAATACCCCCTGTGCTTTTACTTCTCATTATGTGTACCAAATATGTTATATTTAAGTTACGCGGCGAGAAGCGTTTGCGCTAGAGATGGAACTCGCGCTATAGCCGTTCACTTTTGCAATATCCATAAATTCTGCGCAGGATATAAAATCACTCTGCCGTAGGAATAGCTGCAATATAAATGCAGGCTCCGCTGCAGCCATTTGAAACATTTGGAATGGTTATGGCCAAAAAAAAAAAAAAAAGTATTGAGAAATGCAGTGTTTGGACATCAGTAGAAGTTGGGGCGCGCTGCTGGAGAAGCTCTGGGCTCGTCAGATGGCGTGCCATGCAGTCGGTCATGCTAAATGCCCACCGCTGCAGAAGGGGATGAGCAATTCCTAATGCGAGTGCGTGCGCCTGTGTGAGTACAATTACAGAAGGAATTAATACGCAGTAACTTCAAAGAGCACTCTCCAGCAAGCAGAAAATCACAGTTTAGCCTGTGGAGTCCTTTGTCCCAAGACATTTGTCCGTGTTGCCTTACAGGGCACAGTTTGCCTTTTTCAGCGTATCCCAACATAAATGATGCAACCCCAATTTGAGATAGTCAGCTAGCCGTGACACACAGCCCTGAGAAACGCTCATTATTCTTTGGCTTCGCTCTTCTTGTTACTTCTTATTTATTCAAACAGATTACATTCCCATTTGGATGGGATTAGCTGTGGTTTGAAAGTATTACTGCGGTTTGTCCTGTGAAAATGAGTGCAGTATTTAGCTGAGGGATGTCTGTTTCATGACCTGAAACATCTTGGATAGAGCACACCAGAGTGTCAGCATGTGTATCTAACTAGATTTCCTGTCACATAAAGATGTGAGGCACGTTTGGGGACTTCTCATGAACTTACCGCTCACTCTGCTGTGGGGAGAACACAGCATTTGGGGGTTTTTCCATAGCTTTTCTAGGAAAAAGATGCGTTTTTTTTTTCCCTCCCTGTTGAGCTTCCGATTAGCATTAATGAATATATCCAGAACAGGCTAAAACAGTAGTGCTTAATATTTTTCTGTGACAAGGTACATGAAAGCATCCTGTGGAGTGACCTGAATGTGTGTGCGTGTCCCTAGTGTGGCCCCATCCCATGCCACTGCTCACTTGGCCCAATGAAACCTGTACTTACTGTTTCTTTAACCATCAGCAACATAATTTTTCCCTCAAATAGTTTAAATGTGCATTTTTAAGATTAAAAATAACCAGATAATTGCAAAAGAAGTGATTTACATTTATTGCTTGTTTGTGCTGTTTAGTATGGCAGATCCACATTTTCTTAAAGAGATAGGATTGTGCAGCTTGCCTTTCAAATTCATTTTTCAAAAGGCGAAGCAGAGCATTTAAGCTGCTGTGAATAGCTATGTTGCTGCTACGAACATGAAGTATTTTTCCTAATTTCATTTAACAGTTTTATTTTGGATACAAGTAATTTTGTTAGTATTGGAAACCCATGCACAATAACATAGCTCTGATGTTGAAGGACTGAGACTCTAATTGACTTGCCTTGTCTCTCTAAAAGCAGAGTGCCATGTAAACAAGAAAACACAAACCATAAATGGTGAAAAGCTTACTTTTGAATTTTAACCTCCTGAGCGAGACTACTGGAAATTTGTACTGGGAGCCAACCTTATCAGGGATACACACCATTAGTTTTGTTGTAAACATATATTTTTTTATCCTAGGCAGCGGAGGTATTATTAAAGCACAGTGTAACCGCTTTATGCTATGTATGTGTTCCTTAGCACAAATTAAATTGTTCCTTGACTCAAATTGAAGTAAAATAAAAATCTGTTGATATTCAAATTGACAGTTACAAAATAGGGTGCAAACTAAACTAAGCCAAATAGCAACGTCTTCCTTGCTCATTCACCCTTGAGAAGTATTGTTCCACCTCCCCAAAGGAGACTTGTGCCCATCTCAGGCCATCCCTTTGCTAAGTAGGACCATCTGTACCCGCAGTGCTGTTCTTGTGGGCTGGATGGCACATGGTGCAGGTTGATGCCATTAGTCAGGGGGTGAAGCATATTTCTCGTATTACCTTAAGTGGCTTTAATAGAGGACATCAGAGCACTCTTACCTTCAGGTAAGACTTAACTAACCATAAAGGGGTCTGTGTTTGGAGGAAAAAAGGTTTCAAACCTTCTTCCTAAGCATAGTCTCAGGCGGAATAGGTGGCCTTATTGCCAATTGTGTTTTGTGAAGCAGCATCCATAGATACAAGAAGAGGGCAGGTTGTAAGCCTGGATTGTGGGTGTACGTCTTCAGTCACGTGAACTCAGGTAATCTCAGTTCTCACTCTGACTCTGTTCCCTTAAGTTACATTTTTAAGTTATGGCTTAGTTGTGGTATTCATTTCATAATACCCACTCGGTCTCCGCACTCCACTCTACAGACTTAAATGGGAAATGCCTGTTCCTGTTTACACTGCTTTATACTGAGCATTGAGCATGAGGAAAAGGGCTACCTGTAGCAATCCATGGTATTTTTGATGTACCAATTCAGACTGTATCTCTCACCTAACAGTTCTAATTCGTGGACCCTGAGGAAACTTGTGGCTGGTGTTGAATACAGTGACCAGTGCAGAATTCAGCAGCAGGAACTTGAAAACACTGATTGGTGCCTCCTCTTTGCATTTCCACGCACTTTGGCCTTTCTGCCAGTAGCAGAATACCCTTTGCTGCCCCCAGAATCTTGCTTGTAATGGAGATTGCTCTCATCATCAGCTGTATCCCCTCAGGTGCTGGAGTTCCTGCTCTACAGATGAAAGTCATGTTGCATGGTTCTCTGGATCTGAGGTAAAGCTGTCTGAAGCTGGAGAGAGGCTTTGGTGAACTTTGTGTCAAAGCCTTTCTCAGGAGCTGGACCTACACCAAAGAACCACCAAGAAACTAGCACGATCTCAAAACTTCCCATGTTTGCAGCTGACTCCAGCTCCCATGGTATAGTTTACCTCATCTGTGGTAAACACTGAGAACCAAAGCTTACTACTTTTTCAAGCTAAACCTAACAGAGGAGAATTTGTTCCTTTTTCTATTTTGAGGCTTTCTATTTTTATACTTCAGTGAAAAGCAGTACCTAGTACTTAACAGTGAACCTCTCATTTCTAAATGACGTTCACTCTCAGGATCAAGGGACTGGAGACTGATTCCTCATTTTGATTTTTCCTAGGCTCCTCCAATCCCTTTGAGCCAGTGGATAAAATGTCCCTGTGTTTTCTTCCATATAATATGTCCTTATTGTACGCCACAGCTGAAATGGTTTCTCAGAGTGCAGCAACCAGTTTTCCCAAATGTATATTTGTAATATTTTCTTGATAAGGATGGACTCTTGAACTCTTCTTAGATACCTATATATATTTTTTTTAAAAAATAGAATTAATCAAATTCCTTGTTTTATCAACCTTACTCTTTAACAACATTCAGATACACACAAACAAGGTAGTGAAACTGTTTTTTACAAGAATGCAGCGTTAAAAGAAGATGGATCCTTTGACTACTTTGAGACGCTAGAAGAGGGGACTGTAAGCATTTTAGCAATATAAAGTAAGCCAGTGCCTTTTTGTGTTGCAAATTGCTTTGTAAAGACATTTAAAGCCTACTGTAGTCATTAGAATTCCTCATCTGGATCCAGGGATATCATGCAGAGTTGCATAAAGTATTGTATGATTAAGGCTGCTATCTGGTGATGCAGCCTTCAGAAGAACTGCTTGATGCTGTTGAGCAACACTTTACATTTTAAGCTATACCAATGATTTTTAAAATACGTTCTGAAGATAGTAGCATTTCAAAAGAGTGTGTGGGGTGAGGGAGATGCCGAATCTAACAGCCAAATAGAGGTGAGGCTGCTGCATCTCCGTGTCCCCAGGTCCAGCATCTATCCCTGGCAGACACATATGTGCACACTATATATACATATATGTGTGTGTATGTACATACGTGGTTATTTATACACACGAATGAACACAGACAGAGGGTACACAGCAGTCACACAAACCTGAGTGGCATAGATGGCCTGATCCTGTTTCTCTTCTCCAGCTGTTTAAGATGGAAGTCCAACATAGACATTTATATAGACATATATGAAACGTATATATGCACATACATGTTCTCAGTCTAGCTTGTAGTTGCCCCTGGATCTCACTCTCCCCAGTTGGTGGCACCTGGGCATGCAAACCCTTGTGGCACAACCCCACTGCAGTTGCTGGTACCCCAACCACCTGGACCCTTTGCCCATAGTCCAGCTCCAGCTGCTGCACTCACAGCCCTATACACACATGTGCAGCCCACGGGAATAATCCCCTCCTGTGAGAATTTTGGGGAGAGGTGAATGTGCTTCCCTGTGTCTGTGATAATCAGCCCTTCGTCAGCCACCCTAACAAAGAGGCTCTGTGCTCAAGCTGCCTGTCTTGACTGAGATGTTCCACTCCTGTTTCTCTCCAAACTGGTGGGACAGACACTAGACGACTTGTACGTGGTTGAGGTGGTACCTGGAGTTCAGGTGTATAGTGTGCTCATTTCCATAAGGACCCTGGTGAATATTTGTTGTAACATTATTTATCTTTTTTTTTTTTTTTTCCTGGAAAGCTGAGTGTAAATACAATTTCTTTTGATGCTTGAGTTCTGACATTTTCTCCCACTGTCTTCACGCTGCTCAGAGAGGCTGAGCTGCACAGGCAGATAGGTTTTGAAAAGCTCTAGCCAAAGCCTTTGCGCCCCTCTGGCAGATTGCTGGGAGGAAGGCTTTGAGCTATTCAGTGGGAAACAAAGAGAGTGAGGGTTAGCCCTGGAAAGATGACTCGGTACCCTGGAAAGAAGGAGGTCTTGGTATGTGTCATATTACTCTGAGTCAGCTTTATCACTGAGAAGATTTAATGATAAAAGCATGTTTACTCAAAACACAGATTTACAGGAATGGATTGAAGTCACTAAAAAAGTTAAAATCACAAAAACATATTACTAAGGGTACACTCAAAGGAAATTCTTCTTTCCCGCTTCAGCATTTTAGATAGCTTGTGGAGCTAATTAGCTCTTTTGCAGCCTGCTCTGCAAAGTAGTTAGAATTAAGTGATGAATTATAGGGGTCTGGCTTCTGGGTGATTCCCAGAGAGAGCTGCTTTGAGTGATCCCCCCCCTTAGCTCAGGAAGGAACTAGCTCCTGCCTCCCTCCTCCTGTATCCCTGGCCCTGTTCCCTGTGGTGGGCCATGGGACAGCACATGGCAGTGGTGGGCCAAAGTCACTCACACTCACCATCTCACCACCATGGCTTGATGAGCATTTCTACATACCAGTGCGTTAAGTAGGAATTAAGCCGTTCCCGTCAGGCTTTGGTACTCTTAACAGTGACTTAAAGTTCTATTTCATGAGAAATAAGAATAATGGATTTTTTTTTCCCTGTAATGATTGTACTTGCTATATGCTTTCCAGGGAAGCTACCCCAGGTCTATAAACACAAGGAAAGAGGAACAGAGTGCTTGGACACTGAGATCTCTTACTATCTAGTAGATTAAGGGTAGCAGTTCCTAGGACCCTGCCAGACTCTGGTTTCTTACTGAGTTTCTTTCATTTTGCTACACTGGAAGTGGTCTCTTCTGGAATGAAAATATTGACGAGGGAAAGCTCAAAGAAAAGGAAGTAAGCTTATTAGAAGTTCTGAGTTTAGGATCTGTTTTTAGAACTTGAAGTTTTCAATACTTGGTTCAAATTAAAGCGTAAGTCCCTAGGCTGAATCTGTGTCCAAAACTGAAAGAAAGGATGAAAGGTACACTGACCTTCAGATATTAAAGATTGTGATTATTTTTGCATTTAGGGGGAAATTAGAAAGGCCTTCTGCCCAAAATGCAATGAAATTAGTTGATCCAAGGTGACCTCTTCAGTTCATTGCACTGGTTGGTTATCCTGGAGGGCAAAACAGCTCTGGGTCAGAATCACAGGAATAACATCACCAGAAAGGTGTATTGGCTCATGCTAAGGAAGATTGTCCCGACTTGTGGGCCATTAAACTGTTTGTATTTCATATATCAACATTTAGCCTGGAATGGTGAGCCAGTCTTGAAATTAGAACAGTTCTCATTACATAATGATGGGAGTGCTTGCAGGTATTTGAAATGCCAACCATCTGCTGCACTGACATCGACTGTAGTCCTCAGATTTAGCCTACCCAAATACTTTCTGCAGATGAAATGTGTGAGCCCGTGATCATAAATACTGAAGACTGTTTGACTTGTGATAGCTGCCGACGTGCATGGTCTTGCTCCAGTAAAATAACGGGAGTAAAATAATTCACGTAGTTTGTTCCACCTGCTGGCTCTTGCTGTAGGTGTTGGCTGGAAATAATGTATTCATGCCAGAAAAATCACTATTAGAGAAAGGAGAATTGGTCTCATGGCTTCAGTGCTTGCTCAGTTGACTTTTCCTCAACAACTTCTATCTTTATCTTTGGGAAATGTCTTATATGAACCTCAGCTGAGGTTGAGCTGAAAGCTGTGATGTCCTTGGTGTGACTGTCAGGCCAGTTCAGTCTTTTAAAATGCAAGGAGGTTTCCCAGTGACTTTTGTGTTGACAGCTTTTTTTTTTTTGAAAAATCTGAAAAGATATTTATTTACAGGTTTGTTTTTTTTTTTTAAGGATTGAAACAGAGAAGCAGGAACTTGGCCTTTTTTAAAGGCCAAATATTGGTATTTTTTTTCCTATTGATATATAGGTCTCGGCAGTTGGTTATCAATAATTATGACCTTTTGAATGTTTGTGGGATGCCTCACCAGCCACACAACAGTTGATTGTTTCAGGCATTGGTACTTGCTTAATTGGTTCTGGTGGTGGCTGGACAGGAATATGGATTTTCTCCTGGGTAACAATTAGGCTCCATGGATCTTTGAAATCTGGTAAGACTCCAAAAATGTGTAAAAACTCTGTTTTGTAAATTAAGATCAGAAACTATTATTAGCTTTTGTTTGTAGTTCAAGCATGATGTCATATTTGGCATAGTGCTACAGAAAAAACTCCCAGCTCATGGCTCAGATCTGTTCTTTCTCAACTCAGTGTCTTCGGTGTCTGCTCTTGAGGCCGCCTGTCTCTCCTGAAGAGGAACAGTTTGTGTGATACCAGCTTTTCAGGGACTGATTTGGTGTTATCACCCTCATGGGAAGAGGGACAGGAGGCTTTGCTTGGGGCTGGTCATGACCACATGATTTCCAGTGACCGTAAGGGTAACCTTACATAAAACTAGATTAAACAGCTTTAACTTTCTATGCTGGCATAAAGTTCTCTTAAGGCCATTCCAGCTGGACAGCCCCGGGCTTCGTGGGAGAAGCGTGCAGAACTTGCTTCTGCATTTTTTGACATTTTTTCCCATCCTTCTATTTATATGGCTAAATAACTGTAGTAAGTTAGGGTTAAAAAAGGCTTGAGGAAGCATAATAATCACAACAAAAACATATGTTTGGAACTGTAGAGCATTGCAGGAAACAATGTTCTTCCAAGTTCTATGAAGTTGTGGTATGCCAACTGCCCTTTTGCAACGTCTTTTCCAGTCTTGGCTTTTCACACAATGGGGACAGGAGCTGCAGAATTTTGGAGTAATTGTGTTAAGTAAAAGTCACTATAATTGTGGAGGCATAATTTGACCTTGAATAAGTCTCTTTTCAGTAACTTGAATTTTTCCTGAATATTTATTTGAATTAAGTTTTGAATCTACCAAAAATTTGAAAGCCTCCTGTATATTGTGTTTATTTAATTGTAATTTATTTTTTCTGCAATCAGATATAAACAAAATCTAATCAGAAAGGAAAGTATAAGGGGAGGGGAATATTATTCTTCCTATGCTTAAAAAAAAATCCTTTCAAACCAGAGATATTATCACTTTATGAAGACACTCTTACAAATTTTGTTAAATTATTATTTCCTTTTTTTCTGAGTTCTTTGGCCAAGTATGCAGAAGCATTTAGTGAGAATGCTGTAGAGTTTGCAGTTTATGGTAAAATTTATGTCAGATTACTTTCTTTAAATATTGAGTTTGCTGGCTGAAACATCCTCCTTACCCTTTGTTCATAGAAATGATTTTTTTCTTCCAAATGTGGAGTTATATTCTCTTACAAGGCTGAAAAAGATGCAGTAGTTTGGGGAGCTGACCAGCCAATACATGGTATTGGAATAATGGCAGATTTAAAGCTTGGTAACTTGTGAATTAATAGGACTATAAAACAAAGCCTCATAATACTGGAAAGCAAGCACACCCCCATTCCCAAAGGAATTGTATCTGTTTATCCTGATGTATCCCGAGAGAAGGCATTTCATGCTATTTGTGTTGTGTGTGTGGCAGAAGAAATATTAAAGAAGTAGATACTGAAGACATAAATAGAAGGGTAAAGTGTTCAGAGGTGTAACTTGTATTTACAGCTGTCTACTCTCTACATTAAGGCTAGATTTCATGAATGAAGCAAAGCTTTATAGGCTTCTATAGAAGAGACAGAAAAGGCAGCCCAATGAATTGTCCCCTTCATTTCATCAATGAGGGGCCAGGCTGTTGTCACTACATAGACAACGTGGCTGATGATGTTGTATCTCAAACTGAGTTGGCTCCTGTGGGACCAACCTGGCCATCCCTCACGTGTGCTTTGCAGGATTCCCAGTTGAGCACTGTGCTGAGTACTTGGACCAACCCTTGGGGCATCAGAAGACCTCTGTTTAGCTTGTCCCCACTGCAAGTTAGATGTTCTCCTCGCTGGCAATTTAACTACAGAGATCAATACACATCTTCCCTAAACAGTATGACTGACAGAAAACACTTGACAGCCTAGTTTTGTGGAAGGCTTTTATTGACATTCACTTAAGATAAACAACATCATTCCTTTGTGGTTTTGCAACTCAGGAGTAGTGACACAATGTTGGACTATTCTGCTTAAAGCCTTTAGGCCATAATGGCAGCGTACGTGTTGTGTAAGTAATGTTGTTTTGTTTGAGATTGTCCAAACCCTAACAGGTGTCCTCCAGGCAGTAACGCTTCCAGAGAATTTTTCCCCCTTTTTTTAGAAATCATTACTTTATTGTAGTGTGCCATAAATAGTGGAAGTGAAACAAATTTTCATCTCCTGAGTGCCTGTACCAGTACTGCCTAGAATATTCGGCTTAGCCTGACAAATAGTCCTTACGTGACCTGTCTCTCTTGCTATACTTTCTACTTGTTTGCACTTGGAGTGAAGCACTTGGTTAACTCTTTCTGTGAAATCCAATCTAATATTAAAATGTCCAGTTTTCAGGGGTCTGCAGAAAGTAACAGCACATGAAGTCCTACTCCACCTCTCAGCATCAGTAGCTCTAGCCTGGACAGCAAGGATCTCCTAGTGTTATGGGGAATGGGATCAAAACAAAGCAGCACCAAGACAGCTAACAAATGTCACCACTTAACGTACACAAATATGTTTTATAAATAAATAAGCTGTTTTAAGGAGTACACTAGTTGTTACTTTAAAAAACACCCAAACTTTTCTTATGAAAACTTTTAAAACTAAACACTAGGAGAGGTGAAAAATGTTCTCTGCAGAATTGCACTCACACTATTATTGTGGTGTTTTAGAGATGGCTTTCCAAGTACAACAGCTGGGGGTTTTGTGTGTAAATGGTCTTGGTTTCCAAATAATGTAGATATTTTGGTAGAGGAAATGAAATATGAAATACTGTAATGTAAACATTTTTAAACTCAAAAGTGTGTTGCTTCTGCTATCTAATAGATATATATATACATGCATATATATCTCTATATATGGATTTCTGAATGCGCTGTAATGTGCCATAGGCTAATATTTCCTGAGACTTTGGAACACAGAGTGAGATATTGGAGCTGGAGCCTGTTCAGTGCTTTGCTTCAGATCCTTCCAGACCAGAAGGCATCATGATTTATTTTGCTCTGCTCACCCCAAGCATTTGCAACCTCAACAGACAGCAAAGGAAGGACAGAAAGTGACAATCTGAAGAACACTCGTGGCAGTAGCTCATCTAATTTCCTGCAGTAATTAATTTATATACCAGGGTTTCATCACATTTCTGAATAAACTCAGGCATTTACAGCTGATGTTACGAAACCTTTTGTGTTACGACCCAGCAGTAGTTTTGTTTTGTGGCTTTCCTACCAAATAGCCAATAAGGGAATCAAGAAAATGGCTCTTGGGTCCCTGCTGACTTTTTGTTTAAACACATTGCTCTTTGCAATAGCTGGAAGCAGCTTTGTGCCTGTTACTGGCACATGCTTAGTCCAAAATAATTGTGAAAATCAATGGCCTACAGAGCATGTTACCAGCTTTAGAAGACAACTCCCCTACCCCCAGGTTGAATGTCTACAGAAGGTGTTTCGAGAAATTCACTGTCTTAACTTCTTACTTAGTTTTCTGAAAGAGCCCCAAATAAGCCAAGGTGTTACAGGATGCTCACTGCATTCTGACAAGGCTTTGAATTTTGCCAACCTCCCAACAGAATATTATGCCAGAAATCTTACTCTCTTTTTCTTTTTCTCCTTTATCTTTTCTGAGGTGCAGTAGCTTCGTATAGAGTAGAAGATGCCAAAGGCTCTTTCATAGTGCTTCAGGCAAATAATCATGTAGTCCAAGCTCCAGCAGCTTATAGTAAATAATTGAATAAGAAAAATCTGGAAATGTGGTGCTTTCAGGTTAATATTCCTCCTTAAATGTTCTTATTTGTGTGTGACGGTGGATTTGTATAAAGTAGTTCCAAAAATGACAGTACCATCTCCTTACCTTATTCCCAGTGCATCTCTTCCCAGAGGGATCTGCTGATCTTTGCTGTCAAAGGAAGTTTGTGCTGCCCTTGTGGTTTTTTGCGCCAGCATTGCAGAATGAGATGATGTAAAACAAGGAGTTTAATTTATTTTATGGCTAACACAATGGTGAATTGAAGTTTTTGTAGTTTGCCTTAATTTTCACAGTGTTCAGTCTCTGTTATCATTTTCTAAAAACTCTTGAATGGCTATTCTTCACTGCCATTTCATGGTAGATATAATGAAGCAGAAGAGGTCCATTTTCCTACTCCACTGCCTCCCAGGGTATCGTTGGCAAATCATGATGTGGAAATTTGCATATGAGGAGCTATCCAAGTGCCAGAGAATGTCCTCACTGGACTTCAAACTCAGTAACTGTATCACCTGGAAAGCACTTTTGACTTTGTAAAATTTGGAGTGGATTTACCTGAACCTGAGATTTCTTTCGTTAACTGAATGCATGCTGGAGACAAACTGTAGTGATTATTGCATGGTGGATGACAGGGAAATTTTTTTGTATTCATATTAGGTGAGAGCAGTTAATTTGATGAAATGTAATCTCCATTGCCACCCTTCTCTCACTGTGTTTGCTAAATCTGAGCACACATCCAGTTGTTAAAATTTTGCTCCTCCACATCTTTCAGCATTGGAATTGGGGTGACAGGAAATCCAGCTGAGGCACTGTTATTTTTGTTCATCATACAGAGTTTATATTTTAAAAATAAATAAAGTTATTTTTATAAAAGGGCAATAACGCGTGTGAACATAAGATAGAAAAATCACAGAGGAGACATCAAATCCTTAAATAATCTGCTTTACAAGTTAGAAGAGTTACGCCAATTCCCATCCTATCTGGGACCTTTCTGCAGTGAGACTTTTGAAGACTAAAATATGTTTTTCGCAATAGACTGGCAACAGTCAACAGTATATGTTTCTGCTTTAGCTTTTTTTTTTTTTTTTTTTTCAAATGGAGATACAGAAAGAAACTTTCCCTGTGTGTCTTCACATTAATTTCTGTTTTATTCCAGAACAATGTATTAGACCTTAGGGCAAGAACAGAACATGATGATCCAGGCTGACCTCCAGTGAGGCCAGTTGTTCCTGTATCTACCCCAGCATCTTGTGTCTGAAATAAAACAACTTGTGATACACTTTTTTAAGTACAAAATTAAATGTGTTAAAAGCAAATGAACACTTAGACTAATTCTTACCCGACGTGTCGGTTCCGGGTGTCACATATGTAACCTGTTTGAAAATTTGATTCCTTTTTTTCTCCTTAGCTTCCTATTTTTCATACTGAATAGAAAATGTGCTATTGTGGACTGGATGAAACCTTACTAAATGTTTGACTTTTATCTTATTCATAGTAAAAGTAAGAAGGGCATTAGGAAAACAGCTGAAAGCCTGAGAGCCTCTGCTCCCCAAAATCCTGTCCTTTAGCTGGTACAGAGGTTTAGCTTTGAGGAAGAAGTATCTCCTGCCATCTGATAGCTGGTCCTGGGATGGGAAGACAGCATGTTGAAAACATGAGCGGTAAAGGGAAAAGCATTAGGAAACCAAGCACAAAATCAGAACAAGTACTAGGAACAAGATCAGTGGATAAAAATTGCGGCCCTTGTGTTGTTCAGGCTAAGTGTTGGCAGAATAGGGTTGGGAACTTTTACCAAATAAACTATCTTTTCTTTAATTTTATTGTGTAGAAGGGAAAAGGACATTCCATGCTTTTGTAAGAGTGTTGGACTTTATCAGAAGAATGATTGACTCCGTTATGTTTTCTTTTTCTGACAGAAGTAAACTGCAAAAGCAGAATTGGAGCAGAAATGCATAAATGCTTACACGCAGTATATGTGCACTCATGAGCACACATGGAATTTACATTTCTGATATAGAAAAATTAACTAGTAGTGAAGTTCAAAATCTAATACGGTTATCTGCTTCAGCATAATATATTTCAGTACTAGAATGGTAAAGCAGGGCTAGGCATGTAAGCTAATAGACATGAAAAAATAATTAATACATTTTGTATGGATTGGCCAAGTTCGTTTTGCTCAGCCTTCTTTGGCTTCTAAAATAAAACAACTATTGACCTAGTTCTAAAAATACGCAGGATCAGGTAATATCTTAATTCTGATTTCTTTTGTTCAAACTTTGAAATGCTATCGCTTGCAGCTGGCAAATAAACCCTGGTAGGGAACAGTGCCATCGTGCAATGCTGCAGACTGAAAAAAATCACCTGCTTGTCCTGGGATGAGTGCCATTGCTGTCTGATGGAAATGTCAGGCTGGTCTCTTAGCCTCAGAATGGGATGCAGATGTTTCTAAAGGCAGAGGAATTTACCTATATGGCACAGGGGGTGGTGCAGCAAGAGGTGACATTTGGTGTTGTGCATGTGACTTCTTATATTGGAAAATCAGACGTCTTTTTATTTTGCCTTTTGTAAAGGCAAACCCACAATCTGGTAAATATTAGAATAAGATTGCTCATGTACTGGAAGAGATTCAGGGCAGCTGTTTGTCTTGGCCAATTCAATTTTAAAATAACTATTCCTAACAAAATAATAGAAAAATATATGTATTGTACCTTTGTTCGGCATTTATGGTACGGTGCACTTAGTTCTCATTAAAGTTACTGTCATCATTTTTACATAGTAGTTGGGCATCTAATCAAAACAATGTATGCTCATAAATAACTAGTCCTGTGCCAGGAATATTCAAGCAATATATGACATTGGCTTTCCTTACTACCCTTGCTTTGCTCAATTTGCTCTTTTTTTTTTTTTTTTTTTTTTGGCTTGGGCATTAGATTTGTGAGCTAGTTCCAATGTTTGAATCCAATTATTGGATTACTTCTTTCCCAGTTATTCCCCCCAGACCTTTCTGCACAACCCTTTGATATCTGTATTGAAACTGGGCTACAGTTAATCTTCCACGGTGGACTCTACTGAAAACGGAAATAGAGCAGATTGATATTTTCCCATTGTTAGTCTTTACGTCCTTTTGGATCCCAACTCAAAGGTGGGAGAGCAGAAGCAAAATACACATCAGTTTATGATAGACATGGTCCTCATGCAATACTGCAGCCTGCAGATCAGAGGAAGAGGTATTAATCTCTTGCAGTCCCTAAATACCTTTGCCTTGCTTCAGCAAGATGCTACCAGTAGCCAGTTAGTTCTGTAGGATATTGCTGGACGCTTTCTATTCTCTCCGTAGACAACCAGGTCCTACCCTCCATAGGTGTGAGAAGGTTTACGCCCTGTCACCTCCCCTCCCCTTTGAACTTGAATCTTCGGATGAAATCTGGGCCTTCTTGTAGACCTCATTCCTTGCATATTTTTTTAATTTCTTGCTGAATCGACTGTCTTCCTGCTCTGGGCTTTGCTTTGATGTGACCACATTTTGTTTCCATTATTTAAAGTTGCAGAAAACCTATTTCCTGTTTCCTTGTAATTCCTTAATTTAGTACATTTTAATGTATCTGTCCATGTTTCTTTCTTGTGTATATAACGTCAAATAGAGAAGAAAATCCAGGATGATGTAAAGAAAAGCTTTATCAGCTTTATTATTTCTGTGCAACAGCCACAAATGAGTTATTCAAGACATGATAAATAAGATGAAGACTATTGTAAGAAACTTCTCTATCATGCATAACCCACATAATTCACTGTATGGGCAGAGGAATATTTTCAAGAATTTTAATTCTTCTCGTGACTAGAATTAGTTCAAAATATAAATGTTAGTTTATCAGAACAAGCAAATCGATTGGACAAGTCGGTGTTTTTTAGAGAAGTTTAGGTGTGATGAAGTCTTACCAAACCAAGGCGGGCTCTGGGAGATGCTTGACTAGATGGTATTGCTGACCAACTTCTTTGAGGACCACATCTCCATCTCCAGTATGATTTTTCTGTTGTGAAGCCATCAACTCCAGAGTCCTTAGGCCTGAGATGGGAGGTGTTCTAACTAAAACTACCCCAGAATCAGGGGTTCCTGACCCCTTTCTCACCTGTCTTCTTACTCCCCACCTTTGTCCTAGCACCCTTAGTTCAACCTGATGAGGCATACTGCCATTGCATCTATACTGGCAGAGGGTTTTTTTGCTGAGCAGGCACAAGAGGAATCAAAGGGCTTATGTATTTTTGGCAGAACAACATACCTAGCTCAGGGTTCATTTATAATGTCTTTAATAAGGGTCCACTTTGGTCAAGAAAGGAAATAAATGCACTCAAAGCACGCAGGCAAGACCCAAAGGGTCACAAAGGGCTGGTGAGCCAGCACACATGATTTTTGTCAGCTGTAATGGAGCCTCTTTTGTATTGTTCAGCCTGGATCACCGGCATACTTTGTCTCTTTGCTCCAGGGTCCTCTAGGAGCTGTGAACAAACCATACATGTTGCCTCTGACTCAAAGGCCCACTCTTTCCAAGGTTAGATTATTTAGCCTCATGCAGTTTAAGCTTGGAAAACTTCCCTGTTGGCATAAAGGTCCACCTTCAGTCCTGTAGAGATAGATGCCAGTCAGACATAATTTGGTGATGAACTTGTTAGTAGGAGAGCAGTTATTCTTCCCGCTTTTCACTGCACTGAGTCTGGTTTGTCAAGCACCTCCAACCATAAAATTTTCTTTCTGTGAAGTGGCGGAAAATAACATTTTCCCTGAGACACTTATTTAAAATAAGTGGGTCATTTGAAGCTCACTGGTGATCTGGAATGTTGAGAGAAAATCTGATGGAGGGATTAATTGTGGCTTTGGGAATAGCATATGTTTGACCATAATTGTGACCTGATCCTTAAAGAAAAAAAAGAAAAAGCTGGGCACAGTTCTGATTGTTAATGCCTACTTTTTCACCACTGGTAGTGGGTTTAGGTAACCTGTTGCACTTTAGGAATAAGA
Organism: Gallinago undulata; assembly: GCA_026546715.1. NCBI lineage: Eukaryota > Metazoa > Chordata > Aves > Charadriiformes > Scolopacidae > Gallinago > Gallinago undulata. The sequence goes on from JAOTQQ010000001.1 coordinate 129,683,960, forward strand.
TCTTGGGTTTATAGCAGATAATTCTGTACAAACAGTTCAGTAGCTGTCAAAAATGTAAATAGAGTTTTAGGAATTTTAGAGAAGAAATAACAAACAGAAACTGAGCTTTTGAAGCAGTTGCCTGATCCATCCTTGCCTGCTCTGCTTTGGTTTGCCTGGGAGCAGTCTCAGGGACCACAATGAGGAGTCATTTTAGGTGAAACTCTCCTAAAAAGTGCATTCAGAAACACACCTAATGTGCTTAGTGTGCATTTGGTCTGATCTATTCCAAAATACCCTCCCCCAAAATAGATATGTAGAGTCATGTCCTCTGCTCTGCCCACTTGCCCATCTGGTGTAACAGTACTTGCTAATGTGGACGTAGCTGGGGAAGCTTCTTTTCTGGGCCTGTGGTGCTGAGAGGCATGCCATAGAACTCTGCTTGCTGCCTGCTTCTGCTCCTCTTCAGGTGTCTCCAGGTACTGGGGACCTAATACTGGGCCAGGTTAGACCTTTTGTCTTTTATGGCCGTGTGAAGGAAAAGAACCTGGGGGTATTGGTTGACAGCCAGATGAATATCAGCCAGCGATGTGGCCAAGAAGGCCAGTAACATCCTGGCTTGTATTAGAAATAGTGTGGCCAGCAGGACTAGGGAAGTGATTGAACCTCTGTACTTGGCACTGGTGAGGCCTCACCTTGAATATTGTGTTCAGTTTTGGGTCCCTCACTACAAGAAAGATATTGAGGTGCTGGAGTGTGTCCAGAGAAGGGCAATGAAGGTGGTGAGGGGTCTAGAGCACAACTCTTACGAAGAGAGGCTGAGGGAGCTGGGGTTGTTTAACCTGGTGAAAAAGAGGCTGACGGGAGACCTTATCGCTTTCTTCAACTACCTGAGGAGGCTGTAGCGAGGTGGATGTTGGACTCTTTTCCCAAGAAGAGGTGATAGGACAAGAGGAAACAGAGTAAAGTTGTGCCAGGGAAGGTTTAGATTGCACATTAGGAAAAATTTCTTCTCTGAAAAAGGGTTGTTAAGCATTGGAACAGGCTGCCTGGGGAAGTGTTTGAGTTGCCATCTCTGGAGGTATCTAAGTGTTGTAGATGTGTTGCTGAGCAACATGGTTTAGTGGTAACTTGATACTTCTAGGTTAACAGTTGGATTTGATGATCTTAAAGGTTTCTTCCAACAAAAACGATTCTGTGATATGAGGATCTAATTTTAATGGAGATATTAATAGAGATGTTATTGAAATAGAGTTACTGAACAACAACAATGGCTGTATTCTTTTTCCTTTTTGGTCATTTGAGCACTAATTCAAACCTTTTGTTTTCTGGGCTACAAACTCATCTGAACTTCCTAGGGAGCAATCCTTGGGGACAGTTAATAACATTTAAATTTCTTGATGCATAACATCCATTCAGTTCGAGGCACCTTTTTGATGCAGTGCCCACCACACCTCGTGCCGTGAGGCTGAAGGAGAATGTCAGCAGCAGCATCAGGTGGGCAGAAGTTTGAAGTGAAGGAGGATAGGTGCAGACACACAGAATATTTGGGTAGTCCTGACTGCTCAGCAATCAAAGATGGGGACATTTTAACAGAGGACACTATGCAGAAATTAAGAAAGGCTCAGGCTCCATGCTTCTTACTCAGTCCTCCTTTTTCATCCAGGTATCCTAACGAATTGCCTGCAGTGGCCCTGCCTGTATGAGCAGTGAGGTTTTTGTAGGTGCTGGTCCTGTTCATCTGAAGGTGATAGGCCCTGGTACACTAGAGCATCGTAATTGGGTTTTTTGTATAAAAGTGTTCAATATCCAGATGGACATCAGTGATTAGTAATTGACATGTGTATGCCTGTGTAGAAAGAAGGATGCTGGTTGGGTGATGAGTTGTGACTTCTCTCTCTCTCTCCTTTCTTCTTTCTCTTCACTTCTCTCCTATACATTCAGGCTTTGGCTGCAGTGTCTGGAACCAGCTGCTATCAGACTGTGGAAGATCTTCTTCTGATGCCAGCAGCAGCATCTGGATGCCTGGCACAGCTCTTCCTTTGAACAGTTATCTTGATTTCTATTGCGGTCAGCGTGCAGCTGGAATTTTTTATGCTGCCTGAATGCCTTTTCTCTTTGGCTCACCTTGAATTATTTTGAATTTATATGTTTCCATCCCATAGGGAAACAGGACTCTTTGCAGTTACTTCTCAGCACTTGTGTAGAGGATCCTTGCAGCTGAAATATAGAGAGAATTCCCTTCTGGCTTTGTGTTTGGATGTGCTTCTTGTAGGAGAAGCACACTAAAACTTACTCTCACTCTGAAGCTGTTGCACGCTTGCAGAGTGTGTGCTGGGACCATGAGTAAAAAAGGAGAAGCGTTTGTAGAGGTGGTCGCAACTTTTTAAAAATATATTTTGTATCAGAAAATTCTAATTTATGCAAGCAGAACGTTTCTGCAATGTACATTTTTGAAAACAAAGATTCATCAAGGATCTTTCTTGGGTCTAAAGTACATTCCTGCTAGCAAATATGGATATGAAAGCAAAAAAAAAACCCATTAATGAGTAATGAACCTCTCCCTTCCCTTCTCCTGGGGCTGAGGAGCCAGATTCAGGTTCCTGGTGTACCTCATGTAGTGCTGTCCAACCTGGCTGCAAATTCGGGGTGTTTCCTGTTACAGCCTTTTACTAGGCCAGCTGAGGTGTTTGCCCCAAAGCCCACTGGCTAGTACCTGAGAAACAAGGAGCTACAGCTGAATCCAGGGCTTCCCTGAACCAAGGGGTGGGTTCTGGAGACAGAGGAGGAGGTTCCCGTCCTCAAAACATTAGAAAGAACTGCGTTTTGTCACATTGTGGGGCCATCCCTGGAGGTATTTAAAGCATGGGTAGACATGGTGCTTAGGGACATGGTTTAGTGATAGTTTTGGCAGTGTTAGGTTGATGGTGGGACTCAATGGTCTTTAAGGTCCCTTCCAGCCTAGACAATTCTATGATAACTAGGTATCACTACTGCTTTTAAAAAAAAATAAATTAAGGATCTTGTTTGTGGTCTGGGATGTACCAAACACCTCATTATCTTTTCATGTTTGCTTACTTTTTTACTGTGTGGGGGTCCAAGACATCTGGGGTGCAGGTTTCCATGACTTAGAAGTCCTCCTCCACTGCCCCTTGCTGTGCTGAGGCAGATCCCTGCCTGACAGCAGTTTCCTCAGGCTGGAAGCAAACACAGACCCCGTGGCAGGAGAAGCCAGAGGATTGCTACCAAATTAGGAGACGGGTTTGCTGGCTAGGTCAGAAGAGATACTGTGGAAATGTAAAAGACAGCTTTCAGATCCGCCAGCTGCTCTGAAGAAGCCTGAAGTAGTTTCTTGAGCAACAGCTATTTTGGGCGACACAGTGAAAGCGAGCAAGTGGTTTTGGGTTTGCTGGGGCTTCCTTTGCTTAAAGCTGGGTGGTCATCACTTTTGGCCCCTACCCCTGCCATGCTCAGTTGCTCCTCTGCTGCACCAGGTGGAAGGGAGGGAGAACAGGTTTGGGCCTCCTCAACCACTTGCTTCTTTATGGATGTGGCCAAAAGAGCCAAGTGGAGCTGTTCTTGCCCAGGAAAGTCTTTTGCAGGTGGTGGCTTTGCATCATCACCACCCAGAGTCGTTCATGGCAGGAGAAGGAAAGGAGGAACTGAGGGGGAGCTGCTGGTCCTGGCTCACACTGAGGATAGACAGGCTGGGGACTGCTTTCTCTTGTCCTCTCCAGCCCCTGTCACCCAGGGTCCGCCCCAAGATAGCCAGCAGCAGCAATCCCTGACTCCCCATGGGTGCGTTCCCAAGGACAGGGAAGAAGAAGCAGGGGAGAGCTAGAACCTGCTAGGTGATTTTGGGGTGCAGAGTGAAATAGGGCAATATTCTCATTGGCAGGTGTTCATTAGAGCTCTGACCTCTTTGAAATATCAGGCTTTATTTGGCTTTTGAACCAAAAAGGTTGGGACACCACTAGTTTATTTAGTGCTAACAGCAAATCAGCAGCGTTACTCCCAGGACTTCATGTGATATTTCCTACCTGCGCTAGCTCAGTAATTCCCTCCCTTGGCAGATGTGTTGACTGAAATAATAAGGGAAGATGTGACTGCGGTTACACATGGTGTTTGGCAAGGACTCTTTGTCCTGTACGTTAGCCACAGATTGATCCTTCTGCTATGTGTACCGTCAGTTTTTCATTTCCTCACTTTATTCTATATTCCAATTTCCCTTCTTTTTTCTCCATTATCTTTGCCTTTGCCCAGCCTTGTTTCTCCTCATGGTTCAGTGACTGCTGTCTTTTACCTTGGATCTTTCCCTTAGTGTCAGTGAGAGAAGAGAGTGTGTACACGTACCACGTGCAGGCATCTCCTACACACACACACACACACACACACACAAACACATGTGCATTGGGATCCCTGCCCATGCGGGCATGTGCACGTGCCCAAGTATGTCTGATTGGTTTTGCACCAGTAATTTAACCTGAGCCAACTAGCTTTTATGAAATCCACAACTCTCAAATCAGGCATAGGCAAGAACCACAAACCATATGTTTCTTCTGGTTCACCACATGCTGTTCTGACTGTGTGTTATAAGTAATATGCCTGTACTCCTAGTAAAGTAGGGACACAGCAAGGTAGGGTGTCTACTAGAAGACAGTCTGTGGATTTGTAGTTTGAACTGGTCATACCACAAATAAAAATCTCTAGATCTGTTCCTTGCTTTTCAATGAGTAATTTTTGAGTAATTGGCAAAATATGGCTTGTAACTTAAAGGTGGTGTATGTGAAACATGTAGCTGTGGTCTGATTCCAGCTCCATCCTAGAAAATATACATTTTTTTAAAGAGTGGACTTTATATTCCTGGATGTTATCCAGAGTTCAGTCCAATGTCACAGGCAGGAAATAGAACAATTTCAGTCCTTTTTCTCTCTTGCTAGCAGGCTGAGAAAATACGGAAGGTTCTTCCATATTTTCATGGACAATTTGCTATGTGCCGTACTTAACTGGCTGTGCTGGAGATACATAGCCAATGTAGAAAAGCCCTTAATGTATAAACTGTATACACTGGAAAATATCCTTCTGCAAAATCGTGTTGCTGTTTTTAGCTCTGTTAGTGTTAGCGTATGGAGGATGACTGAAGAGAACTCCGCAGTAGCAATTATCTTAGGCTGCTGCAGTGAATGGTAATTCCTACCTGAAACCTCCTTAAAATGATGCCATTTGGGGACTTAGTAATATGTTAATAGTGTTGTGTTAAAGAGCGTTATGGCCCGCTCTGACTTTTGTTGAAAGAGAGGATCAGACTGGAACAATTTGCTTTAGAGTGAAAGTGGTGGAAACTGTTTCACCTCCCACAGACCTGAATGGGCACACAGGAGGGAGAATGGCTGCAGCAGGTCCTCCTGGCTCCTCCCAGTTGTTGGTCAAATCTTCATTTCCTTAATTCTGTGTATTTCTGAAATTTGAATTTCTGTTTGTTTTCTGACTGAGCAGTTCTAATCTCATAAGGTGTTTATCAAGTACAGTCAGGATGAGTTACGGGAAACACAGACAGTATATTGAACACCTTAGTAACTTTTCCGAAGGCAAGACCACTCCTTAGTTGACAAGTTCTTCTCTTCCTAAATGAGTCACTGTTGCAAGATTTATTTTCTTTTACAGTAAATGCAAGGGCCATCATAAATCCATCTAGCTTCTTGGTCCTGGTTATCAGATCAGAAATGTTGCGGCCATGTGGAGCAAAGCTCTCATCAATCTTGACTTCTTCTGCTCTTTCAAAATTTGGAGGTTAACCTCGTGCCAACAAGATTTTTGCGAGTCAGGTATTGTTCTGGCCTACATAAAAGCATAATGATTTGGCTTCTTTAACAAAAATGTAATTGTGTGTCTGTGCCTTGTCTGTGTCAAATTCCTCTTGCTGCCTTATCCAGCAGTGTGCAGGATGGGTACCATGGAGCATGGAACCGTGGCTGAAGGCTCTCCCTTGGGTGTATTTTGATAGTCTTTTTCATGATCGGATTAGGAATGAGAGGGTCCATACTGAAATGTGGATCGTCACCAGCAAATGTCAGATGATATCTGTTAAAAATCCGTGGTGTTCACACTTCTCTGAGTACTCAGCGTGCAGTTTCAGGCAGGCAACACGGCACCTCCAAGGCTTCCATGATAAACCCCTCTGTCTTAGCATCTGCTTGGCCTAGAAAGGGTTGATGTTTCATGCCATGTGAGCTGGCCGTGTGCTGCACTTCTGTGTTTGACAGATATTTTCAGCTACCAGGGACTGAATATAAGAGCAAATACCAATGATCTTCGCGTATCATCTCACTTTATTGCAAGTGAGAAATGGAAAAGTAATACTGTTTTCATAACAATTCAGGCATACTTCCTGACCACTGTGTTACTACTTAATCATGAATGGTGGTGTTTAGGAATTTTGAAGGGAAAATACAATAAAATGAGGACACTGAGAGTTTTAAAAATATTTGTCTTGCTGTATCACTTTAACCCCAAAGTAGAGTAAGGAGCAATGTTATATTTTGAACAATAACATTATTGTTTTCAGTGATGCTGTGTGATGGAGATGCCAGTCTGCTCTGTTTTCTTTCTTTCATACTTTTGTCACTGCTCCTACAGAAGTAGCACAAAATATTCCTTTTACCTGCTGTGATTAAGATTTACAATCTCAGGAAGATTTAATATTTCTTTCCATTTCCACTTCCACAGTAAAGCAGTGACTGATCAAAATCAAGTCATTGTGTACCAGCTTAAAAAGATAAATTAACAAAAAAATTCAGTCCAAAAAGAGAAGGTAGCTTTGCTGTAACATCTGTTTCTTTGAGGGAAGGAGTGGTTTCATTTGGGATGGAAAATATGTATTTATGGATATGAAATTGTTCTTTTGTGGTGCTTTGGTGCATTTGCTGCATTCCAGAACTGCATTTTGTGTTAGTAAAAGCTGTTTAATGCTGTAAAAGATCTGCTTGTTCTAGTAGGTAGATGATTAACCTTCATAACACATTTCATACCCCCAAGAGTTTCTCACTGTAGTATATTGCCTCACTAATCCCTTTTTTTGTTATTTGAACACCTGTATTGTGAAAAATGGATGGATAGAAGTTTGCTGTAAGCATTAGATTCATAGACAAAAGCTCTGAAAAGGAGGAATGGTCAAAGAATGTTTGCTGGGCTGTGGAAAGCTCTGACAAATGGTTTCAGAGACCTTGGTTGAGATTATTGAAGTGTTACAGCCTCAAACCAATCATCTCCTCAAGAGGGGAGATGGCCATGAAAATAGCTGAGGAGTGGTTTTGGGAGAAGTCTTTTAGTGGTTGGACCACGGTGAAGAAAGACTTGAGAGCACTGGTAAGTAAAGCATGGCAAGTTTGGTGGATGTAAGCTTCGCGATACTGACTGAGAGAATTGCCTTGGGCCTGAGTGTGTGTTGATGAGCCTGGGTGAGATACGCTCTGGTCAGAACAGGCCAGATGAGAAGACAGAGGCAGAAAAATCAGACACAACTCTGCTGTTAGCTTGGTGAGCTACACAGGGCCCAGGACAACAGCAGAGCAGAGGAGCCACGTTGGCACTTCCATTAGGACTTTAAGAATTTCAAGTGAAGCATGTAACCTTTCCAGAAATTGTGTATTGCCAGTGGGAGGCTGAAATACATTTGTTTATTTAAAAGACCTGGCTGTGCTCATTTTTTAATGCATTGATCTTTTCTTCTTTTTTCCACTGTTTCTATTTATCTTATAATTGCTTCTGGGTGGTAGACCCAGGCAAAATAACTCTCAGGCCACGTAATTACTGATAATGTGGCAGCTAGAGAAGGATTTATGCTGGTCTTGTTGGAAAGATCGTAACTGAAAGGCAGCAAACTCTGGACACAGGCAGATCAACAAAAAAAAAAGGAAAATTTATTACACTTGGCTGCATTTGTTGTTGTAGTGAGTGGGTGTGAGAGAAATATTTTCATGATTAGCCTCAGATTCAGGGCATGGCATTGGATCAGATGGTAATAAAGTCTATCTTGTCTGCAGTTACTATGCTCACAATATTGGCGGACTACAATTAATAACTTGTTCCAGTGCATAAAACTTCATTGTTTCCATTTCCATAGTTTTGTTTCAAGTCCTCACTTCATCAGGGTCAGTTAACTTGTGGCAGAACTCCAACGAGGAGCCAGGACCGTGTGGCCGTGGGTTTTGTGTACTGGATTCCTAGAGGGGGACAGCCTGCGCTTCCTACAGAGAAGTCCTCATGGATGCCAGCAGGGAGGTCAGGGCCACAATGGGGAGCAGGAGGGCTGCAAAGAAGGGAGGAGAAAGATGCCAGTCTCCTGTCCCTCTGCTGCCAGGTCCCAGATATCTGGAGGCACCTGCCAGATACCTGTTTTCAGCACTGTCCCCTCTACCCAGGGCCTCTGGGTCTCCTCCGTGGACACTCTCCTGAGTATTTGAGTCTCTTGGGTGATGCAAGTTGGCATGAAAGCATTAGGTTGTGGGAAGGGACATGTTGTGGCTCTGTTCTGCCGTTCTGTGATGCCATGGGATTTTGCCATTTTCAGGTGGAATGGGTGTTGCATCTTGTAACTGGCCGGTCACCAGTGGTGTCCCTCAGAGCTCAGTTTTGGGGCCGGTCTTGTTCAATATCTTTATTGATGATCTGGACAGGGGGATTGAATGCACCCTCAGTAAG
>JAOTQQ010000001.1:129698992-129718784 GCA_026546715.1 Gallinago undulata
GGTGGGGCTCCTGCTGGTACTTCCAGGTTGTTTGGCTCTCCCGCACCCACTAATCGCTGCTGAAAGAGTGAGTGCTGGAGTAGCATACTGGCTAAAACCATCAATAACACATGCCTTTGCCTTGAGAAGAACTCATCCATTCATTTCACGTTTTAATTTCCTTCAGGAAACAGCAGAAGGTACTGCTGTCATTCCCTGTGTTGTGGAGACCCCTCCTGGGACCACTTATAACCCCATGACTTCTTGAGCTCTGCTGCTGGTCTAAAGACTAGACCTACGGAGGAAATGTCACCCAGCTCCTGAGGGAGGCTGGCTGCTCTCAGGGAGGTGCAGATGGTCCCCCGGCTCTCCCCTGGGCAGCCTGGGCAGTCCAAAAATGTTTGGATTTGCAGTCAACACTAACGCTTAGAGGGGCAGAGATTTTAACTTCTCATTTTTGCAGCACGCAGCTGATGGGGTAGACTTTGGGCAGTTGCTTTGACATCATAGCAGAGCAAGGAAGCAAGTAGCTGATTTTCTTTTTCCTGTGCCAAAGCACTGGGAAGAAAATATCTGAAGTTTGTAGCAGTGGGAATAGGGCAAGCTTTAATCTGTTTCAGATATGTAACTGAGACACCATGTCAGGCAGCAAAGTGCAGCGGGGTTTAATCCAGATAGAAGTACGTTGGGACTGGAAATGCTCCAGCAAATGGGGCTCCTGCTACACAGCCCAGCTAGTTTCTTGCATCCCAAATCCGGTTTTAGGGTATATTAGCCCGTGATGTAATAGCTCAGTGTTTCTTTAATTCTTTGCAGAGATGATGTGAAGGAACACCATACTTGTGTAATATTCAACTGCTCAGTGGTGGGGGGTGAAGCATTTTTGAAGGTCATACCCCATCAGCGTCCCTAGGGAGAAGCTGTAACACATCAGACAATGACCGGAGTTAATCTGTAAACATAATTCTGAGATAAAGCAGGCGGGCAAAACAGTTAGGAAACAATTAGGTGTTCCAGAGCTCATTAGGATTACCACAAAACAGAAGAGAGGAGAAAATGAGAGCTTTAAAAAAAAAAAAAGGTAATTGGAGAATTGGAGTGCCGTGAGGCAACGCAAAAGCCTGATGGATAGAAAGTGAGTTTGTGTCCAAATGTGCACATGCAGTGATTTTTTCCTTCATGTGTTTTGCTCCAGAACTTTTATTTGTGTGCCATGGTCTTGTCCCTAATAGCTTATCCTGCTTTTGGAAGGGGATGAAGGAGGATTTGGTCAGCAACAGCTGATAGTTGTTATTAAACTATTATTGAGTTTACATGGGACGTGGTACACTGGATATCAGAGGCTGTTGTGAAGGGGAAAATTATAGCTGTGTCTTGGTATAGTTCATTAATGCTGAGCTGGATGACTATGAAGTTCACAGATTTGGTGTTTATGGTAGTATGGGTATGAAAATATTCCCTGTCTGAATGTCCCATTGAGGCCAACTGGAGAAAATAATTCTTCCAGATGTCTTGTAAATGCAAATTTGTTACTTTTCATAATAATGATGTTATAGTCTGATCACAGAAAATAAAGGCAAAGCTACAGTTCCTGGTAAAAAGGGATTTAAAGCAGACAGACTTCTAACTGAGAGAAACCAAATGCATAATCTCTGTAGCCTTTGCGTGTGGCTCCCATCATTGCAGCTTCTTGCATAAGTCTTGCACACACTTGTTTTTGTTTTTTTTTCCTACAATGTTTATTTCCCCCAAAATTCCTTTTGGCTCTTTTCACATCAGACTTTGTGTCTGACTGAAGGCTGTCACAGACTGACTCCTTATAGCCCGTCCTGTTGCAGTAGTGTTTGCTATGGAGAAATATTTTTGGGTACCTGGAGAGCTCTTGACTCCAACAGGCTGCAGGATACAGGGGAAAATGAAGTGTTTAATCCATTCTAATATGGAAGTAGTGTATTGGGAACATTTGTTTTGGGCCCAGAATCCCATTTCACATGACTTTTCCTTTCTTTACACTTCTGAGAAGGAAAGCAGTGGGGTTGTCCCATGGTGTTTCTGGGAGCTGGCCAAATCGGGAGGCAGAGCTACGGGCAGGATGGAGACAGAGGGAGATGCCTGCCTAAGGCAAGGCCAGGGAACTCATGAAGTTCAATTTTTTTAAAATATGCCTCTAAGAGAAAAGGGTAATAGGAGGGAAGCTAAAAGGAGTTTATAGGAAAAGGGCTAAATTGTAAACTCTTCCCCTTTTGAAAGCTGAAGGATATTGAGGTTGTGACCTGACACATGATCCCAGAGAGGATTCAACTCAAGATGTTGTTTTTCCCTCCTTGTGAGGTCTCAAATGTTTATTATGAAGAGGAAATATAGATTTCTTCACTAAGAAATCACATGGTGATTCTGGGGCTTCCTGAGAAGTTGGCCTAGTTGGTCTAAAATATTATTGGATCCTGCTTGGAAGTGTTGGAAGTGCTGTGCAGAAGGCGTGAGAGCTCTCATAGCTGCTGAAAGCTTGTACAAGTTGTTCCAGACTGAAGTGGGATGAACTTTAGTAATTATTTCCAGTGTCCTCTTCACTTCCTTACTGAGAAGGGGGCTTGGACCAGTGCCCTGATTTTGCTTAGGGCGGGAAACCTTGTCTGTCTATGTGGTGGACACAATGGTCTCCACCAATCCTTCCATCAGTGGTCGCTGTCTGGGTAGCGGGGCCATAATCCCTGGGCGCTAATGGTGTAGATGGAGATATTGGCAGAGCACCTGTGGCTGTATTGTGCTGGTGTGTTTTTTTATTGGGAATGTGAGGAGCAATGGGATTCACACCAGCAGACATCTGGATGAGGGGTATTGGGCTGATGCTGAGTTACTGCGCCAGAGCATGGGGCTCAGGCACCCTGGGGAAACTGATGCCCCATGCTGCCAGGCTGTATGTGCTGCCAGGATGTATGGGATGCTGTTGGTGCGTCCCAGTCACCTGGTCACCACCGTGGCAGCTCCCAGACGGGGCAGACTGCACAGTCATGGATGAGTATCATGGAGCTATTGACGTATGGTCTCTGGGGCTTCCTCCTTTCCATCCCTTGTATGAAAAAATCAGCCACAGCGACTGACCAGTGCCCTGGTAGGCTTCATCTCCAACTTTCGGCTTTTCAGATGCCTAACTACATTTTTTCAAATAGTGGTGGTATGTTTTGTTATTTCCTCCCTTGCGCAGCCCAGCTGTTCTCTTTGCCTTTGGTTAAGGTGTGGGGTTCAGACCAGGCACCAGAGTTTGTAATTTCTCTTCTCCTCCAGCTTTTCTTTCATTTCAGGCATTTTATCTTATAGGACATTGAGGTCAGCATTACTATTATTAGAACATTTTCCAAGCTCTCATTTTACAGACCTTCAAAATTAGACAAATAAAGGATATGTAATGAGTCAATCAGGCCATCATAAAAAAGGTTGATAAATGGGCAGTAGTCCAGTACAATCATACAGGAACGCTACAGGAACTCAGGAAAATGCTACCTCTCTTCATAGATACATTTCCAGATAATGTTTCAAAAAGACTGTATTTTTCCTTAGAATTTTTTTTAGTGTGAGGACTGGGAGGATCCTGAGATGAAATCTGCTTAAACCCTGTAAAAATACTTGTCCATACACGTAATGAATTGGTCTCTGCTTTCAGCCTTCCATTTTGTTTATACTTTGTAATTATTTGTGGTCCAGCTGTTATTGCACTGTATAAATAAGAAACTAGTGAAATATAATGAAGTTTCTCATCAGATACCCTCCAGAATGTGTTTGGTTATTCTTGCATGTGCCATCTGTTTTTAACAAGAACGGCTTGGATTAATCAACGATAACAACTGGTTTAGCAATATTATATTTTCTAAATAGATCGGTATGATAACTATGATTATATTTGGCATGAAGAGCTGGTAGATCTTATTCCTGTATATGTAGTTTGTGTTTTTTTTTCAAAGGGGGGCAATATTTTTTCCTCTGAAGAATGTCACTATTGCTGGAGAAACATACTAAGGAGGTGAATTGTGTTTCATGAGGTGTCCTAAAAATCTCAGACTCCCTGTCAAGGCCACTCCGTGCCATTCCTGAGTTTCTGGAGCAGTCCTGAATCATATAATTGATACACAAATTATCACACAATTGTTTCCATATCTTTAGAGCTTCTAGTTAGACGTTGCTCTTTTTCAGTATTTCATGTTTTATTATTGCGTCCTCTTAGCCTTCAAAGAGGATATTAATTTATTTACACTCTTCCTAAACTCAGCTTGAAGCAGATGAGACCCATATGTGAGCGAAAAATTCTAGATATCGGCTGTGGAAGATAACTAGATGCTTGTTTCCCTTTTCTCATTCTCCTACGAACCCACACTGAGTATTTTTGCATGATTCATCTTAGTAAGTAAAATAACCAATTGACTAAAAAGTTCATTTGTGTTAGAGAATTTAGAATTCTCTGTTTAGAATTTGAACATGAAATAAAAATGAGGTGCACTTTCAGTGAGTAATTCCAGCTGGAAAAACAAGGAGATGCATTATTGAAAAGTCAAAGCATTTGGCATCTTGGAAACAAAATGTGTCCTTATTCATTTCACAACACAAAAAACACTTGACACTGAATATAAACATGCTTTCATTTTGAAAAAAGTGAAAAGTAGCCCTTCACCTCCTACATGAAGGAATCGGGAAGTATAAGTTGATGAACTCTTTGTTTTAATTTATAGTAATATTGATGTTGGGCAGTCCTGTCAGGAAAAACAACTGGAATGGTTTCTGTACAAGAAAATTGTATTTTCTGCAGTTTTTTGGTTTTCAAATTGATTCAGAAAAATCAGTTTATGGTACAATATAACAAAATACTTTGCTTCTCAATGCCATAGAGCATGAGTTTATGGCATGATATAACAATACACTTTGCTTCTCAATGCCACAGAGCATCAGAATCATATGCTCTTATCACTTTAAGTATATATTTCTAATAAATAATATCTATGTAAACAGAAACTGTTCAATGTGCTGTATACTTATGCCTTTTTATTTGCTTCTCAATGCCATAGAGCATTGGAATCATATGCTCTTATCACTTTTAAGTATATATATCTAATAAATAATATCTATGTAAACAGAAACTGTTCAATATGCTGTATATTTATGCCTTTTTATTGTACAGCATAAGACAGTGTTTGTTTCTTCAGGAGTCCGGGACATAGGACACAGCCTCTCAGACAGTTGCTTGGCTTTACACGCAGACACACTTACATCTTGCAGGCACACCTGCAGTGCGAAACAGTAATGGAATATGCAGGTTTTTTATACATCTGCTATGCATTCTGGATAATTACATGTCTGTTTTCTGGATTTCTGAGGACTGTCTGATTTGATAAACACCGTTGAAAGTTTAAATAAAAAGCTACATCTGATATTGAGATAATTATGGAAACAAATTGAAAGTCAGATAAATACATCTATGTTAAAAGATATTTCAATGTGACAGTATTTTGTAGTTCAATAGTATTTTCTTTTTATGGCATCTAATAGTCTCATTTTAGACGTGAATTATAGGACAAATACATGAAGTCATCTGTGAATGATCTGGGTTTTGAAGCCCTGTTTGAATCTAGGCAGAGAATAGTTGTTTTACTGTACACATAAAGTGAAAAGTGCATGGTTTTGAAACTTCAGTGATCTGCATAAAAATGGCATATTGCAATCAGTACAGCTTCATGGATGTTCTGTTTGCAGGATACCCTCCACGTACTGAAATATGGAAGTCCTGGGAAAAATGTGTTTACACAGAACAGAAATAGAAAAGGAGTGTATTCATAGCTTCTACTGGAGAAAGAAAAGAAACCATTTGTGTACTGGTAAAATGACTAGATCACAGTCACATTTTGGAAGGGAAAATATCAGATAACACACAGTAATTTCTGTTTTAAATCTTCCATTCCAAAAATGGAATGATTTAAATCATTCTAAATGCACCCAGGTTAATTTTCTGCTAACTTTAACATGTAGTATTAAAAACTGCTTTAACATATGAAGGAGGATGGGGAGTCCCTCTCGCTCCCCATCCTGCTGGCCAAGGTGCAGATCGGGAGAGTCTGTCTGGTGGGCTGCTTACAGCTGCATTTTGAGCCTCATAACATTTGCAGCAAGATTTTGTAAAATAGGTTAACTGAGTATTTTGACACTGCTTGTCTCTGTGTTGCAGTCATTTTGCTATCACTAGGATGGCTTGTTTCTTCCATACATACAAGGGGAGCTAGTTAAGAAACAAAAACCATCAGTTGTGCTTCTCTTGCTGGCAAAAATGGAGCGTTTCATAGTCTGCTTGGCATTCATTACTTTTGTGTTCCTAATCTCCTGCTTTTATTAATTTACATGTTAATTTGCACCTTTGACACTGATTATGCTCTATTTTTGTGCCTGCTTCTCTTCTTAATGACAGTTCTTGCCCTTAAACATGTTTGATGTATGATTATCCCTTTTCAAAGAGAAGTTCCTGTCGCTGTCCCAAAAGGAAAATGCATTGGCCATGTAGTTCAGGAGGCTTCATGGGTGAATAACTGTGAAGATCAAAGATCCTCACATATCTGGCAATCTTTACAGCAAAATAAGTGTTTCTTGGAGATGATGCTATTTTTGCTTAATGTCAGGCATCAGCCTGTTAATATCATGCTCTATTTACAGAGGCTGTTGTCTTTCCTTCTCTCTACAAAAGCAACTTCCTTTCTGTCTCATCTGTTTCCACCATCACTGTCTCCAGGATGGAAACGAATCTCAGCGAGACAGTGAATAATAAGGAGATGAGTAAGTAAACCACTCAGAGAGAAAACAACAGAGGAGAACGCCATGCCAGGCAGCTCAGTCCTTCTGCCCTGGCAGGGTGGGGTGGTGGGGAGAAGGTGACAGCTGAAGCAGCTCTGCGAGGTACTGCTGCTGATGGAGAAGCACTTTCCACCTCGGTGGTCACGCAGTTCAGTGGCTAATGGCACACGGCCTCTTGTCTCACCGTGCTGTTTATGGGGCTGTAACAGGCTGTAACAGGAGTTAATGTATGGGTACAGGAACGGGCGCCGTGGCCAGGAGATGTTAATGCAGGC
Source organism: Gallinago undulata (assembly GCA_026546715.1). Taxonomy (NCBI): domain Eukaryota; kingdom Metazoa; phylum Chordata; class Aves; order Charadriiformes; family Scolopacidae; genus Gallinago; species Gallinago undulata. The sequence goes on from JAOTQQ010000001.1 coordinate 129,706,072, forward strand.
GACGGGCTCCCTGTCCCCACGTAAAACATGACCCCCAGGTCTCTCCAGCCCACACTTAGCACCAGCAGGTCCTTGACAGTCATCCAAGGGCTTCCCCTCCCAGTGGGACATTTATGAACTACTTCAGAGCAAAACAGTGAAAATACCTCTTCTCTTGCACCTTTTGGAGTAAAATATTTAAACCTCTGAAGTTGCTGTTCATACAAATTGTACGTCATTCAGCTAGAGGCTGCACAAGCTAGTCCTACATGCCGCAGTGGTTTATAAATAAACCATTTGAGGAGGTGAGATTTTCTCCACCTAAACAGACTTGCCCAGGAAGAGTGTAGCTTGGAGGACACTTGCTCCTCTTTGTGCGCCTCTCAGTTCTGCTTCCCAAGAAGAACCACCACAGGTAGGGTCAGGGTCTGTGACTGTCAGGGCAGCAATGGATGTCGTAGGCTTCCAAAATTTGCCTAGCTACCCAGGTAGAAAAGTGTGCGTGGCTGCTCTTGCACGATGACTAGTTTCTTGAAGCAAATGGTTCCACTGAAACCAGTGACAAGTCAAAAAAGCTGATGCTTGTCTGCTAAATCTTTGCAGGATTTGGGGCTGCCTCTGGAGCGCTGCATAGTGCATAGGGTGGCGTTCTCGCCCAGACACACATGCGCTGCACATGTCCTCATGGTTTGCTAGGCAGTCCCACGTGAGGAAAAGTGATGTAGTATTACTAGCCTGGATTAGTTCTTCTATTCTTCTTCTATTGTTCTTCTGTAAGAGCTGAGCCATGAAATTAAGGGCTGTAGTTAAGTACAGACGCCCTCACTTCATGATGTTCAGTCTCCAGATGTGCAGTGTTGTAATTACACTCTAAATGGCAATAATTTACAGTGGAAGAAGGATGCAGAAAAATATTTTCTAAAGGGCGTTTCAAATTTTGGAGGCAGTGCTCCCACAGGACAAATTTTAAATAATTACAGCAGTGGCATATATCAAGTTTTAAACAGAAATCACTCGGGCTCCTTAGGCTGTCAGGAGATCTGGGAGCCTGGTTTTTGGTCTCCCATGCACACAGCCAGCCTGCCAGCCTAGGAGCTGTCAAGGAGGCTTGGGAAAAACAGGCTGATTTCTTCTGAAAGGGAGCAGGCTTGACAGTTGCTGGTAAAATATTTCATGCTCAAACGCCTGTCACGTTCCAAGAGGAAAACATTTTGCCCAAACATTTTGCACCAGTAATGGTGGTGGTGGTGTTTTTTAGTTTGGTTTTTTGTTCTTATATTTGGATTAGCAAAATGTAGATGAAAGGATATCTAAGAATAGAAGGTACCATTGCTTTGTTGTGATATTCCTCTTTTTCCTCAGTTTCTCTGCAGTGTTCAAAGACTGTATCATATAACGGACATAACATTTTCATTTCCTCCCTACTAAGTGAGAGAGTTAAGTGTAGGGCTAGGTTATGTCTGAGGACTGTGCAAACTGCCTGCGGCGCCCTTGAATGAATTTGGCTGACATGGAGTTAATGTTGCCTGCATACCACAGTGACAGATGCACCAGAATAACCTGGGGAGATGAATGTGTGTTGCCAGCAGCACCTGCCCCTGCAGTTACTGTGTGTGGACATGGGCAGTTTATTTTCTGGTGCCTTTATTCAGTTGCTTTTTTGCCATGTGAGGTTGCTTTAATTTCGGCTTTCAAGTTTTGATAAGCACTGTGAAGGAGGCAAGTTAGGAGAATGTGGCTTGATTCAGGGAAAATGTATTAAGCAGGTGGTTCACTTTGCTGAGCCATGGCATTACTTCTGTCTGCTCCTTCCTCATTTCTTGTCTTCAAATGGTGACAAATTCGGAGACACAACACTATCCAGACCTCTGTGGTATGTTGGTGTTGCTGTGATCCTATTTTTCAAACCTATTCCTTTTTCAAAGGAATTTTGAAGTCCCCATTCAAGTGCCCTATTTCAAGTCCCCATTTCTGTCGGTGTGTCCCAGCACTCTCTTCATCTTTCTGCCATTGTGCACACTGAACAGTGACCTTCACACTAAGGCGTGCTTCATTTTCATTAAGCTGAGTACACCAAAGCAACAAAATGAAGCCATTTATTTGCACATCCTGGTTTTGCCCAAACGCGCTGTTTATGAGAAAAATAAGCACCTTTGCAACTGAGACAAAAAGACACTCATTTTCATCCACATCGAACAAGAATGTGCCATTTGGTATTTATATACAATTTTCGATCACTCTCATAAAGAGTTGAGACAATCGTACATCCATCAGAAAATATTCAGTCAGTACATCAGTCTATATTTATAATTTCTAGGTTTGGCTGATAAAGCTTCCATATTGTTTTAGTCTTTATGCTCTGTCATATTAATTTATTGCATGTTGCTTTCCTGGTGTATATTATATCTTTAAGTCTGTATAGAGCTCATTTTTTCTTACTTTTTTTCTCTGTATTGCGAACCTACTCTTTTTGAACTTGGATAAAATCAATTGCTCTGCATGCCTTGGTGTCTTATGTGAGAATTCGTTCCTTATCGCTGTGCCTTAGAAAGCTTTAGGACTTTAATTTATTCATAAATATCTCAAAGGTCTTTGCTCTCCGTGTTATCTGTTTGGGTTACGTAGATAAAATGCCTAAAACGAAACGTTTGGCTGCTGTGAGGGTAGGAGCTCATTTGTAAACCTTCTGGAGAGAGACTGACTTCCCATTGACGTGGAAATAGGCTGGGGGCTCCTGCCAGCCATCGCTGCCACGGGGTGCCTCCTTGGGCTGGGGATCAGCTACAGTTAAAACTCCTGAAACACAGGGAAGTGAACACCGTGAAGCTGGGAGAGAGGCACTGGGTTGTCAGGTAGTTTTCTCCAGCACATGTGGCAGAGGAAAGCTGTGGCTGAACCAGCGCTGCCCTGCGAAGCACACACCTGGGAGGGCTTTGCCTTGTAGGAAAAAATGACGCTTCCTAGATCGATGCTTTATAAACTGAAATAGCAGAGGGACAGGGCATAGGAGACAGGGTTTGGCAGCTTGGGTGGGGAGCTTGGGGCACTGAAGGCTTGAAGGAGTCAGCAAATGCTTCACTTTAATGAGAAAATCCAGCTCACCGCCCCTGGGTGTCCATCTGTCTCTCTGGCTCACAGGCACATACAGCCATGGTCTTTTACCACCACAGGTCTGCTGAGACTGGGCATCGCTGGTGCCAGCACCATGCTCCTTGGGGGTGCATACATATGCCCACTGCCTTGTAATAGCTGTGATTTTGTTTCTTAATTGGCTGTTAACAATGCGCAGAGTTGTGGGGACGAAGACTAAAAAGGCAGGGCATTGCTCTATTTTATACATATTATATATATTTTATTTATATATAATAAAATAAAAGTCTGTCCCATGAGGAAAAGAGCTGATGAAATGTGGTACTTCCTAAGTCTCGCTGTCCTCCTCCTCCTCAGCTGCTTCACTTGGTCCCCTGATGTTTCTGGTAGCACTCCTCCGCTCCTCCCTGTGTGACTACCACACTGCTGGCATCATACTCAGCCTGGGGGTGAACTGGCAACCTATCTCACAGGTCCTCCTTTGATCATCTGGCTGGCATACGTATGGTGACAGGCAGCCCAGCAGGTCAAATGGACTTGTGCTGCACTCGCTTTGTGGTTTTTCCCTCTCTGATGCTTCTCTTTGGTCTTCTGCTCACCAGCCAGGGATGTCACAGTGCCTGTGGGAACCCAGCACCTCCTCTGTCGGGCTTCTCCTGTGGGATGTGGTTGATGCTGGCCAGCGAGTCCAAAATGCTGCTGCGAGAGGACTGACAGGCAGACAGGAAAAAGGACATTAGCCCTGTTTCCTTAGAAATCTGTCTTGAAAATGGAAAAAGCTGTATTGGACCCCCTTCTTCCAGTCTTTTGTGTGGAGCCTGCCCCTGCTAAACCTGTGAATGCTTCAGGGCTGAAAGCTCTGCGCCTGTGAAAAGTGTAGAAGCATTTGGGGTTTGCTGTGACATCAGTGATGCTAGTAATGATGACAAAGGGTGTGTGAATGTCAGACAAGGCTGGTTTTCTGTAGGTTGGTTTTAAAGTCAAACCTACAGTTAGGGATGCGGGAGCTTAGAAACTTTTGTCATTTTGACCAATTAAAACATTTAAAATAGCCATCCCAGCAAGTTAAATAGAGCTTCTTTAGGAGGAAAGGCTTAGCAGCCTTTGATTGACTGAGGCAACCCATGTCACTGCTGCACAAGCCCCCAGGTTTTGTGGGAAGCTTTGTTACGGAATAATCCTGATACTTTCTTTTTTGAAATCTTTAAAAATAATGGCATGCCAGTGCGCTTCAAAGTATACAATTTTGCTGAAAAACTAAAGACTTTTTTTCCCTATTACTTCTCAATTCTTAGCACAGCCTCTGAAGGAAACTAAAAGTAACCATATTTGTATGATTTAGGAAGGGGGCAGGGGTGGAAGAGAAAGCTACGGTCACGAGTAGTATGTTTTGCTACGTTAATCATTTAGGATTTTCTTGCTTGAAAATGAGGCAATGTTATTCTAAACATAGTGTTTTAAACATATCCAGTGGTAGGAACAAATGGATGTATTTATGTACATCTATCAAACATATGTATTACGTGACCTCACTTCAGCAAAATATTTTGCTGCTTCTTTGTGCTGAAGCAAAAAGAGATGGTTTGGAACCGCAGCCTAAAAATTGTCAATCGCTGAAGATCCAAATGTAATTCTGTGGTTTTGTTCACAGAACTTATTTTAGATTGGCCTGTCTTCTCCTTGCTGGAGAAATAAATCACAAGTCATTTACGAACAGCAGATAAAGAATTGCAAAACTTCAGGCTGGATGCCCTTAACCCAGACTGGTGGACTGATTCTCCTGAAAATACTATAAACACTCCTCATTTTTGCTGAGGAGGGGAGAATCTGGCTTTGACTGCAAATGCATTCATCTTGAAATATGTTGGGTTCAGCTTCAGGGTTTTTTTCTCTTGCCTTTTCATACTATTTCTTCATATTTTTTTTAACCTCTTTTGGGGGGTGGTTTAGATTCCATGTAGATGCTTCTCTGAGGTTTTTTCAGGTGAAGAGGTTTGTATATCCCAGCTGTTCCTACACATGCAGATCTGAAGCTTCACAGTGCAGATGTCACTTTGGCTGGCTGCATCAGCCTGGTGTCAGTGGTGCTGGTGGCACTTCTCCTGCTGCTCCTGTAGCCTTGCTGGCATGTTCTCTCCCCTCCTGGACCTCTGTTGCTGGAAAAGGCCTTTCCAGGCCCCTCTCACCCATCCCATTGCCATCCCGTCGTAAAGTTACGGGAACTCTCAGGGTGGTGAGGCGCTGGAACTGGTTGCCCAGGGAAGTTGTGGATTCCCCGTCCCTGGAAGTGTTCAAGGCCAAGTTGAAGCAACCTGGTCTAGTGGAAGGTGTCCCTGCCCATGGCAGGGGAGTTGGAAGTAGATGTTCTTTAAGGTCCCTTCCAACCTAAACCATTATATGATTCTGTGACTCTTGCCTTGTTTCTTGCTTGTCTTAAGCTTATGTTCACTGGGCAATGTATGTCTGTGAGGATTGCAGCTGTCATCTAAAATGAAAAAACATTGTGTTGGGGCTTGCGGAAAATATGAAAGCTAAGCACAAGTAGAAACTACCCAAAAGTATTTACTTTGCTGCGTGAGTCTCATACAATTCTGCTGTCCCCCGTGAATAACTTGGCAGAGTGGGAGAAGTTCCCACCAACTTGTAGAAGTAAACCTCTGGGTAGAAGAGATGGGTGGATGAGCATGACCACACAGCCAGGCGGGTCCCTCTCTGCTCCCAGTGTACATCAGCAGGCAGCTGCTGGCGGCTCTGCAATTCCTCATGGACATTTTCACTTCATGTCAAGGTTTTGAGGTCCAAAGCCACCTTTTGGAGTCCTTTGGGTCAGCAGCACTGCACCTGCCGAGAGACACAAACCAAGTACCCCCTAACTGGAAGCATACCCAGTTCTGGTGTCCCTGCCAGAAGTGTGAGGCATGAGGGATGCGAGGGGCTTGGCCCATCCAGGGATACACAGGGGGTTCCCACCAGGCAGGCGCTGCTTTTAGCAGCTGGGAGCTTATCAGAGATGGGATGCGACAGTTGCCTCTGTTTGGCCATGTCTCTTCCTGGATGCCGTTTTCAAACTGAGAAGAGTCATTAAACGATCAGTTGAATCCCAAAATTAAGTTATAATTATAGAAAGAAAAAGCATTTCCCCCTACTTTCCCATCTTCCCCCCCTGCCACTGATGGTCCTCATTAACAGATGTCACTTTCCTGTAAACCAAGTGACATCCAGGACAATCTTGAGAGTGGATCCAGTTACTACACAGGCGCTTGCCATTGTGAGGCTGGCTTTTGCAAGCTTTGTGTGTTTTACTGAATATATTTAGTAACTCTAATTGTTCCTGGTAGTGCTTTTTTGTAAGCACTTTTGGGAATGCTTGTAAATGTAGCTGCACTGTTTTTAACATCCTTACATCTCTAGCTCAACTCTGGCAGCAATGGGAATTGATAGTGAACATGAGCCTGGGATATTACTGGTTTGTTGGCATATCCATAAACTCATATAAAATTAATTTGGGGTCAAGTCCACAAAATTATTTCAGTGAATCCTGGATGATAATTAACAAACAAGCTTTTTTCAGGCTGAATGAGAGGATTAATTTCAAGGGGGGTTGTGGGTGTTTTTGCCTTGAAAATATTTTTGCCTTGAAAGTATTTTTGCCCTTTATGCGAAGAACATTTTGAAACTAAAGCCCTGAGTTGAGGAAGCACACAGTTTCATTTTGAAAACTTTGGAGCACATCAGCTGTTTCGGAACTGCTTGTGCATTGACACAAGCGTTTCAGCGGTACAAAAATGGACAGGCAAAACATTTTGATGCCATGACTACATTTGTGGGGGTGTTACGTGCACTGGAAAGGCTGAGGGAGCAGTTTCACCTTGTTATACCCAAGCCTGGCCCTGCTGGTTTGAAAGTCCAGCCTCACAGACCCCCAGGTGCTGCCTTAGCTCCGGGGAGCAGGGGTAGGTAGGTAGTCTGAATCTAAAAGGGTCCTGAGTCCCACATCAGCAGCTGAAGAACAAGGGGGTCAAGTGTTTACTCTCTTCTGAAGATGCACCCAGTGGTGCATCTCTGCACCTGGTGCAGAGATCTTGGCTAAAAAGGGGTGTTTGGTCACTCATGAAAGCACAGAGTTGCTTTGGGCCTCCCACAAGGACATCACTCCATGGAGAGTGAGGCTTTTGCTACCTGTGACTTTGATGAACAGCACAGGTTTTCCCAAACAGATGCAGACCAGAATTAGAGATAGTTTTTGCCTTCTCAAGAACAAATTAATAGGTGTTGCCTCATGCTGCTCTGTGTCTTGTCAAAGGAGTATCAATTAACAGACTCCAGCAGAAGATGCATCTGCTTGATGGGAACAAGGTTTCCTAAGGGAAATGTCACACTGTGTCCCAAGGAAATAGTGGTGAGAATTGCGGGAAATACTCTACAAGTTGTAAAAGGGTGCAGCATCAGCCTCTCCTTGGAGGCACTACCCCTCTCCCCACCATTCGCTACGCAGGGAGGACATAAAATCAGAGAAAACCAACACCAGCATCGCTGGGCGCTGCTGCAGTCTGCAAATGTCAGTGCAGAGGAGCTGCTCCATTTCATCTACCTCTGCCCACTTCACTTACATGATTTTTTTTTTCCTGTTCCTCAGATTGCTTCCTTTTCTGTCTTAATCGCTCTGGAAAAGGCAATTTTGGATGTTATTTAAGAAAAGAATTTAATCTGACACAGGCCAGGACTGTGTAAATGAAATTTCTGTTTGGACATGGCTGTTAGTGCTGTTTCCTGTCAGCTTCGTTTTATCCCCTGTTACTTACTATTAGAAAACACAGCACGAGACGCACATCTTAGAAAATTCAACTAATGCGTTTGCTTTTTGTTCATTATTATATGTAAATCTTTGACATTGCAGCCCCTTTATTGTTTTACTCTATACGTTTGATTTCTTAACAGAAAGTTACCATTGAACTGCACATTGTTGACACCTGTGCACAGCTCGTACTTAAAGTGATTCAGGTGGTGACTGCCGTGCACGGTGGAGTTGAGAGTGGAAAACGCCCTTAAAGCCAGATTTCCGTAAACCTTGAGTTTAATCATGAACAGCAGGATCAGCTTCTAGTTAATGGGACCAAAAGCTCACGGGCAGAACAAGCTGTGGTGAGTGTTGCCTTCCAGACAAGCCAGGAGCAGCAGCTCTTCCTTGCTCCTCAGAAGAGCCCTGACCTTCAGGATGCCACTAGAGTTCCCTATTATTATTTTTGCTTCCATTTTACTGAACAGCTTCATAATGATGCTTATAGGTAAACTTTAACTCATAAGGTATTTTTCCACCAGCTGCTGTTTGCCAAAAGGGCACAGGTTTAGACCTGCCATAGGTAGATTTTTGTTCTTAAAATGCCCTTTCCAGTTTGGTAGAGAAAAGTGCACATTCATCTTCTGGGAAATGTATTGGGTGACCCTGGTACTGAGAAGGACAGTTGGAGTGCATAAGTTTTTGGCACCAGTTGAGTGACCTAGGCTATCCCACATGTTAGCAGTCCAGCAGAGGCCCTGTGTCATTCTGCTTGCCCCTGGGAAGTCTCAGATAACCTAAAACACTTGTGAAGTGGCACTAGATGATTATGCTCAAGTCCCTGGGTCCGTCCCAAAATGTATGCACATTCCATGATGAGACGAGTGTTTCAGTGCCTCTGGTTCCTCTGAGATCACCCTGATACTAGGGAGGAAGAAGGTTAAAGCAAGATAGGATTATTCTAGAAAATTTAGGTTCTTGATGACAAAATCAGGAGCACGGTCAGTACGCATGAAAACAGAATTCAGTTCTAGATGATACTTGACTGCAAAGCTCATCAGCAGTTGCTCTGATGCTCGGCTGGCGTCAAGGGCTGCCTCACCCTGTCTCAGAGACCACTGTGAAACTGTCATATCTCTGTTCTTTTGGTACAGATGGAGATCCCAGCTGCTCTCCAGAGACACCGTATACTCTTCTCTTGATCAAAATGAAAGCTGCTCTCTCCTGCTTCTTATCACACCATTTTTCCTTCCCTGCTCTTCCCAAATTCACATTGTCATCTGTTCATGTCTCTGGGAGCTGGCTTCCAAAGCCATAAGTCCAGCTTCTAGGGCTTTGATCTAAAGTGAAGATGGCAGAAGAGGGAACACATAGGAAGAATTTCCTCTTTTGCGGCATTTCCTGCTTTCACAAATGTCTGCTTTAGATTGTATTATTTAGTATCTTTCTAAAGCTGCAAACTAAACACCAAGATACCCACTCTCATCTGCACACGACTAGGATATGTTCTACCCTACCATAGAAAGCTTGACCCTTGGGTTATCGGGTCCAGCTTTCCACCTTGTTGGCAATCATAACAGATAGTTGGTACAGCAGGTTCTGCCCATGTCTACCATATGGTGCAGAGGGAGAGTTTATACAGCATCCAAGGGCAAACTGAGTTTTGATATTTGAGATCTTTAGGCCTGAACAGTGAAAATCCTATATAAGTCTGAGGCCACACTTTTCCTGGGGGGAAAAAAAAAAGCTTTGAGTTGCTTCTGTTGAAGTTATCAATGCCTGTACATGCCAAGGGTAAAGAGGATTTTTGCAGGTTGAGGGCTTCCCCAAAGCAAGCATATATGTTCAGGAATACCCATGCAGCAGCTGCCTGTCCCATCCAGGCATGGAGTGGTAGGACTCCTCAGAACCTCACAGAAACATGGGTTGACACACAGAAGGCACACTGCCAGTTTTTGTGTGTGCTTTGGTGGAAGCAGTGTGCCCTGAATCAGTCTCCGTGGGTGGGGGACAACCCTTTGGGCTGCCCAGGGAGGGCCAGTGGTCGGTCCAGCTGGGTGGATGAGGCAGTTGGACCTATGCGCCCAGCATGGGGGAGCTGTGCCGTCCATCTCCAGCCTGGCCTCCAGCAGCATCCTCCCGCTGGTCATGGTGGGATTTTAGCCACAAAGAACTTCTTTTGTCTGTTAGAGGGGAACACTTGCAAGGAGGGTGGATCAAAGGACCTTAGTAGCTCCAGATGAATTGCCATACACCTCGTTAATCAGCTAATAAAATGCAATGAATATCCTGCACCTGGAAAGCCAAGTGAGAGGCCTCACAGTTCCTTATACTGTGAGTTTCCATGTTGTCCTCATTTAACCTTGCTGTGCAGTGGCTTTTCTATTTTTTTATGACATTATTTATAGAGTGAATATTAGTGTAATCCTTTCTTCAGCAGTTGGTAGCATCCTCAGAAACAACAATCAAGTGCACATCAAAAAACAGAGACCCATATATTTTTGGAGTTTATTTTATGAAACTATTTGTAATGGCTAGAGAAGAAAACACAATTAATAAGGAAGCAGGGAGTGGAAGCTGTATTCTTTTATCTGAATATTTGTTTTGGCAGAGATCTGGAGTTCTCTGAAACACTGGCTTAATTGTCTCTCAAGTTTGCCAACTGTAATTTTCTCTCCTATTATTAGAAATAAGGGCATGTTTTTGGTTCACTCAAAGAGATTTATTTTCATAGCAAATGCATTATATGGATCCTGTTAATGTAGAAATCTAACTTTTTGTTAACATCTTGCATTTAAATTTATTTTATGGACTCAAGCTTTGAGATTTAACTCTAAGGAGCATGAATGCATCCTGAATCGGACCATGTGTGAGGGACTGTTTCCTGCCAAGTGATCCCCTCTGTGGACCCATACACAGGGCTGTCAGCGTGTAGGGCTTTAAAAGAAGGAAGCGTAATCAGAACCTTCTCTGACCACAAACATCGTCCTGTGGTGGAGCAAAAGCTACACCTCTTGCACAAGTAACCTCTGCATCCAGTAATAAGCTCCTGCCTCAAAGTGTGTAAGTGCTTGGGCTTAATTTTTAGCATCCTCGTATACTTTACAGTTGTGCATTAGACTGCTAAAAGTGAATTCTAAAAGCAAGGAAGGAAAGCATTTATTTTACTTTTGATATAGAACCAATAATATTTTTTCGTATTTTCTGAAGATTAGCTGATATAGACCTTTTTCCATAATGGAATATTCACATTACCTCAGGTATTAAGACTACAACCAGTTAAGAATAAAACACCAACTACTGCCTGAGTAGTGATAAAATTATGAATGTTGGCAAGATGATTGCCTTTGCAAAAAGATTTCTTGTGAGTAATAATTCTGCTGACGATGTTTCATGTAGAATGTGAAATAAGAAATCTGCAATGCCTGCCAGAGAGGACAGATTTGCTGTACAGTTTGGACTTTCGAGAAACTGAAGGAGTCATGAGAACTGGCAAACTTTGCAAAGTATTTATGTTGGTGTATGAATATTCACAAATGAACAAAACAAGTAATATCCATTTGTCCTTTTTCCAGCCTTTTTTGAGATCCTTCAAAGGAGAAGGGTTCTTCCTGTGTTCCTCAAGACCTGTTCTGCTTTTGACTGCCATGCTCCAGTGTGTGGGAAGGTTATTTCTTATAAATGTTCCTTATCCATCAGAAAAGAAAACACTCAATTTTGTAACAGGGTAAAGAATCCAGTCTTTAAAACCACCTTTCAATTTATACTGTTTTTCTGGCAATTCCTTATGACCATTTTGCTTTAATAATTTCAACATGTTCCCTTTTCTTTTTCCTTCCATCTTTTCCAATAGCATTACCTGCTTAGAAGCAAAATGTAAACCCTCCTTAGCGTTTTTCTTTCCCCCACATAGGGGCATTTACAAGACTGATGATAGAGTAACTTTTGCAAGACTGGCATTCTCCCTAAAAAAACCCACAGTATGAATCAAATTAGCATTTAACAGCTTTTGTCATTATCTCGTTGTTAGCAGTTTTAAGCAGTTCTTTGTAATGAGATTTCCCTATTTATGGTCATCTTACTAACTGAAAATTTTCCTAAGGACTTTTAATCATATGCTTTGTAACATTAAGTGCTTTTCCTTAGCAGCAAAGGACAAGTTTTGTTGAACTCCAGTGAAGTTTTGGAGTATGTATCAGTAATGTAGTGAGGGAAGAGATATAAATTACGAGCACTGTAGCTTTTAAATATTGCATTTACAGTCCAGAATAGCAAATAAAACTTAATGAAACGATGAGTTTGGGAGTGTTCCAATGGATCGATTGGGTGTCAGTTGCATAATCATATTACTGCTGCTTAGTAGTTTACTGTATTTTAGTAAAGAAGCTGTTTGTAATAGTCTGTGCACATGTTCCTCACCCATGGAAAATACTAAGTAATTCAATTCAGTTGAAATTGCAGGGAAAATACGATAATTTAAGTCCTATTACTTTGCATGTATTTAGGTCTAAGCATATGTATGAAGTTACCGCACATCAGCTGGTGCACAATAACTTGTTAACTCATGTAATGAACCATATGCTTAGCCTTAACTCAGCCTAGGAAAGGAATCCCTAAAATAATTAAAGAACTTTAAATACATTAAATTCCTCAACCACTTTGTTTCATCTTAACAAAGAGTATACTAGAATCATAGAATCGAATCAGAATCGTCTAGGTTGGAAGGGACCGTAAAGATCATCTAGTCCAACCATCAACCTAACTCTGACCAAAAAAAAAAAAAAAAGAAATAAGAAACAAAAAACCCTAAACCATATACCTGAGGACCGTGTCAAACCGTCTTTTGAACACCTCCAGGGATGGTACC
>JAOTQQ010000001.1:129718884-129741053 GCA_026546715.1 Gallinago undulata
CCCTCAGCCTCTCCTCATAAGACTTACTCTCCAGACCCCTCACCAGCTTCGTTGCCCTTCTCTGGACCCACTCCAGCGTCTCAATGCCCTTATTGTGAGAAGAGGCTGAAAACTGGACACAGTACTTGAGGTGAGGCCTCACCAGTGTTGAGTACAGGGGCATGATCACCTCCCGAGTCATACTCACCCCGCTGTTCCCAATACAGGACAGGATGCTCTTGGCCTTTTTCTGTTGGCACCTGGGCACACTGCTGGCTCACGTTCAGCTGACAGTTGACCAACACCCCCAGGTCCTTTTCTGCCGGGCAGCTCTCCAGCCATTCTTCCCCAAGTTGTATCACTGCCTGGGGCTGTTGTGACCCAAGGGCAGGACCTGGCACTTGGCTTATTGAACCTCATCCTGTTGGTCTCAGCCCATTGATCCAACTTGTCCAGATTCCTCTGCAAAGCCTCTCCACCCTCCAGGAGGTCGACACCGCCACCCAGCTTGGTGTCATCTGCAAACTTACTGAGGGTGCACTCGATCCCTTCATCCAGATCATTGATAAAGATATTGAAGAGAACAGGTCCCAGTACCGAGCCCTCTGGGACACCACTCGTGACTGGACGCCAGCTGGATTTAACTCCATTCCCCACCACTCTCTGGGTCTGGCCCTCCAGCCAGTTGTTAACCCAGTGGAGAGTATTCCTATCCAATCCATGGGCAGCCAGTTTCTCCAGGAGGATACTGTGGGAGACTGTATCAAAGGCCTTGCTAAAGTCCAGCTAAACAACATCCACAGCCTTTCCTTCATCCAGCAAGCGGGTTACTTTGTCATAGAAGGAGATCAGGATTGTCAAGCAGGACCCGTGCTGGCTGGGCCTGATCACCTGGTTGACCTTCATGTGCTGCATAATGGCACTCAGGATGATCTGTTCCATGATCTTCCCAGGCACCGAGGTCAGACTGACAGGCCTGTAGTTCCCTGGGTCATCCTTCCGACCCATCTTGTGGATAGGCGTCATATTTGCTAGACGCCAGTCAGCTGGGACATCCCCAGTTTGCCAGGACTGCTGGTAAATGATGGAGAGTGGCTCCGCAAGCACTTCTGCCAGCTCCCTAAGAACCCTCGGGTAAATCTCATCTGGGCTCATAGACTTGTTTGTGTCTAGGTGCTGGAGCAGTCCCTCACCGCTTCCCTTTGGATTACAGGGGCTTCATTCTGCTCCCTGCCCTTATCTGCTAGCTCAGGAGTTTGGGTACTCCCTACTCCACTGCTAAAGACTGAGGCAAAAAAGGCAATCAGCGCCTCAGCCTTCTCCTCATCCTTTGTCACTATGTTACCTCCCATATCCAATAGTGGATGGAGGCCACCCATTCCAACTTTTTGTTAAGAACAGAGTTGAATTTTATTTTTTTTAAATAGTTTTCAAAGAAAAAAGTGATTTCTGTCATCCTGAAACTATTTTGGAATTTGGGATGATTGGCTGAATAGGTTTGGATGGAAAAAGGTTTCATGCTAATGTGGTAATAGTTCTGTTTTTACCAATTACCCCGTGATGGGGTTGCTCACAGATGATAATGAAGAACAGGTTCAAGACCAAGAGGACTTGAAGCCACATCAGTCATCTCCTAAGAGAGTAATGTGATCTGCAAAAAAAAAAGGATATTTTGGGGTATATTACTCCTTATCTCTCCTTTTGATCTAGTTCCTTTAAAATGTTAAAATAAAATACTTACATATTTGTTGAGCCTGAGGAATAAAGGGCGATCGTGCCAACATGCTGGTGGTTAGGGCACTGGCCCAGTTGCTTATTTATGTATGTAGAACAACTGATAACTTAAAACAGCTTAGCGCCTTGCCACCACCACAGCTGCTGCCCTCCCTTTCCTGTGCTTCTAGAAAACATGCCTGGAGAAAAGCCATTTCAGTGCAAATTTAAATATTTTCTTTGCCTTATAGTAAAACTATGGGTTACTTTCCTTTTGAACTTCAATGAGAAAAACTTTAAGTTGTTTTTTTTTAAAATCATCCTAAATTTTATTTTCCTCCCATTGAATTGCTGAAATAAAAAAGAAGTGCAGGTACTCACACAATCACAATTCAGATCCATTTTGCCACCAAAGCTGATATCTTTTGGGATACCAGCTGGTATCTGCGTCCGGTTCTCTGTAGCTTTGACCCAAGTGAGGTCATCTCTTGCATCTGAAATGTATGGTGATCCTGCCATTCTTGTATGACACCTCTTGCTGCTCCCTCTGGATGGGTAGACTACCTAAGCTGTGGAGTGGGATGGGTACCCTGTGTAGCAAGTCTAGTGTTGCAATAGGCTTTTGAAACTGAACTCTGAAAGCAAATTCTAGAGAGTTAGAGGAATAGAGCAGAAATTTTGATGGCAATATGGACACTCTGTGTCCACTTAACACCTCTGCTCCATGGCATCTCCTTGTTTGTTTGCATGGTTAGTCTGGCCAGTGAGAGCCTGAACCCACTGGTGTGACTTTATCTTTGCATGTGGTTGGAGAGATCGTCTCTGGCAGACGTTGACTTTTAACTTGCTTGAAAAAAAGTACAATGAATTAATTTACAAGAAGCTGGAAAATTTTATACAAATTTTATACAAATTTGCAGTGAGGATGTACATGTTTTAATGTCCTATGAAAGGATACAGTGGGATGCCTGTAATTTTACGTGTTTAAAGCAGGCTTTCCAGCTGCCAGAAATTTGAAATGTGCTTTTTGTAGCACTTCTTTTCCTTTAACTGGTATGAAAAGTTAAAAATTCAAAATTTCAAGAGCAAATATGTTTTTGACTGTGTTTTCTTTTGATAAAATGAAACTATTTTGATATGGACAAGTTATAATTTTTAAGCATTTACTTAATTCCTGTATAATTGTGGGATATTTTTATTTATCAGATAATCACTTTCTAATGGGCAAGATTTCCAGTGAAAATACATTATCTGTACATGGGAACATGCTCCCATAGTACCTGTAGAAATAGAGTAAATGAATGTTATGAACCGATTAGATTAGATAGATTAGAATGCAAAACCTCTGATGAAAAGTTTTTTTTCAAATAATTTATTTTTGGAGGACTAAGTTTTCAAAGTGTGATTTCCAGAAGGATAAAATGGTTTTCATTGTTCAGTGTTGGTATATGGCATTAAAAGAATGCATGACATTTTAAAGAGAACAACAGGTTCCTTTTAAAAATAGTATTTAATTCAGGAATAACACTGTCCAGTGAAAGATCACGAGAACAGTGGCAAAGCGCATACTAATGCTGACTTGAATTTATAGTCTGTGTATTGTATCCTCCTTGCTATTAAACACAGAACGGACTGAGAAGAGATACTGGTTGTATTTTATACGGTGTAGACTCTGAGATTACAAGTCACTGTAGAAAAATATGTTTTTAAAAAGAGTATCCTGCTACAATCAGGGGATATTTATAGCATAAAGCAACCTGAAGTAACCTGTACCCATGCCTGTCATCAGCGTCAAGCATGGCTTTCTGAATAGCAAAGAGGACTTTGAAAAGCACTTTTGGAGAAAGTCAGCCTCCTGCTTTATTTTTTTTTGTTCCCCATCCTTCAGGGAAGGGGAAGCCTCACACAGTTCAGTCGTGGGTGGTTGCCACCTGGGAAGCAGAAGAGAAATCTTTAAATGTCTGTGAAAACGAAAATGTTTTGGAAAAAAAATGGAGTACATCTGTTTTGTCTTTTGCTGAAGATAAAAGTGACACTGCTGTTTACCATGTGTCATAAGTCTGGAAGGGTGTTTTGTGTGGTGGGAGGGAAAAGTTCACCATCTCCAGCCATCCTCATGCTCTGAGGTGCTCTATTGGAGGGCAACGTGGTGCCAGGGACCCTCACAGTTGTCAAGAACCTACTGCCAAATGCTGCAGGACATTTGGAAAAGTTCTTGAGAAAATGGAGGCATTTTCTAAGAAAAATGAGATTTCTCTGAGTTTTCCCATTTACAAAACCTATGCTTTTGGGCTAATTCAATTCATCCTTTGGAAGTTGTATTTTGGATTGCTTTTTTCCCATGTGGTGTGAATATAACTACTCCTATTCTGGAGATTGCAACTCAGTTCTACTAGAGATGCTGGGTTTCTAGCTTTCCAGCAACCCTAGCTGTGAGAGTTCATGGGTTTTTTTTTCATCTCCCTCTCTGCAGACGGGTGTAGCAATGGCAGCAGGAAAGAACTCTGTCCTCCTCAGTTTGGGAAGAGTAGTTTTGGTGGGGTTGCAGAGCCAGGGGAAGGCTGCAGAGCACGGGAGTGCTGTGTGCTCCATCCCAATGTGCCTCCTTGCTGAGAGGCTTTCAAGTAGATAAATTCTGCAGGGGAACCAAATTGCTCTATTAATAGTGGGATGCCCACAAAGCATCCCATAGAGTGCAGTGGGTAACATGTCCAGCGTGATCCTAGAGAGCAAAGCAGTGACAAGTTTAGGTGCGATGAAAAACAAAGGTGCAGCTCGGCTTTAACCTGGAGAGACCACTTCAGTGGGCTGGCTCTCAGCGGGCTCCTGGGGAAGGTCCCTCTCTCCTTTTCTCTTTCTGCATATAACATGCTTATCTTGTGTTTTGACTCTTACAAATGCCACTGTGAAAGCCCAACACTAAGAACACATGTGTTATTGAAGAGATGCCACTTTGAGATCATAGCATCACAGAATGGTTAGAGTTGGAAGGGACCTTAGAGATCATCAAGTTCCAATGCCGCTGCCATGGGCAGGGACACCTCCCACCTCCCAGGTTGCTCAAAGCTCCATTCAGCCTGGCCTTGAACCCCTCCAGGGATGGGGCATTCACAACTTCTCTGGGCAACCTGTTCCAGTGCCTCACCACCCTTGGCAAAAGGAGAGGCAAAGGGATTGCAAAAAGCTTGTGTGACAAAGAAGGGAAGGAACAGTGGATCGTGGTGAATCTCCCTATCTATGCTAGGACTCAATGGAAAAAAGCACAGGCGACACCTCTAAGAGAAGCCACTGCATCTGAGGTGTCCTTCTGCCCTCAACACTGCCTCTCCAGCTGGAAATGATACTGACCACGAAATGCCTCTCAGCGTAGTGAACACAGGACTTCCCCCTCGAGGCATTTCTGTGCAGGAGAGGCTGCATCTGCCCTTCCCCAGATGTGGACGCAGCTCTCGCTGTGCCGAGCCCTTTGAACGCTCAGCCCTGCTCAGCACGCTGCCAGCCTGGCCTCGCCGTCCTGCAAGGTGCCTCCGCTGTGAGGCCGGGGCTGGGAGCAATTAGGCGTTTTTGCTGAGTGTTTAAAGCAGTTAAAAACAAACATGCTGGAGAAGAAAACAAATACACATCCAAAAGACCACAATTTTAAAGACGTTTCCACTCCTCTGTGCTTTCCTGTTTTAAGCACTGATAGGTTATCTGTTTGGGGGGGTGGAAGAAGAAGAGCAAGGGTGGAGAGTGAAAAACACAAATTACTCACAAGTTCAAGACTTAGAAGAAATTGAAGCTTTTCATACTATCTTTTTCTTATACCAGGACTGTAAAAAAAAAACAAAATAGGTGTTGCCAATAAGAACTGTATTTTGTTAGAGGGACATGGAGCAGAGCAAGGCAAATTACTTGCAACGTATTTTTCATCAGATGGTGTATCTATTTTTTGGAAAATGTCTGCAGAGTTGAAGCTTTTGGTTTTAGGTTTTAGAAAGGAGTTTTTTTACTGGCCTCAAGCACGGTTTTACTTTTGTTTCACTGTTGCTTTATTTTGTTCCCAAATTCGGGTGAAAAATATTGAGATGCATGTAATTTACTTTTTTAAATCTCGTACTAGTCTTGCTGCATTGTGAAAGCTGCCCTGGGTTACTGAGCCTCTTCGTCATAATCAGGATGAATGGTGGATGCCTTTTGGTCTCCCTGTCTTCTTGGCAAACAACTGCAAAGTTGAGTGGGAAAAATTCAGTTGCTAATTTTACTGGGGGGAATAGTTGGGTTTGGGGAGCAGCGTGTTTTGGTTTGGATATTTTTTGCTGTGGTCCAATACTACATCCACACCACAGAGGCTCACGTAAACATGTTCTCATTAGCTGTGGCTGTGGTGTTTGGCAGTGTGGCATTCAGTGGTGTTTTGGTGGGTGGTGGTGGCTCTTGTATGCCCAGTGAGATGAGTTTACAAGCAGTTCAGAATCCTGCAGCTGTCTGTCCTTCCTTCATCATCAGGCTTGGTGATGCTCTGGGCTTTTGCTGGGGTTTTGGTTGGACAGCAGTAAGTTATTCCCTGGCATACCGTAGCAGGCATAGCTACTACCTCTGCCTTGCGCATCATGACCGTGACTTTCTCAGCTGGGTCTGCTGTTGCCTCTGTGCATCAGGCTGCCGTCAGCACATCCCCTCATGGTCATGCAGAGCCACCACTCACGTTCGTCTGGCACCAAATCTCAACACCAGCCATCCTTGAGCTTGCTGTTGCTGTCACTGGTCCATCCACTTGGGTTGTGCTGCTTATGTTATATCTGGTAAAGTTAGGACTGTCATGTTTTGCTCTGTGTATGTGTGTGTGCATCAGTATGCATGTAAGTCACCATTCCTAGAGGTATTTAAAAAACACATAGATGCGGTGCTGAGGGACATAGTTTAGTGGTAGACTCGGCAGTGCTAGGTTAATAGTTGGACCTGATGATCTTAAAGGTCTCTTCCAACCTAAGCAGTTCTGTGATTGTCTGATTCTATATGCATGCACGTACATGTGTATTTAAGCTAGCTGTTATATTTTGTCAACTCTTAAAATACTTAATTTTTAGTATATGTGTGCTCTTAGAAATATGGGACTGAACATCACTGTTTTAAACTGGGCATTTTAAAAGTTTACTGATTCTAATTTAATTATTGAAATCCTTGCTGGAATGAAACCAGCCGTCTCACTCTTGGGACATACATATTGTGAACTTCAGATAGAGATGTGTGCATAGGATCACAAACACTTGCCTACCTGTTTGTAGGATCAGAGCTGTGAACAGGACACCCAAACCCTTAACTGGGAATTTCCTGAGACTTCTTGCTGCTTAAACTGTCATTTTTATCCTGAGAATTAAAAGCTAAAATTATGCAAAGCTTCCAAGTTGAAGCTCTTAATCAGCCAAGCTATTCAAGAAGGTCAGTATGATGTGGTGCATCTCTTCAGATTCAGGGCTCAGAGCCATATGTGTTGCTACCCAAGTATTTCTGTATATAGTGATCTATATATATATAGATAATACGCATATTATACTATTAGAAAGTTATTAAATAATACATTTGCCAATGTTGAGTGCATTTAGAAAAGGGTCAGAATCCACCTTGTATGCTGTAATAATACTAATTAAAAGTGAAAAGATATGCTCTTGCTGGCACTGTTGTAAATACAGGATAGTTATAACAATTTGTTACAATTATACAAAAGTTAGATGGCTTGTTTATGTATTATTTTGCATTCTTGCACCAATTCTTACTAAAATCATACCCCACCTGCTTATGCCCTATGCACTTTCTTTCACATGTCACTACAACAGTATCTCCTGTAAAGGAAAATAAATAAAAAATCATCTTTCTTTGCATGTGTCATGTATTAACTAACAGAATTTATCTAGAAGGCTCAGCACTTTTCTAGCAATGGCATTAAGCTTCGGCCTTTTCCTCCCCACAAGCTCTTGGTACCCAAGGTGAGTCCCTGTTTTGTACTTTATTACATCTGTGCCTTTTTTCTTATTTCTCATTTTTGGATCTCATCAACACTAATGGTGAACAGGAGGATAAACTGGATGAGTTACTTTATTAGTGCTTATAAGTTTTAAATTGACTATTACAGCTTTCTGAAGCAGACAATAAAATATTCCTCAGGTGCATTCATTGCATTTTAATAACAGGAAGAAAGAGGGATGAGCTTGAGTTTAGCTGTCATATATTGCTGAATGCTTTGTTTCAGCTGCTTGCAACTGTGGTGGCCCTTTTGTTTTATTCTATAGTAACTGTAAAATGATGTCAGTGGTGGGTTTGGTGGGTTTTTTTTTCGCTCCTGAAACAGAGGGGGCCTGTTTTAGAAGCATGCAACATACGCCTTTGGGATTCCATTTTCATTAGGATGCTGAACAGTCCTAGATTTACATTTCTCACTTCAGATTGTAATTATCTCATTTTTAATGACTCTTTTTGTATTAAAGAGAAATAATGGAAATTTTCCAGTACTGTTAAAGTGTTTCTCATCTTCCTTAATTTGTAGGAAGATAGTAGAAGAAATCAGTGAAGGGTGAGGGGGAAAAACCAGAGCATCTAGATAAGCTTTCCTGGCTAAAGAAATGCATAATAAGACAGAAGTTTTCACCACCCAGATGCAGAAAGGACTGGAGGACATTCATTCTTGGTAATGGGAGTGTAACGCACCAATAATAGTCCTGTCTGGTCCTCTAAAAGCAACTTGGCTTTTAGGCTTGCTTGGAAGTGATAGATATTTAGGGTCTGCCATATGAGAAGTGTGCTTTTTCATTAGAGGATTCATACGGCAAACGGTACTGATCTGTGTCTTACAGGATGGGGACTGTCTTTTCACTTGATATTTGTTTAATGCTGCTCAGGTTTTATTTTGTTTATTGTATTAAGTTATTGGAGAGGGAAAGAAGTTTGCTATCTTCGACATCAGAGCTTTTACCCTTTGGTGCTGCCATCCTGCAGAGGTCACTCTCCACTGAGGACAGGCTGATGTTAGTTCCTCACTTAGTTCTTAGGCTCTTTTAGGAGTCCTGAATATTTAAGTACGGGCCTTTTTAGTCATCTTGAAGCCAAATAATCACTCATTTGATAAGAAAAATTTCGAGGAGAGGGGAGCTAGAAAGGGAAGGTTTGTTACGATTACTCAATGGTATTCACAGCAACTTCTTTTGCTGTGCAGAAGGAGAACAATGGAGAAGAGAGCTATAGGAAAGTATTTAATGGAAAAATCTGCAGAAAGAAACACGTCACATTTTGAAGCTGCATTAATTCTGTGATTTAAACCTTTTTAACCAATTCCACAGAGGATATGCTGAAAGCTCCTATAACCCAACATCCTGGTTTTATGCTTTGCATCCTCAGGATTTCACCCAGCATCTGTGTGCTGCTTTCTTTCCAGTAACAGCCTCATCATTTGTTCCCAGTGGAGTTTAATATCGCTCTGTCTCCAGAAGTGAGGGGTGATTTTTATTACTTTTTTTTTAAGAGCTGGTTAATCTTACACATGACTGTAGAGCTACCTCACCAATGAAAAGGTACCAATATCTGATGTTTGCTCGTGCTGCTGAGGCAGGGCAGAGCCAAACACGACGTTGCATGCCTGCGTCAGAGGCGATGTACGTATTGATGCTAGATTCAGCCTCTCCTTACTTTTGCCTGCGCTGCCATAAGGAAGGTGAAAAGAAGGACAGCAGAGAGAGGGTTGCTTGGAAGGGCTCTAAGTAAGTGTGAAATGTCCTTATGATTTCTCTAGCAGTGGCCTGCCTGAAGGGTCTGCCCAGGTGTGTGGCACAGGTGACGGAGCTGGTTTGGGTCAGTATTCGTTAATATATTATTTCCTTCACCAGTCGTAGCAGGGAGGACTCCTCATGTGATGGCTACCCCAAGGACAGCTTAGGGGAAGAGAGTGGGGAAAAGTTTATCTGCCTCCCAAAATCCGGTATTATAGGTGTAAAATATTTACTTGATCTCTTGCATTTGATGTTTTGGGATTCAACTCCATTTCACAGGTACTCATTAATTTTCATTTCATGAGATGACACGCTCTTAAATCACCTCCCCTGTTTATAGTCGCTTCCCTTTTCTAATCCTTAGGGTTAGAAATTTCTAAAATATCACCAAAGTATTATTTTCTGGGTCTTTTATGTTATTAGGGTTTTGTTTGAATTAATCATTCCCTGCATAAGTCAATGAGAATGATCATGCTAAATTTATTAAGTAAAATCCACAGCTTGAAATTAGGAACTAGCAAGAACATGATACAAAAATACTGATACTCCCAGGGCGATGCTGATGTTACATTTTATTATTCTACTTCCTTTTTTTCCCTGTCATATGATGAACCTTGTTTGTCCTAAGCTTCAGATCCTTTCTAGTGTCCAACAGAAACTTAAAGATATTGATTTGTTTGGCTTCTCAGGCTCTTTTTAGGAAAACAAAATATTTGGACTCGGGCAACAGATAAGCACTAACACTGTGTTTTTAAAACACTGCGTATTCAGAATTGAGTAATAGGGTCATTCTAAGACCTTTGGTAGGATGAAGGTGATAAGAGCTTTTTTTAAAATGCATCTGCTAGTATTTTTCTGTAGCTACTTGTAATTGTAAGGACAATCGTGTCTTGTGCTTATCTTAAATTTCAAATAATTCTTATTGCTGCCCAGAGAGCTGGTGGTGCATCGTGGTTTTCTGGATTGTATCAGGATAGGTACCGGCATTTTCACAGCTGAACTGAACTGCCTTGCGATAAATTGTAGCAGCATAAGGAAGAAGGCAGGCTGCAGAGCTTGTCTCATTGCCAGGGTTTTCTGTTTTCTTTTCTTTATGATTAAATGCCTGTAAAAATGAGCCAGTGATTGAGGCCAGTCTTTAATTTGAAAGGGATCAAATGGAACTGGGAGTAGGAAATGTCACGCCTGAATCCCTTAATCATTAAAAATCAAAGCTTTTGGTGGTGTCTCTTGCTGAACCTGTCTTTAAGATAAGGCTGTAGGGAATCGTTTCGTAGTAACCCACTTGGAGGGTCGGAGTGAAATCTTTTGTTTCCATGGAAGAGAGCAAAGTGTTCTTCCACATGGGAGAAGACAGCCAATACTAAGGCTCTTGGTGGGAGTAAAGTGCTAATTTTAGCACTGTCCAGCCAAACCAGTACTGCTGTAATGTCACGAACTGGGGGGCAGTCACTGTGGTGGTGTGTCTGCTGGGCTGGACCCAGCATGTTGTATTGGCTGCATTGTGGGAACAGCCATACAAATCTGTCCCTCTGAAAACAGCTCATCCTCAGGGCTCACTCTGCAACATGATCTATTGCTACCCTTCGCATCCCAAGGCCTTGTTTTTTCCCTATAACTTGTCATAGGCAAATAGAGATACATCTGGTTTAACTCTAGATGTTTGCAATGTAGATGTCAACATGAGAGTTATACCCCCTGATGTCTCTTTGCAATCAATCCAATGGTGAGAAGCAGCATTTTATATACCTGTTAAAGGGTGAGATGAGTAGTACCCTGGAAGTGCTGCCTTTGTCAATAAGCAGCATCTAGATGACCAGTCCAGATTTGCTAGGTTGAATCCTACCCATGTGTCAGTCTCCTGGCCCGGACTTCTTAAAAATGATAATAAATCCAAATGAATGGTTTGATTTTGGTTTTTTCATCTGGATGTATATCCCAGCAATACGTTGTGCAAATAACACGTTTCACACATTTGGTTGTTCCCAGTACTAGAGTTTTGGAAGTGGATGGAAGTGAAGGTGACCCAATGCATGAAATCTGCCGTGAATCACAGAATCACCTAGGTTGGAAGGGACCTTTTAAGATCATCTAGTCCAACAAATGAAAAAAAAAAAAACCAAAACCCAAAAAAACCCCCAAACCCAACCAAACCAAACCAAAAAACTCCACACCACACACAAATCACACACCACACCCAAAACAACACCAACCCAACACTAATCCATATCCCTGAGCACTGTGTCAACTTGTCTCTTGAATACCTCCAGACCCTGTGCTTTCTCTTATCGCTCAGCAAGGGCTTCTGGGTGACCTGTAAACCAGTCTGAGAAAATTATTTCATTTCAGGAACTGTCTTTAGATGCCTTATAGTCTAGGAAATGATCATGCTTTCCCTTCAAGCAATCAAGTATTAGAGCTCTTTTTTATTCTTTAATTCAGAAATCCCTTATGCCTTTTTGTTGGCTTAACTGAGTGGGCACTTCTTAAATGAGAAGAGCTGTATATAGACGCTAGCCGTGACATTTGCTTGAATATTAAAAACCTAATTACAGATCTGTGAGGTCTCATTTGTTTTGGCTGTCACTTGTAAAACGGCCCACATCCTGTTGTCACCTGCCGCAGTGTCTGCCACAGCATGGGTTGTGCTGCCAGCGTGCTTTTCCCATGAAGGAATTTATTCTGTGCTCCAGATTTTTACAAAGGGAAATTAGATATGGTGCTCTCATCCTGTATCCTCTGGTTTTCTCTGGAGTTATGTCTGGGGAAGCCTCAGGACACCTGGCAGGAAAGTAGTTAATGCACTGGAAAGGGTTCACTGCAGACTGGGTGGGTTTGTTTTTTTCCCCTTTGAATTTCTGATATTGCATAAATTTCTCTCCTTGATTTAGAAACTTTAAGCTAGTCCCCTGGCTTTAGAATAATAAAACAAACTCTTCCTGAAGAGTGGCAAAAAATAAATAGTGTCCCTTGCTTTTGGAATACATACAGAACAGTCACTTTTCTTCATGAAAATACCAACAAAGTTAGTCCATAGCCTGGCCAGGATTAATATTAATAATCCATTTCACCTCTGGCAGGGTCAGGTTGTGCTCTGGCCCTTGGATTTTGGCCTAGTGCTTTCAATCTCCTCCATGCCGCTCTAGAGAAAAAACTGGTCTTTCCTCAGACTACTGTTGTGTTACAACCTTACTTTCATGGGTTTTTAGGGGTCCCAATCTGAGGGACATTCTTCCAGGCTAGACCCCATAGGAGTCTGGTGCTAAGGCAAGACAACGTCGTCTTTTGCCCTCTTCAAAGCAGATTAGACCCTGCGTCAGTCTTGGTGTTTGGCAGTGCTGCTTCAGCTCCACTAGAAACAACATTAATGAGCACAGAATGACAGATAGATAACACCGTAACTTTGGGGACTCTCTGGGGGGCTTTTTGTGCACCAAATTTTCTTAAAAAAACAAAACAAAACAGAAAAAGCAGTATTAAATCCTATCCTTGTATTTTTAGGAACTAAAATGTTGACCAACTTAAGAGTTGCTCTTTCGTGATGGTATATTTTAATTCAGTCTCTTACAAGAACTTGTGTGTCATTAAACAGATATTGCTGTTAGTGATGGCAGGGTGCTGGCAAGAAAATTACCAAACATTAAATTCATGGGCTAAATGTGATTAAGTCTGAAGGAAGTCTCATTTAGATGGCTGGTAAGTACTTTTACTCATTAGGATGGAAGTAGAGCTTTTGTGCGTATGTGTGGGTGTTTTTGTTGAATTCAGACACTGAAAGGATATGAGAGGGACACACTTGGAAATTTTCCAGGCTTAGACTCATCCTTTTCAGAGAGTTTACTCATGGCACTTGAAAGCACAAATTTACCATATAATCACGGTGGAAAATAATTCAAGACCTCTTGCTATCACCCCTTTTCTTTACTTTGTTATCTTCCAGAACTTAATTCTGAAGAAGCTCTGGTTCTAATTTTAACTTTGAGTTCTGATGACAAACAAGTTTGTGTTAAAACTCTACTCTTTGTAGCCACTTACATGTTTGCAGGTGAGATATTGTGACAGTCCCTGAGTTTCTGAAACCAATAAAGACATTTTCTCATACAGTATTTATCACATTTTAAAATCTTGCGGGTTTCTATGAAATGGGCTGCCATCAAGAGGAGAGAGTAGAAGCTTGAATGTAAACACCGATTTGCTTATGGAAAATGTAGAAACATTTGAGGATATTTGGGAGAAGAATTACCCACAAAATGATCCCATGCTAGAAGGACCCATCTGTTAAGTTCAAGCTTGGTTCCACGCTGGAAACATTGCGTAAGAAACAGATGCACTTTTTAAAACAGATTATTTATCATAGTTTCCATAGTACGTATGATTCCAGTGGAAATTGTGAGCCAAACATCAAAGCATAAATTGGCCAAGAGTTTATTGTCCCAATAAATCATTTTTTAATATGAGATGTATACCAAAGCACCTTCTGCTCCTGCAGTGATAATCGTTTCTCCCTGGTGTGAGGGTCTCAGTGTTTTACTTTGGGGATTCACTGTGCCTGTACAGCTCAGCTTGTGGTGGCCTGTTGTATCAGGAAGAAGCCCCTCTTCAGGTAGCTGATGTGACAGATCTTACCCTGTTCTTGCAAGAGTCAAATGCTGTGCTATGAGGGAATATGGTGCATCTTGAGGCATCTCATCTTCCCTTTAGCCTCACCACAAGCTAGCTTCTTTGTGTTATTTTCAGAATGCCTATGGGGCTTGCACATGATAGGAGTTACATTGATAGGAGTGCACTCTTCAGCAAGCTGTGGACGAGGTAACAGCCTGGTAGAGCAGTGTTGTTGGCATTTATTGCATTTCTTCCACTCAGGGAGGGGGTAGCCACAATAGCCAGTCTATGGCATCTTGTCTGCAATCTAAGGTGGAACCTTGAGGTTTTGTTTTACATGTTGAAGAGACCAGGCTTGTTTCCTCTCAAATCAGTAAAAGATTTTGTAGTGTAGCTGTAGGAGACTTACTGCTCTGAGAACAAGGTGTAGCACCGTATTCATTACTCAGTGGATGCAGGCAAGAACATAAAATGCCTGTAATCCACAAGCCTGTGTTTTTTCAGACTTCAGTTTCTGGTGTTGAAAATCGGTGAAACTTTTTACTTGTTCTGTCTGAACTGCCTAAAAGTCTTTTTGGTTATTCACAACTTCCAAGGGCAACTGCATAGTAAAAACATGAATGTAATAAAATGTGAACACATGCCCTTGCATAGGAGAGAGATAGTAAATATCGGGCATCTAGGAAGAAAACTTTCAATGATGCAGGTCAAAAGGCATGATAAGGGAGTGTACTGTATATATACACTACAGATAATATCTAGAAGTACTAGCTTAATTTAGAGAACTGCAAAGAGAGAAATCTTTCTTTGAAAGAGCTGCAAAATCCATCTTTATAAAACGATGACAAGAACTGGCCTCTGAGTAGGAAATGAACATTTTCTTGAAACAGAGATACTTTATAAGATAAAAGCTTCACAAAAGGGTCATTTCATACTGAGGAGTCACGGATCCCTTGGGTATTTTTCTGTGTTTTTATATCAGTTTCATAAAAGGACAAGATGAAGGGGTTGATATAAAGGCAACACTTTGTATATATGGAGTCCTTTATTTCTGGTGGACAATTTCTAAAAATAGTGGTACAAGTTACTGAAATACTATATCAGTTCAACAAAAAAGTCTAAGAAAAGAAAGATGATGTTTAAAATGCAGTTGCAAACTCATCCCTCATAGTGCTTGAATCCTTGAAAAATGTATTTCACTTTTAAATAACAATATCCTAAAATGTCTATTATTCACAAAGGTCCCTACTGCTGACGGGCAGACAATAAATGCTCTTACTTTCATCATCCTCTGGGTCAGTGCTTTTTTTTTTTCCCAGTTTCTCATATATTTTATGTAATTTTTCTTAGCACTTAATATGACTTCATGTTTGTTTTCTGTCCCCCAAACACTTGGTTCCTATGGCAGCTGTTGGGGGAAGTATTTTGGAGTGTGTTTGATGTGGTTTGCTTTTAAAAGAGCAGTCTTTCAAAGCTTTCCTCATGCTGGCATCCCTTTGGGTAAGGTACTGAACTTGGTGTGTAACTGGTAGGACACACTCTTTGGAGAGAGATCACACTCTGAGCAGCACAGAAGAGCAGAATGATGACACCATTGTCACAGGGCACCTCTCCAGCCACACTCACTGAATTTGCGGACTGACTTACGTTGCCATTCCCTGGTGGTGTCCTGACTGCTGGGGTCAGGGAATGGGCGCTTTTTCTGCTGGCTAAAGATGAAGGGGTTGGTAGAAAGGCAAGGTCACAGAAACACTGCTTATGCCTTTGCTTGAGATTCTGCTTCTTCATGTCAATCTTTCTCACTTAGAAAATGAGGATAACATTACCCAGAAAGGGTAGAGAAGTCAGCTGTCATCCTGAAATGAGTATTTCTGCTTTGTACTTTCTTACAGAGATATTCAGGTTACTCTTAGGGGAAGAATAAAAAAGGACCAATATTAATACTAATTTCTCCTTTGCTTTTGGCATTTTGGTGGTGGGGCACTGTCTCATTCTGTGGACCGTGTTTGAGCAGGGCAGGAGGCAGAAATCTGTTTGTGTGGATCTTCAAGGAAAAATGTTAGTGTATTGTCAGAAAGGTAAGGCAGAAAAGCCAGTAAGTGACATAGCAAAACAGGCACTTGGGCTTGCACAGCTTCATGGAGATGAGCCCAGGGAGAGTCTTTAGTCTCTCAGTCCCTGTGCCAGAAAGTCCCTGTGGCTGGTGCTGTTCATCAGGCATTACTGGGCTGCTGGCACTGGTCATCACAGCAGATACAGGGGTAGGAACAAACCATTTTTAGATGTTCCTAGACATAAAAGTCTATCAGCAAATAAACAGTGAAACCAATAAACAGTTTAAATACTGTTTGATATGTGGTTTGGTGAACAGTGTTAACGTTACAGAGGAACTGGAAGTGGTATTTCAGACTGAGGAGAAACACTTGCAGAGCAGCCTACTCATTCTGTCAGACAAAGAACTTTTTGAGGTGGTTAGAAGCAAACAGTGAGTCTTCCCACAAAGAGCAGAAAAAAAAGAACAGAAACATCAATATAGAAATGTTTACAAGGCAGAAACACAGACCCATAGTAAAAAAAAATATAAGACTGCTTAGTTACCATAGAAGAAAGGTGCCAACCGTAAAAATTCTTTAGCTATTTATAAAATAAGGGATTGGATTTGCTCTGCAGAGATGGAAGAGCAGAGAATCAAAACAATCAAATGAAACATATGCTTCAGCTTTCAGTGATGTCCATTGAAGGAAAGAGAACTAATGGAAACGAGGCTTGGAAGTGGAAAACAGCACAACTAAGAGGAGAGCATCTCAACTGAGTAATTTAGAGGGTGTTTATCTCATTATTGCCAGGTTCTTAAAGTAAAAGGAACTGTAGATCTGTCAAAAAGGATTTTTAATGACTATCAAGTCAGTCAAGTTGATGACTGTCCCTAAAGGAACACAGGGCAAGAGAAGTAGTACTCAGATTAGAGAACTGGTAGAAAAATGTGGTGTACGCAATATGGATTCATTAACTGAAATTCTGTATGACCTGAGGGCTTTGAACGTATATTGAAAGACAATTCCATTAAAAACATGGAAGGAAATGGAAAATAACCTAATGCTTTTCTTTGAAAATAACTCGTTTTCAAGAAAGGGAAATGCAGTGGGTCTGATCTTTATTTCAATTTCAACTGCCTGTCTGTCTATGCAGGCATTAATGGGAATTACATACTGACCAAGAGGTCAGTCCTATATACGGAGCCAGATGTCTCCCCTGGTCCAAAATGAATTAACATTTTTTTATTAATGACTTGGAGTAGAGATGAAGTTTATTTGTGATGCAGTCAATGCCAAACTGAGAGAAGAGTTGCTCTGTAAACATTGAAGGATGGGATTAAAATTAATTTGTTTTGGTCAGCTAGGTCTGAAATAAGATACAAGTCAAATGCAAAATACTGTATTTATTTACGAGCAATCAAGCGCACATCCCCATAATATGAGATGAATTGTTTGTTAGGCAACAGGTCTGCAGAGGAAGATGCAGTGATTGTTGTTGCCTTGAATTTAATCTGTGGTTGAGTGGCATGTGTTGTAAGGAAAGCAAACACAATAGCAGCATGTATAGGCAGGACTGCTGCATACAAGATTTGAAAAGTAATCTGCCTACTCTACTTAGCCCTGCTGAGGTTTTAGTGAAAAGTACCGTGTCCATTTTTGGGCATCCCTTATCAAGAATGATGTAGGCCACCTTGAAGTAGTGCTAATTGACCAGAAGTTTACAGACTGCAATGTATTTAAAACATCAGAAAGAACTAGTGTTGTTTAATTTACAGAGAAGAGGATGTGGGAGAGACACTTCAAATTTCTTAAATATAACCACAGGCAAAGAGGCAATGCAAATACTGTGTTCACAGCAAATAAGACCCCCAAAAATAGAGTGGAGACATATGAACGTGAGTATTTCTCTGATGATAAGGATAGTGAAGCACTGAAATAGCCTAATCTTTACCTTCCAGGGATGGCGATTTCACAGCTTTCTTAGGTAGCTGTGTCTTGGAATAGCTCAGCTGCAGCTGATCCTGGCTGTCAGGATTTTCCAACTATGCTTTCGGTGACCCTTAAATTCATCTACAGCTGAGCTCAAGGGGTTAAAAATTTGGAAGAAAAAGGTAGAGAAGGTGGCAATGTGTTGTTCTAGAAAGAGGAAGACCATGTAGATGAACAACAGCTAGAAAGTTTGTTGGTGATTATTTCTACTGTAAAGCGGGATAAGTCTCCTCTATTTTTTACATCACCCAAAAATATATGACAGAATTTGCCATAAACTGGCAAGAGAAGAAATCAAAGACTATAGGAAGTTCTCTGGTGCTGGTCTAATGTACATAGAAAATAAAGAGATTAATAGCAGTGCACATTCTCTGGTGTGTATGTAGTCCACAAACCCCGAGACCTTAGAGTTCTGTAGGATTATTTGCAAATACCATATGCGAGTGAAAAGGCGACTCAGAACTACTGGCCTGCATGCATCTTAAACCCAGCCTTTCTTGGAGATGACTAGAAGTATGTTTCTTGGACAAAACAGCACAGCTGCAACTGCACATGAATTAGTCAGTCTAGCCGTTGTAGCAAGACATTTTTTCTGCTTGCTAATTCGTACATGATGTGGCACATGGAGCTGAAAATTGCTCACTCTGAATGCTCATTAAAATAATGAGCAACATCTTTGCAAGCATGGTGGGTAGCACTGGTTGCATCAGTGTGACCAGAAATGCAGTTGTGGCACCCATGGTGTGTGCCAGACAGTACTGGCTCTGGTTCCCGGTGGCGCAGCCCCACAGCAGGGCTCAGCCCATGCCATTGGGAGTGAGAAATGAGGAAGAGAAACCTTCTCTGCATTTACTGTATCTATACAGATAAGTTCTTCAGTTGACATTGCTTCTTTGATGTGGTTGACATGGTAAGAAGCAGGAGGACATGTAAGTTTGCCAGACCGATGCTCAAATACATGAATGGAGATGAATTTATAGCAAGTACCTTCATAAGGCCTGATGCAAAACCCATTTCAGTAAAAGAGGTTCTTCTGTTGGTGGCAGATTTGGCTTATGAGGTTGCCACTTGTTCTTTTCTTCTACATCTGTGAAATAAGCATTTTTTTAAAATGGACTGCAAAAAAATGTACGTGTAGAGATCAGTTTGAATTAGATTTTCTTTCTTTTTTTTCTCCCCTCCTCCCTCCCTCTTTTCATAGTTTAGATCGCTTAACAAAGCTGGGTTAGGATAGGACTGGATGAGTAGTTAAATTAGTAGACCTGAGAAGATGGTAGCTTTAGGTGGGAGAAGGTGTATGAACTATTGGAAATAGTAAGTGGATAAACTGAATTTGGCTATAATAAAGTAATTCTTCTATTCTTTTACTCTCATTCTGAAAATAGCTTTGTCCTTGATGACATAAAGAAAATCTGTAACTTGCTGGTATTGAAAGGAACAATCATTACTGAAAAAACTTCATTCCTCCTAATCCAGCCTCCTTTTAGAGGAGAAAGACCACAATTTATAGACATTAGTCCACAGATGAATAGGAAAAAAACCCTGAAGTCTTTGGAAGCAATGAAAATAGGTTAACTATGGCTGCTGAAAGGAAACAAAAAGTGAAGGAAGGATTCCACCTTTGTTTCTGTGGGGAGGTTTTAAATCTGGATCTCTCAAGGAAGGAAAATTTGGCTCTTTATTCAAGTTCTTACCCAAAATGTACATGTTCAGGGAGAGAATACCAGAGCAAAGGAAGTAGTGGGTAGACAACTTTGTACCACAAACGCCTTCTACAGAGTATTCTTTTTTTCTAAGTGTTTACATTAATTCAGCAGTGTAGAAATCCACTGTGCATTGTATCTTGAGCTCCCTTTGTGCATGCGTGGGGATAAGCGTGGGTAGCCCTGCGCTGCTGTGCATGCAAAGGGGGGACTGGACAGGAATATGTGGCTGCCCATCATTGTGTGGGAGCCAGTGTGGGCACACTCAGGCCTCTCAGACTGGACTATAAATCATTTCAAATGGATTTTGCTGGAATAAAAGCACAAGAAGCAAGGTGCTGTGCAACATGAGACTCTAGCCTTAGAAAGGTTGAATAGAGGTTTTATTCTCATTACCCGAAGAGGGCACTACTGAAGACATGAGACAATTTCTACCCCATGGATTATTTTATTTGGGGGGGAGTAGGGGTAGAATATGAAGTTTTGGGGTTTGTTTTTTGTTTTGTCAGAAAGTTCAGTCAGGGCAGGTTCTTCTGTGCTAATACTCCCAGCCTTGAAGATGTTCAAGTCTAGGGTAAGACCTGGGACAAAAAGTGGTAGTAACAGGAGAACAGAAGTTTGCAATAAGATAGTTGCAATATGCCAATAGTGCAAGGTTCTCTGTCCTATCGTAAGCATCTGCGAGTCCTTCAAGGATGAAAGCCTGATGGGCATTAGGTCTGGTATGTGCACATAAGACAGACTATTTAAGAGATTAACAACAGCATTTCTGGGGGAAAGGAATGGAAAAAATATGTTGAAAAGGATGGAATAACCAACCAAGAAGAACTCAGAGATCATGGTCTAAGACTTATGGTCAAATTCATTAAAATGAAACCCCTAACAACACCAGAAAATCTTGTTACTTTGTTAGCCTTTAATCTAACCCTCTACCTGCTCATACTTATTTATGTGGATTCTTACATAACAATTCACCTTTTTATTTCTGAGTACCTACTTTTTAACATTGTAAAAGGAGGAAAAGAGAGATTGTTGAGAGTTATTCCTGTTCCTCACATATTTCCTACTAGTGCTGAGTTACTGTCTAAATTGTGACCCAAAGTATTTCCCAACCCAGCATCCATGTATGCACACCACTTATATCCTCTCTGCCAGTTGAGATGTAACTTGGGTTTGTTGCTTCTTGTTCATGAGCAGCAACAGTGTAACATCCACCCTCTTGCCTCATCAAGGTACTAAGCACGTGCCTTACTTCATTTGGACTTCTTAGGTGCTCAAATACCCTGATTTTTGCTAGAGCTCAAATGCTCTTTGGAAGCTGTGAGTTATTTTATATATGATTTTATTCTGTATTTCTTCCTGTTTCACAGGTAGTGACCATGTGGGGTTCTTTTTGTATTAATCCTTTCCTTTTAATTTTCCTATTTGCAGAGAGATGTATGTGATTCAACATTGCCAAACCCAATAGTATGAATTAAATTAAGCTGAAAGAACCAGTTATGTCACGGCAATCTTCATTCTGAAACTATCAGACAAGACTATTATCTGGCTAAGAAGGGGCAGTTTGATCATCAGCAGACTAGTTTAAATGGCTGTCTCATGAAACTGATTTAATTCTTTAGATTCAGATAGATAAAATGCGGATGATGTGTACTTCATTGTTATCTACTTCGTGTAGTCATCAGCTGCTACATCTCTAGGTAGTAATGCCACCCAGTGGAGAAGAGGAATATGGTCAGCCTCCAACATTAAAGAAAAGGCAAATAAGAATTTCTTACTAGTAAAGGTGTAAGAACACTCATTTTGAGAAGGAATTAAGATTTTTGTCCATTTTGTTTATATTCATAATTGTCTTGCTATTTTCTTATTTCTAAATTTTTACAAATATATCTGAATTTTTAATCTGTGTTTTTTTTTTTTTCTTTTCAAATAATTTTGGTTTCTTCTTATTAAACTAATCTTTGTAGTTTAAAATGACACAAAAATTGTGCTGGGAATGGAGTTCATATAATGTATGAGATTCCATTATTTCGAAAAAATTGCTTTTCCTTTGAATTAGAATAAAAATTAACATATTTCAATCTTTTAGAAAGAAAACTGTTGAAAAAATATTAAGATAAATCGTAATGTTTTGTCTTATGTTGAAAATTTTTTATAGACTTCACAATTTCTTATATATAAAAGAGAAAATGAAACATGTTGAAAGGTTTTAATTCAATTTTACTATTAATAATGTATTTTTTCTTGGGACTGAAAGCTCAGTTCACCAATTGCTACATCCTTAACCTCAAGGAAATGTTTTCTGGTGGAAAACTAGAAAAATATGTGAGACTTGAGACCATATCAGGATTGAATTTGTCCTAAAATGACTGATACAATATAATTAGGAACTTGCAATCAAATATGTT
>JAOTQQ010000001.1:129741153-129777398 GCA_026546715.1 Gallinago undulata
CTTGAGACCATATCAGGATTGAATTTGTCCTAAAATGACTGATACAATATAATTAGGAACTTGCAATCAAATATGTTTCTTTAGGCATAGTCACATAATATGCTGTGAGTCCTGAAATTATTGGGAAACATGGAGTTAACGACATTCACCAAAGAAGAAGTTGGGCAAGTTACAGCTTATAGAGGTGTATAGCACTCTGCATGTTGCCTGCCAACTTACTGTTACCCAGCAGTACTTGGTGTTAATTGATATTATGAAGGCTGCTGAGGCTTCTGCAGTGACAGGGGGTTTGATGCATGCCAGTCGCTGAAGGCATCGAAGGCACCTGAGGAGGACTGTGGGTGGACTGAAGTTAGGTTCGATAACTGGTTCATCCTTCACGGTTGCCTTCATCTGAAAGGGTAGGATTTCAGTTTAATGGTGCCTGTCCGGTTTGCCACTGAAGTTGCTCAAGCTGTGAGCCCAGGTTGAACCCAAGTAGAGCAGCCCATTGTTATTGTCCCATAGTTACTGTCCTGACCCAAAGTGCCACGTGCACCCACTCTCTGGTCTTGTGGTGAGAGTTTGTTCAGATCTGCTCACAAGCTGCTGAGAAACAAGTTAATTTTTCAAGGAATTGATCGCTTGGCAGGTGAAATGAGATTAAATTGCTTTCACTTAATGTTTCTTGGCAATCTTACTGTTTCTGTTGTGTTGCGAGGGAGACAGCATCTATCATGGCTCACAGCCGTACTGTTAGTCATATGCTGGCCTGGATCAATGCTGCCCAGATTCTGGAAAACTGAATTCTTCCAGGGAAACTGCAGCCTTCGCCAACCCAGCCAACTGATGCTGAGGGGCCACTCAACTCAATGGCTGTGTGTGTTTGGCTTGTTTGGAGCTTCAGTGGCAGGCACATGAAATACCACCCCACAGTGCATGAGCTTTTTGCCAGGCTCTCTGCAAGAGTTTGGATTTTTCCGTCTCTGTTTTCCCATATCCCCAGGTTTGCTGTCTTGAGCTCCATTCTGGTCTGTGGTCCCTTCTGGTGAGGGCGATGGAGGAGCTCAGGGCTGGGATAGTAGGAAGCTGCACTGCTGCCAGGAGGCACGCATGGGCATGGCCAGAAGAAAGCAGGCATGGACTTTAGTGGGACATCTGTTGCCTTGTAGGTGCTGTTTCAGCTAAAAAAACAGCTCCTGGCCAAACCCTAAACCTGATGATTTTCTGGGGTCGCATACTCAAAAAATTCTTTGTTTGTGGCTTGGTTGTTCTGGTTTTTGGTTTTTTGGGTTTGTTTTTGTTTTGAGCTCCTTTGGTTCTATTGCTTATTTTTTTCATAATGCATGTGATCACACTATAGCCACCACTTTGCTTTTAAAGCTGCTTCCCTAAAGTTAGCAGTGTACCTGAGGGTTTTTCAAACAAAAAATCTACAATTTCTTATAGGAATTTTTTTTTTAGATATGGGGATCATAGAATCATAGAGTGGTTTG
This sequence comes from Gallinago undulata, assembly GCA_026546715.1. Taxonomy (NCBI): domain Eukaryota; kingdom Metazoa; phylum Chordata; class Aves; order Charadriiformes; family Scolopacidae; genus Gallinago; species Gallinago undulata. Next base: position 129,742,629 of record JAOTQQ010000001.1, read on the forward strand.
GGTTGGAAACGACCTTAAAGATCATCTAGTTCCAACCTCCCTGCCATGGGAAGGGACACCTCCCACTAAACCATGTTGCTCAAAGCCCCATCCAGCCTGGCCTTGAACAGCTTCTCTGGGCAACCTGCTTCAGTGCCTCACCACCCTCAGAGTGAAAAATATTTTCCTTATATCTAAGCTAAATCTACCCTCTTTCAGTTTGAAGTCCCTCTCAAGCTTTCTTTTTGCCCCCTTTTTAGATACTGAAAGACTGCTATAAGGTTTCCCTGGAGTCACCTTCTGAACAACCCCAACCCTCTCAGCCTGTCCTAATGGGAGATGTGCTCTAGTCTCCTGATCATCTTCATGGCCCTCCTCTGGAGCCACTCCAACAGGTCCATGTCCTTCTTATGTTGGAGAGCCCAGAGTTGGACACAGTACTCCAGGTGGGGTCCCATGGGAGTGGAGTAGAGGGGGAGAATCACCTCTCTTGACCTGCTGGCCATGTTTCTTTTGATGCAAACCAGGATGTGGTTGGCTTTCTGAGCTGCCAGCACACATTGCCGGGTCATGTTGAGCTTCACCCCCAAGTCCTTCTCCTCAGGGCTGTTCTCAATACATGCTCCACCCGGGCTGTATTTGTGCTTGGATTTGCAACCCACCATGGTACAGGACCTTGTACATAGCCTTATTGAACTTCATGAGGTTTGCATGGGCCTGTCCAGGTCACTCGGGGTGGCCTCCCTTCCCTCCAGCATGCAAACCATACCACACAGCTTGGTGTTGTTGGAGAACTTGCTAAGGGTGCACTCAATCCCACTGACCATGTCACCAACAAAGGTGTTGAACACCACCTGCCCCCATACCAACCCCTGGGGAATGCCACTCGACACTGGTTTGTACTTGGACATCAAGCCATTTACTGTAACCCTTTGAGTGCTATCATTCAGCCAGTTCTTCATCCACTGAGTGGTCTCCAATTTAAAGACAAGAATGTTGTGTGGGACAGTGATAAATGCTTTGTGCAAGTTCAGTTAGATGATGGATGGATGGAGATGCTCTTCTGTTATCCATTAACACTGTAACCCCATTGTAGAAGGCCACCAAATTAGTCAGGCATGATTTGCCCTTAGTGAAGACATGCTTACTGTCTCCAATCACCTGCTTATTTCCCATGTTTCTTAGCAGAGTTTCCAGGAGGATCTGCTCCATGATCTTGCCAGGCACAGAGGTGAGACTCACTGGCCTGTAGTTCCCCAGGTCTTCCTTTTTTCCCCTCTTAAAAATGGGAGTTATGTTCTCCTTACCTAGTCAATGAGAACTTCACAGGATTGTCATGACTTCTCGAATATGACGGGTAGTGGCTTAGCAACTTCGTCTGCCAGTTCCCTCAGGACCTGCAGATGCATCTCAACAAGTCCCATGGACTTGTGTACCTTTAGGTTCCTTAAATAGTCTCGAACCTGGTCTTCTCCTGTAGTGGGTGATTCTTCATTTTACGAATCACTGCCTTTGTCTTCTATGACTTGGGTAGTGTGGCTAGAGCACTTGCTGGTGAAGACTGAGGTCAAAAAAATTGTTGAATACCTCAGCCTTTTTCATATCCCAGGTAACCAGGTCTCACATTTCCTTCTGGAGAGGACCCATATTTTCCCTAGTCTTCCTTTTATCACTGACATACCTATACAAGGTTTTCTTGTTGCCTTTGATGTCCCCAGCCAGATTTAATTCTGTCAGGGCTTTAGCTTTCCTAACTTGATCCCTGACTGCTCAGACAGTTTCTCCCTTTGGAATTGGGAGAGACATGATGATTGGGAGTTAGAAAAACACAGTTTTTCTCTGAAGGTTGTTGCTGACGGTTCTTTGTGGTAGAATAATGACTATTTTTTCCAACATGATTCATTAAGAAGAACTCTGCTGGGTGATTTCCCTTATTTCCTGCTGGCTTGTACATGGCATTTTGGTGTGACTCTGAATGCAACAGCGAGACATGGTTCGAGCATGTACCCATAGAGATGTGTTAATGTCAACTGACCAAAAAGCTGAGGTCTGTGCGTCAAGAAGTGTGTCTTTTATGGCATGTTTGCTGCTAACATAGGGATCATCAGATGATTGAAAATGTTTTGTTTCATCAGTATGGAAGCTGGAGTTTTCAAGAAAGCCGATGATACAGATATTAACCTTCATGGACCCAGATTAAAGGAATGTGTGTATGCAGCCATGTAAAATAAAAGAAAACGTCATTCTTGTTTGTTTATGTACAAGCATATACAAGTTTATGCGTCTTTAACTGTAGTAGTTACTCTGGGTACTGCACGGGACATCTGTGATGCAATGAGTGTTCAGTGATTCACTGATACAGAACATGAGGACGCATGTGATGACTCACTTTTTCCCTCTCGCTTTCTTTTCCCATTTAGCTGAACAAAAGCTTAACAACTTTTACCAGAATTTAAGGGAAGATACATACAGGCTCTAATAATTTGAGATTCTGATGTCTTTGACTGTAAATTAAGTTTCCCTTAAGGGAAATAAGATATCCTTATTCCCTTAGATAAAGAAAAATGAACTAGATAAAACACTTGAGGATTGCTACAGGGATTAAGCTTGCAGCAGTGTCAATTTCTGATATCCAACTACAGCAAAGCTTGCTTATTTTTAGGAAATAAAAAGATAAAATGAGTATGAAGAAAATTGTGCTCTTTCAAACTGTAATTTTCTTCTCCCGTTTACAGATATAATCAGACGTTTCTATATGACCACCTCAGAGTTTTCCCATAACAATCAAAATAAAGAAAGATATTCTTTTGGAAGAAAAAAGTAAAAAACATTGGAAGCCATCTCTGGAGAGGAAAAAGCTGGGCATCTGCTGTGCTGGTTGGTTGTTTCTGTTTCAATAACCATTTTTGATGGGCTAGTCCCTCTGCAAGTGTTTAGATTTGCCTGTTATTATTTTCCCATGCCCCTTGTTTGATGTACCACTTGGCTCAAAATAATTTATTTTTGCTTGGCTTTGTTATTTGATGGCAATCCCGATTCAGCTTTTTGGGAAGGAAGAACTGTGTTCCTCAGACCACAGGAGGGAGTGTTGTTCTGTGCATCTGGCTGCAAGCAGCTTGCTTGCTAGCATGGGGCACTTCAGCTTCTTGGGTTTGCCCTGTTAAAGAAAAACGTTTTCTTTGGCAGTTCTCAACTTTTTCCAGGCTGAAGTAGTTTCTCAACAACCCCCCTTTTTTTTTAATGGATAATATTTGGAATTTATTGCTTAATAACAGCAGATCCTGAGTTGCTAGCTCTGCAGCTGACAAGGCTTTTCACCTTGTGCCACAGCCATGGTTGGAGTGTATGCTTTGTGGAAGGGAGAGTCGGGGAAATCAGGCAGGGTTGGTTTATGTCCTTTCTGCTTCCCTGTTTTCCTGCCTGTAGAAGCACAAGTTCAGTTAGATCTTACCTGCAAAGAGCCCTTCTATCTCACTACCTCTAGTTCACATTATAACGTCTTCTATCTTTGTGTTTGTCAAACTCAATTTATTTTGCACTTCAGATTTCAGTAAGTAATCTTCTCAGAGTGTCACCCTGTCTGCTTTTTAGAGGGGTGGTTTGCTTTAAGGCTTGCATAGGCAGATTCTTTGTGGTGGCACTGTTGGCAGCCCTCAAATTGTTATCCTACATGAACTCAATCTAGGTGCGTGGTAGTTGCATGCCAATGAGTTGCTTGACTCATGGGGAGTTGACTTGCCAGGAGGACGGGGCTGGTCTTTTCTCAGTGGTGCCCAGTGACAGGACAAGAGGAAATAGGCACAAACTTGAATATAAGAAGTTCCACCTAAACATGAGGAGGAACTTCTTTACTGTGAGAGTGGTAGAGCACTGGAACAAGCTGCCCAGAGTGGTGGTGGAATCTTCTTCTTTGGAAACAATCAAAATCCACCTGGACAAGTTCCTGTGCAACCTGCTATAGGTAGACCCACTCTGGTGGGGGGGTTGGACTATATGATCTCCAGAGGTCCCTTCCAACCCCATATGATTCTATGACTCTTTTCTAGTGCTTGAGGCAACAAGGATGTGGTGTGGTCTCCAACCCTGTGATGTGAAGTCATGACTAGAGCTGATAGCCCTGTTTGCAAGTCCCATAGGACAAGTGGCTGCTGGACACTGCCAGGGTTTGTAACTGTTCAAGTGTTAATATGAAGTGTCTGGGGTAGATGCAGTCAAAGCAAGACTTTGGACACTTTTCCGTACAGGAACTGGAACCTCTTTCTTGAGGAACTGCTGCCACACATTGAAAGAGAAATGTAAAGAGCTCTGCAGAGAGCATGGCAATCACTTGCCAATCAATCCAGAGAGGAACATTATCCACCACAGGATAATGAAAAGGACAGCCCTTTTCAAAGCACTATTTTATGAGTCTTTCCAGTAGTGTGATCTTTCCCTGCAGTGTAATTCAACATTGTGTATTTCTGCTACTTTTCCTAATTTCAGATGGCCTAGTATTTGGTTGGGTAGAGGAAAGTACATCTCTAGTCCTGTGTGACCTTTAGCCCCCTACTGTCAGCTTTTCCCAAGTGGCCTTTATGCTGGAGATGGAAATATTTTATCTTTTATTTCTTACAGTATCTTATCCATGCATTCCTCTTTCATGAAACTTCAGAGGTCCTGATTCAAAGTCTTTGAGCAAGGCTGCAAGGTATTCAAATTCTTTATGTACTTAAGGTACTGTCCTGTGTGGTGATCATACAGTCATCTGTCAGTTTGGCAATGCCCTTTAGTTTGGTCTGTGGGAGTTAAGGCAAAGAAAATATTCTGTTTGACAGGAGTAGTAAACGATCAAGTAACTCGCTCAGCACTCCCTAAATAGCTCCAAATAGTTCCAGGAAATATTTGGTTCATCCCAACTAAGAGATGTGAAATCAGACTTATGGAGAATTAGCTTCTTGGAGCAGTCTCAGTGGAGCAAATGATAACACATGGCTTTGTATAGTGATAGGATTAAAACCTACAGAGGAACATGTGTAGGTTGCACCTCTTACTGTAAGATCAAACTCTATGCTCCAACACCCTGCAAAATGGAGCAAGCACTCCACACTGGAATAACCACTTTAATCAGCCAACTTGCAGGTTGTTTCCACCATACTCAGTCCCACAGGAGATAAAATCTTCCTTGCCATGACTTGCTTCTTTTCTTCCTAGTTTTAAAAATTTCCAGTTTTTGTGGAAAGAATGCTTGCGTTTTCTGAAACCAACAAGTGCAATTTTAACTGTATGTCCAAAAAACTTTATATAGTTTGGTCAATCTGCAAGTGACAATATGCCAGCTTTCTCCGTTCTTTATACCTAACGTCCTTTTCCATTTTTCTCCTTTCTTTCCCCATGCAAAAGTATTTCCTGTCTAGCAAAGTGTTTCCTAGCCACAACTGCCCTTGCCATTGAAGCAGCAACGCTAATGTGTTTGTGACCTATTTCCTTGACAAGTTTCACTTTTTGTCCCAAAGCTGGCCTCTACAATTGCCCTGAACTTCCAAGTCTCTTCACTTTCTTTTGTTGTATATTGTCTGGGATTTTGCCCATTAGATGGTGGGCAAACTGCTGCAGACAGGTCCCCTCTGAGAAACAGAAAGTTGGGAAGCATGGCCATGTCCATCTAACTGATGATCTTCCAAAGACACACAGTTTTACATCTTCTCTGCATTCAGCCACATCTTCTTTCTGTTGGCTAAGCTTTCAGCAGGAGGGTCCATAACAAGGAAAGCTGAAGGTAAATTAGGCCTTAGGTTATGAGAAGGATTTTAACCTTCTGCTCAGCTTCTTAGAAAGATACCGGAGTTATTGCCTTACAACCAGTCACATGAACCTGACAATAGCAGTGATAATGAATTTATCAACAACACCTGGTTACCTGCTGGCTGGAGGGATAGATCCCTTCCAGCTGGGGCTCACAACATACTTCTTGTGCTGAGGGGTACCACCAGATTAGATTTCTGCCGTAGATCATTGGTCTGAGCCCCAGAGCAATTTGCAGGAATATTGTTTTTGTTATCTTCCAGTGCTGCCACCATTGCTGGTCTTGACAGTTCTCTATCACTGTGTTCTCCTGCTGGTCACTCTGCTGAGTTAAGGGCCACATGGGATATGCTCTGCTAAAGTCCTGGTTTGGTGCTTCCATTCTGTTGTCACAAACTGTATCATAGCAGTAGCAACATCCCCAAGAAATGGCATATGTGCACGTATGTATTTGTGGAAATTTTTGACTTAATCTTGTAATGTCACTTGTTGGTTCACGGTGATTTCTGTATATTTCTGCCCTTTCTGGAAGAATGTCCTTTTCTTATATTTCAGATGTTAGGTAGAAGTTACTGTTCTGATGCTGGGTGGAACACATGGGAATATTGGGCAGCAGATTTTGTCATGAATGAAAGAAAGACTTTTTTTTTAAGAGTATATGATTAAATTCTTTCAGGCTATTAGGAGGGGGAAGAGTATAAATGAGCTAAAAAATGGATTAGATAAAAACCAAAATGCTTTGAATATAGCTTGTGGCAGTCCTTAAACTTTGCACTGTTGAAACTGAGGGGGAAAGCCAGAGTAAGAATAACTTCATGCTCGCTCACTGCTTTTATGGTCTTCTTAAACATGTAGCACTGTGAGAATGGAAGTGGCTGAGATCAAGCCAGCCTTTGCTCTGACACACCAGGCCTGAGAGAGGCCTGTTCACAGGATAGCAAAGTTATTTTTTAATGCTATGGTCCTCCAAGAGGTATCTTTAGACTTTCAGGTGGTGGTGCATTTGCATATTCGAATTCCTGTGCAACCTGCTGTGGATGTATCTACTCTGGCAGGGTGGTTGGACTAGATGAACTCCAGAGATCTCTTCCAACCCCATATCATTCTGTGATTCTGTAGCCTTCTCAATGCCACAGCTGCTCAGAAATAATTTTAGCATAGAAAGAATTGTAAAAATTTCTGACAGCTGCATTGGAAGAGGAGTTGCCATACTGTAGGGGAATTTGGAAAACTGGTAAATGGGTTAAAAATAGAAATTAATTTAACATTTCACAGTAGGTGCACAAATGTTTATCTGTAGTATTATTCTTCTCAGCATCAATATGATATCGATGTCTTGGAAATGCCTAGAGGTAAGTATGTTGCTCTCATACATTAGAAGCAAAAGGAAAATTATTCTACAAATAAACATCATTGCAATCATCTTTATTGTTTGGATTTTATGGAATATGAGCTAAGACCTATCCAAATGTCATTAAGCTGTTTCTTTTAATGAGGTGTAATTTACCTGATCATAATTTCTTCTAGATGGTTTGGCATATCTTATTATGAAAACAGCATTTTCCTTTTCAGGAAAATGAACAAAGAATGGGAAATAATTGTTTATGTAGGTAATTGTGACCTTCATTTTTTCTCAAGGAATTGTTATGGCTTCTCAGAGGGAAACTTAAAATGATGGAACCGGAGCATAATGAAATGTCACAGAGAAGATGATTTTTTGTTTATGGACTGAGCAATGACTGTGAAATTTTTAGAGAAAAAAGTTGACCAAAAAATTGATTCTCATACACTAATGAACAATAACAGCTATTCTCATACACTAATGAACAAAACAGTAATTTGAATTTGATTTTCTGGGAGGGTATTCACCTAGGAATCCAGTACTTGTATACTGCAGCATGAGATGCACTTACAACAACACCTGAGTTTGATTAATGGAATTTTTTACCCCAGTATTGAGTTAAAGAGAGGAAGAGGCTTCAATAAATGAAAGAGTAAGGCCCAGTTACAGTTCTGTTGCAGTTAGTTGCAACAGAAGCCCTAGCATGCCTTTGCTCATAAATAACGTCTGTGTTGTAGCATTATGATGAGACTTAATTTTGGAAATACCTTAATATCTTTGGAAAACTGTTAATTTGGATGTGTATATATAGTTTTATTTGAAAAAGAGTTACTGCATTCTACAAAGCATGACTAAGACTTCATACAATTTCGATCATCCAATCATCCATATTCAAGTACAATGACCTAGGGCTGGAGTAGGTCCAAGTAAGTGCTGCTAAAATCGGGGAGGATGAAGATCAAAAGATTTTAGATTGCTTAGCCTCACACAAGAAGGACATTGAGAAGGTGGTAGGATTATCCTTTCTTAGTAGGGACCAAATACTAGGGATGATAATGGGAGAGCACAGCTATTTAAGCTGAAGATTTAAAGGTCTATAATAATGGCTCTGAATAACCTGAGGACAGAAATTAGAAGACGGTTTCCAGCCATCAAAACAATGAGGCTCTGAAATTATTCAGAATGAAAGTATGGGAGTAAAGACAACAGGTTTATGAAGAGACTTCTCTGCTCAGAAAGCTTGTGACTGGCCTAAATCAGTTGCTGCAGTAGCTGCCAATACTCAGGACTCTTGGCTCAGAGGTACCTCCCAGTCCCCATACCAAAGGTTTTGTAGCGGTATACCAAGCTTGTTTTACTTCCAGACATACCTTTTCTTTTTTATTTCCACATGATTCATTTTTCATTTCCAGCATGATTGGATATCCAGAAAAGCCACCAGCCACAAACAGCCTGCACCCCTGATATATGCTTTAAGCAGGCTGAAAGGATTTCAGGATTTGTTGCATTGATTTCTAAGGCTGAAGTGACATCACAGGTTGTTCTGTAGCAACACCTCTTGCTACTGACTGTCTTGACCATGAGTAGCAACTGTACAGGGAGCAAGGGCAGTCGAGTGTGTGGTGGAGTTAGGGACAGAGCTTGGGAGCCCACAGATAGGTGGTTAATGAATCTCTGAACTCTGTTCTCAAATAGTGGTCTTTCAAAATGATTATGTGGTCAACATGCTTTGAGAGGCCTGCGGAAGGAAGGGTTTATCTAAGGAAGGCGTTGTGTCTGGGTGCCATCAGTTAGGAGAAAAGAGGTGTGTATGGCTACCTGGCACTGATAAAAATGTTACAAAATCAACACATGATAGTTCTGTCGGGTTTTCTGTTCCAATTTTTTTCTTTTAATTTAAGCACCAATAAAATGTTCCTTTAGTTACACTTAAAGTTGTTTGTTTTTTGTTTTTTGTTTTTTGTTTTTTTTTACAGCTTCCTCTTCTTTATTCTTGACTTTGATTCTTGAAAAATACTAATGTAGGAAATTAATGGTTTTCGTAGAAAGGTAGCACGTTATTGTGACTGAATGTGATCTACTGGTTTTGGATGATTAGCTAACATTGAATAAAGAAACAAAAGAGGCAAGTGAACAACAGAGCAAATGCAACCCTAGAGAGCGTCAGAGGTTGTAAGGAGGCTCTCATAAGCCAGTCTCCATGGTACACTGCGTACATTTCCATGGCCTTGTTTATACAAAGAAGTATTGAGTAGGCAGCTTAGCTGTTCTCCTGCCTCTCGCTAGGCAGTCTTACATTAGAGGATTTTAATAATGCAATTACCATTGTAGCTGTTTAGCACACCTACAGATTACCTTGCATTCCCCCACCTCTTCCCTAACACAGGAGGCATACAGCAGAGCGATTCTGGAGAAGAAGAGGGACTGCTGTTCAGAGATTTCCCCTCCTTCCTGCTCCTTACTGCAAGAATAAGCCTGACTCCATTTTGAGGGAGAGGAGATGTTGGAAGGGCAGGAAAGGGAGTCAGGGAATGACAAGAGTGTTTGTGGGATAGGTATGATCTTGCAGAAGAGTCTGAGTGGGTGAGGGATTCAGAGAGAGGAAGGTGATTACAGTAGAGCAGGGGGAATGGAAAGGCATCCTCAGTCTCACTCCCATTGACTCCTCTTGGTCATGCTTTCCAGTATGGACAACAGTGAGGTCAGGACAGAGAGAGGAGGCAAGTGGTGCCGCAGGACTTAGCCATCCTCCTTCTGCACAGCCTCATGGTATTACTGCCTGTTTTAGGGGAACAGCTGTGACAGATGGGAGCAGTGACTGGCACATTGTGTTTCACCAACTGGAGCTACAGGTCAGCCTGATAACATGCCAGGTCTTTCCAGCAGGTCTGGAGTGCCCTGTTCCGTCATGCACCGTCATGTCCTGACCCAGCAAGAAGCAGCATATACTAGTTTAAACCAAACTTGAATACAGCTTTTAAAATGCATTACTGTTCAAGAAAGGGGAGGGGTGGGTTAAAGGGCTGGCAAAAGTACAAATCAACAGTGTGTTACATACACTTGACAGCAGTTCTGTAATTGGGGTCTCATGGAGCTGGCAGGACCAAAGTCAGATGAGTAGATAAGCCCCTTCTTCCACAGCCATAAGGGAATATGCACCAAAAGGCTGTGCCAGGAACAGAGACGCCTAATCTAAAGGCCTTGAAGTGTTTGTCAGAAGGGTCATGTGAATCTGAAAGTTGGTGGCAAATATCCTGCCCGTGGGACTTGTACTTGCTGAGACATGTTTATGTAGATGGAAGTTGTTTGTCCAGATGGCACTCAAATAGCTTTGCTCTCCATTTCCTTGTAGCAGTAAAAGAGCTTCACATGGATCACATTCAGGAAGTTGGCCTTCTTTATTTTTTAAAAGCCTAAATATTTACAATTTTCTTTCTGGGTGAAAGAAAACCAGGTGAAATTGCATGAAAGTCCATCTATCAAGAGGAATTAAATGAGTTGACTCACTCCATTGAGGGAGAGGCTGTGTCTGTGGTTACAAACCAAGGCTGGGGCCAGCTCTGTGCTCCAGACTTCTGCCAAGGCAGCTGGGTCACAGCTGGGGTGTGAAGGTGTGAGCCTTGATACCCGTGGCTTTTCCTGGCAGGAACATCTCATGTTCAGGTAGTTCCTCTGGCAAAGCTACACAAAACCCCATGGTTGTTTCTTTTGTGAGCTGGAGGTTTCCTATGTAGCAAAACATGGTGTTGCTGAACACAGGTGTCCAAGCCAGAGACAGGTTTAACCGATCAGCCTTCCCATGAGAGTCAAACACTTGGGAGCCTCGGGGTAGGGAAATCTAGAAATCTGACTTGGCAGATTCCCTGTATATTCACAAGTAACTTGTAACAGGGCACTTGGTGGTATGTAATAGCTTTCTCATCAGCTTGCTCTTATCCCCCTTGATACTCCACTGCTGCGTGTATTAGGACTGTAGTCCCTCAATACCTCAATTTGTCAGTGAAAAATTGCATTTTGTTTTTTCAAGTATCTGGAGGCTTTACAGAATAGTCATGGGTGATTTTGTTTGCCCAGCTTGAAGCACCTTTAATGTGTGCTTCCCAGAAAAGGTGGTCTCCAACAAATAACCTCATTTAAAATCTTTCTAGTTTTTCTAAAGGTTCTAGCAGTTTTTGATGTCTAATTTAGGCCAGCAATCCTAAGATAGAAAGCACTATAAAAATGCCAACACTTTTAATGTTGTCTGCCACTGGACTGGATACAGTAGGGTTTATATGCTGTGGCAGATGAAGTAGAATTAGCATTTTATAGTGTTAAACCATGGCTCTTTTCAATGTGGTTATTCTGTATGTTTCCTTCTTCTTGCCTCCAACAAAAATACTGTAAAGTGTGGGTTGTGAGGGCAGGGAATACTAAAAACGCCATGAATGCTTTTTCACACAGTTTGAAAGAGAACTGGCTTGAAAACTTTAGCCGCAGAATAGTTTCTTGCTGAATACTGGTTAAAGTGCTGTAGGTTTAGTGTTTGGGGAACACATCTTCAAAATATTTTTGTGGGGTAAAGGATGATGGCAGGGGCCGTTGTGAGTTCAAAACCCAAGGAACTTTGAAAGCCAAATTTTAAATCCAGAAACTATGAGTAGTACTGAAGTCAAACACATGGCAGAGAAATACCACGCATTAATCATGTACTGAAAAATAAATATTTTGCCTGTGAATTTGAAAGGTATGAGACAAACCAAAATACAAACACACTGGTGTAAAATAATGACTAAAATAATATTAGCTTTACAGAACTAGGATATTTTTTTCTAATTCAACTGTATTTTGGTCTTACTTGTTTTCTAATTCCTCCTGAAAGAAAAGTATTTTAGTTTTCTGCTTGTACACTTAAGGAAATGCCTCTGAAATCCACTGGATACAGTTGACACGTTGTCTCAAAATGGTTGTTTACCCATCCTCATCCTGAGTTCCTTACCCACTGCATCTCTTTCCTCCCATAGCTTCTATTTTACCTCCTTTTGCTGTCTCCCTATGGTACCATGTAGTCTTTGAGTTCCCGTCCCTGAATCTTTTCTCCCCTACCTTACGTTGCTCAGCTGTCGATGCCTCTGCACAGTGCTCCATCCATTGGAAGTGCGAGATGAGAGGTATGTCTTCCTTCTGAGAGGTCTCTCCAGCTTAATTCACAGCATATTGCTCATCATCTCCTCTAGGTTTAGGGTGAGAAGCCTGATATATTTTTCTTATTCCAGCTGGGGAAGCAGAGATCTCACAGAAGATAAAGGTACAGGTGGAAATAAGTCCAGCTGCAGCTGCACTGATTCCAAGTAGGTTGCCAGAGGGAATTCTGACTAAGCTGAAATTGTGTGTCGTCACAATTTTCATGAGGTTTACAGCCATGTGTTAAAATAATAGGCCTTACATAAATACAGTGGATAATAGATTTTTTTTTTGAGACCACCATAAGAGCAAAAGAGCAGTGGCTGCTAAATATCTGGATGCTGAATAAGTTATAATATCCTTTGCATTCCAGTAAAGATCTTAAGTTCTGGTAGAAAAAAAATTGAATGAGAAAATTAAAAGTGTATGGCAATCTGGTTTTTAATTCATTTGGGAATGAATCCATGTTTTTTCAGAATCACTGGGAGGCCCATGCTTATTTTCTATCCTATCTTCTATTTTTGGTACTTTGTGTCATAGGTACTGCTTATTTGACCAAGGAGAAACATCTTCTGAGGTCATAGTTTTATCTCCTTAAGCAGTAAGAGGTATGAGAGAGGGGGAGTAGTTAGTTAACGTGGGCAGTTGAATCCTTTTGGAAAGAAATTAATTTCTCATTAGGTGGCAGGCCAGCCTGATGTCATTCTCTCTTGCTGCCCAAGACTTAGGTGTTCTTCCATGTTTCATTGTTCCATAACTTTCTTGTGTGGAAGAGTAGCGTTAAAAGGTTCAAAAAGGAGTTAAATAAAAAAAAAAAAAGTGTGGAAGTGAAGAAATTGTCACTGATGTGATCTTTCCTAAAGGAATAAGTCCAGTAGTGAGCTGTGAAGGGCATGCTGTTTAGAATAGCAATCTTCTCTGCAGGGATAGAAAGCCTAGACTGATTTCTGTTACACACGCACAAAGATGAACATGTCTTACTGGGAGGAGGCCTTTAAAATTGATGGCTTCTTCCATTTTAAAGTACATATACAGTTTTTGGACAGTTACGTGTAACATAGTTGTCTGTTTTCACTGTTCAATTTCTCCTTAAAGGTTTGTGTGGAAAGTAGGAATTTGTGATATTTTCTTCATCCACTTATTCCTCCTGTTTCTCCTTAGTCCCAAGTACTTCCAAAGAACATGCTAGTTTAGGTCCCAGGTTTTCAAATGTTTACATACCCTTAAATTTAATATATATGGATAATTATAGTGAGATCAATTAAACTAGCTCATTATGTAGAAATCAGCATATGTACATTTACATTTCTTAAAGAATCATGTTAGCTAACTTTTGGGGTTTTTTTGTTGTTTTTAACTATACAATGGAAAATGACAGCTACAGTACAACCTCCAACTGGGGTTCAGTGTGCTCCAGTAGTCTTGTGGGTTGTTTTTCTCATGCAGACTTAATGATAGCTGAAAGCACATCGCTATGAAAATGGCACTGAATTGTTTGCACTTACCATAGTCATTTTCTGGAAATAGTTTTTCCAGTTTCTTGCCAGAGATTAGAATCATACAAGGAAAGGAGAGTTATTACTCTGCTTGTCAAATTATCACAGAAATGCACTTGCCATGATGCAACAGTGAATCACCTTTTAAGCTTGGCACAAGTGAATAAATCTAAGGCTCAGGGAAAGCAGAATCTTAAATGTAAGCATGTGTGGGACTTAACTAAAGACCAATCTTGGCTCGCAGTGCTCTTAAGTCACCTGATGGGTGGGTCAGACTGAGAGCTCACCTCTGCCAGAAGGGACAGGCTCACTCTTTCCTCACTTGATCTTCCTTCCATGGCCCAAATGCATTGTCTTCTCCTCCCTTTCAGGTCTTGGCATTTCTTTATGGTGAACCAGTTCAGCTCTCAAACCTAGCCAAAAAAAAAAACAACCCATACTTTTTTTTTTTTTTTAAACCCAGGTCATACTTCTAGCATTTTAGAGAGTAGAAGGTGGCGGAAATAGAGTTACCTGGAAACTCGTTATTTTGCCAGTGAGGAAATGAAGTTGTTTCAGGCCTCATCACAAAATTGAAGCGTTCAAGCTTGTTCTACCAGTCCAGGTAGAGTGAGATATGAAGTAACTGTCCCTGTATAGTGTTCTGCATGAGTGTTTGAGCTAGCTTATATATAATTATTCTGGAATAGTGCCCCATATAGACTGATCTGTGCCACTGATAATTGATCAGAATAAAGGAAACCTACTCACATTGCTGATTTCAGGCAGGCTTTACAAGGTTAGGACAAACAGCTATTTAACTCGCAGTGAACAAAACTTAATTTGTGTCAGGTTATTAACTGCTACTGAACTTGGAGGTACCATTTTTAGTCATTTTTCACTCAGAATGGCCTGGAAAGGACCTATGCTATGTCTTGGGTGTTTTAAAAAACTATGACTTCTTACTACACTTCCAGAGCCTTAAAACTTTCAGTACTGAACAGTTTCAGTATAAGGGATGGAACCCCTTCAAGAATCTAAATAACTGGAACCAAACCTAATTATCACATAGAAGTAGGAAGTTCAGCCTTGATGTGCCCTTGAGGCCCCGATGTGCACCAGTCACATACAAACTTAGTTTTGTTGAGAATCCAAGACTATCATATTAGTCATCAAGGCTAAGCCCGTGAGGAAAGCAAAGAGCTAAACTCAGTCTTTCTCAGTGGAATTTGCAGATTACTCATCTTTTTCTCTTTCTGGAAAAGGAACACACTGTGTTTGGCTTTCCGCAGGCTTATGAACCACAAGAGTTTACTGATGAGTATCCAAGTGGACAGGTCGCCATGTAGGAGGGACCACTGCACACTGCAGTGGCTCTGACTCATGTCCTTTCTTTCTCCCCCAACAGCAGGTTGACGGATTGTCCCCCTTGTGCTGTGTCAGGAGGCCACACGAGGATGGCTCACCCTGAGCTGCTTTCCCAGTTAAAATTGAACCAGCACAAACCCAGGTTAATGTTTTAAATCCAGGTCAGTGTATTGGTCTACTTCACTAGCTGACCTGGGGGTGCCTAGGAAAGGCTTTCATGGTGCTTTCCCCACTGTAGGACATTCCTCTCTGGCATCAATATGGCGGTGGAGTGGTTCAGATGAGCTCATGGATACAGAAAGGAGCTGGCCTGCCTTCTGAGGTGGCTTGTCGTGATCTGTGCAGCCAGCAATCAAGTTCAGCACCAGGGTTGGGGGCAGAAATCCCCACCATGACTTAGGTGCCTCTTCCTGCAATTTTAGAAATGTATTGTTTTTATCAAAAAAGTGGGAACTGCTGTCCTAATGCGTTCTGCTGTCTGAATGAGTTATGGCTCACTGAAGAGCCCTATGAGCACCGGTGCCCATGCAGGAAGAATGTAGAGGAGCACAGACACAGAGGAGCACTGCCTGTTCCTGGGGAGGGAGGACGAAGCCCCTCGCTTTCTGTCAGCAAGCCATCAGTTTGCCCCAGCCACCCCTTAGCAAGTCCTTGACAGTGGAGGACCAGTGGCGGATGCTGGTCATAAGACATCAGTTGAGAGCACAGAAGCATCGTACACATGATGGTGTCTGAGGGAAAAATATGACCAGTGTTGTAGCCCTTTACAGTAACAACAGCCTTTTTTGGGCGTTAAAAGTGCCCAAGCAACAGAAGATGTCACCAGAGAGGAGAGGGTGTTCTGGTTTAGAGTAAGTTAGGGAGCAGTGTATTAGTTAACTGCAGGCTTAGCGAGCAATGCGTTTTCGTACGTGGGACTCCAGAGGACACAGGAAGATATTTGTGGAGGAGGCTGGAAGGCTCTCCTGGGTGTTCTCAGGCACCCCATCTGGCTCCTGATGATCCCCCATGACTGGAAGGAGTTGGCCCCTCATGGTGGGTCCCATCGGTTTCTGTGGCACACCTCTCAGATGACTAGCCGTCGCCTGCCAACATAGCACCCTTTGCTTTTGACATTCCGGTTCAGCACAGAGGTGCGAGACAACAGGAAAGGCAAAGATGCTGCTCACCCTGATTTTATGGCCTGATAAGTGTGGAGGGAAAGAAGATTGCTCCCAGTTCCAGGCAGAGCTCCCATTTTTAGTGGGTTATCATCTCAGAGGCCAGCCTAAAGATAATGCTAGGGTCAGCCACTCTCCTTCCAGTGTGGTAAACATCAGCCTTGTGACTGCAGCGTGTTAAAAGGGGGAAACAGGAGGTGGCACTTGTGGGGACTATTTTAATTAAAATGAGCAAGGAGCTGCATTTCACACCTTTTCGATAGGCCTCTGTTAATATCTCATTTTCTAAGTGTGAACTCACCAGAGTCCTTCTTAACTTGTGCTGTTTTAACCCTAATTATTGGGATCACATTTTGGGTGCCAAAGTTAGTGTTCAGGGGACTGGAGAATTGACATTAACTCCGTGGTCTAGTGGTGCAGGTGACTAGGGTGTAGGCACCCCAGTATAACGCCGTGTGGGTGCTTGGTGCTGTTTTCATTTTACCACAGGATGTCCAGAAGTGTAAACTGGCTTGATGGAAGACATTTCTGGGGTGGGGGAACAAATGGTTTTGAACCCACACTCTTGTTTTCTGTGTCGTCTCCCTGTAGAGACTGCTGGAGAAGATCTGTTGTTACACAAATGGTGTCACCTGCAAACCTCTAGCAGGTGTGTCACAGCGACTCCTCAGGAGCAAAGGAGGCTTAAACCAGACCTGCTGCCAGCTGGCTTGTGCTCCTGCTCTGGTTCTTAGTTCTGAATGGCGAGACCCTGCATGGGCCAGGGGCTACCCCAGGCTGGGACCGTGGCAAGTCCCATGGTGGGTGATGGCAGGGCCTGGCAGCCTGGACCCGTCCCACCCCCAGCCAGGCACAGGGCAGCTGGGGGCACTGGGGCCTCAGGTATCAGGCACCTCCCTGGGGACTGGGAGAGGGATGGGTCATGGCCCCACGTGTGGGCCAGGCTCAGCTGGACCCATAGTCAGGCAGGGCAGGGCTGTGGGAAGCTGGAGACCAGACCTGCTGCAGTGTTGCTTGGGGAGGGGGTGACTGGCCCTGGGGGCTGATGGGCAGGGTTGGGGGGAGCCCAATGTGCTGGGTTGTGTCTCCCCACGGGATACAGTCTTCCTGCTGAGACAAGAAGCACATCACATTTGACTTCTTGGGGAGGCAGCGTCTCCTTGTCTTTTGCACAAGGCTAGGCACACATATGTCTCTTAAGCGAGTGCTTCCACAAATTGTTTTACTTCTAGGTTTTGAACCTTTTGCGATGTGCTCAGTTTTAGGATGTTTGCAATTTTACTGACGTAACCTTGTGATTCACTTTGGGCTCAATTACAGATATTAGTGAAATTTAACATCAGGTAGAATTGTGTGGCTATATTTAATGCCAGAAATCTAATGTTAATAATTGTGTCTGCTGTGCCCTACCAGATTAGGCATTAATAAGGCACCGATGAACATCACAGAACACCATTTCTGAATGTACAAATAATAAAAACACAAAAGAAAGTTGCCAAAAAGGTCAGAGCCAACCATTCTCTTAAAAGAAAGTATGATGGTATTTGAGTAATTAATACTGCACAGAAGCAAAACATCTGCAAAAAGGTCCGGCTTCCTCACTTCTCACAAACCATCGACCTTGCTGTTTTCGGAAGGGTGTTTGTATCATGACTTTCAGATATCAATAACTGCTTTTTGTGCTATTCCTTTGAACAGCACTATTAATACAATGTGGCATGGATCCCCTTAACTTAATTCTGAAGGGAGCCAGTGGTCCCTGTTTACTCTACATGCCTCAGACTGCTGTAACATCCCTGCAGTCCTGCAGGTGACGGTTCCATTGTAGCACCACTTCTTTTAGGTGGTGGGGAGCACTGGGGACCCACCTACAACAGAACATTCACCCAGAGTATTTTAAAATTAGTTCTGGTTAGGTTGCAATTTCATTATTTAAGGCAGTTTGTGTTCTGTCTCTTTGCTTTGTGTCAAGCCCCAGTAAAAACACAGCCGCATAGTGAGTTGTTGGATCGGAGAACAGACCCGGCTGAAAAATCTTTTGCTCCATTTTTGCCTCTGTGAATTTTCAGCAAGTCATTTTCTTTATCACACAGTCACACAATTTTTAGCATTGCGATGAGGAGGAGACTGGGAACATGAAGATAGAAGTGATGGGAAGGTGTGACCACCACTTCAGGAAGCAGTTACCCTAAAATTGGCTTAAGCAAATCAGGAAAAGATGTAGCTCTCAGTGGGAGATAGGCAAACATGCGCACAGAGGTATTTTTTCCCATAGCCAAACAGACATGCCTGGGTAAGCAACCTCTTGTGAGGAGATTGCATTTTGTACACTGATCTCATATTGCTTCGAGAAGGGAAGATAATTGAGAATTACTGCCTCTAAGTAGGCAGCTGGAGAGGTGGAGGAATGGAGTGGTAAGAGCCGTCAGTGATGTGGTTCTGGTGACTACTTGTCTAGCAGTGCATGCCTGGTATATAATTTCCATTGTGTGACCTGCCAAAAGACTGCCAGCAGCATTTCAGTTGGCAGGACAGTTATGCAAAGGGTTAATGAAGCATCAGGACTCATGTTTTAGGCAGCCAAGAGAGGAGCTTTTCTCTGGTGTGTCCCTTATGCCCTCCCTGTTTCCATTCCACCTCTGAGCACAAGTGTTAGCAAAGGAACCAAAGAACCTTTCTATCAACAGGGAAAGAGTTTAAGTTAGAGTAAATCACAGTGCTGCAAGCAACATGATTATCGTGATCACCATCCTCTCATATTGAAGAACGACTGAGCCCTGTGGTTGCTGCTAGTTCTGTCTCCCCTTCTGCAGATGCGTCTGAGTTTTCTGTGATCTCTATTTCAGATTCATACTTTGGCATGTGGGATGGGAGGCCTTCCTGGGCACTGGCAATCAGGCAGGAAAACATCTGCAAGGTGACAAGGCTCAAGTAATGTCCTGGACTGGGCTTCTTTTCAGGAAACATTCCAAATTTCTATATTTCAGGGTTTTTTTTGTAACATTCGTGTTGCAAATGGGCTGTGGTGCAAATGGAATTGCACTTGCAAGTGATTAATTTTTCATTGCTAAGTGACTTCGGGAGTTTGGTTGGTTGATCTCTTCTTAGCCAGATACTTGCAAGCTGACGTGTCTCTGCAGTCAGTAGGTTGAGGCTGACCTTTGAGGACAACACTTGCTCAAGTGAACGGCTGTCACTGAGTGTTAATAGTCAAGAGTAGGGCAAAAAGCAGGGTAAGGTTCCTCTTGACAAAGCAGCAAGCATTCATTTGGGAAGAAAAATCTGATTTCTAGTGCCAGGTTTGTTCCTGTGTCCTCTCAGTGACTTCTGAATTGTAAACTTGTCAGCAGTCTTGGTCACAATGACAAGAACTCAGAAATCTGCCAGCTGAGGATTCACTCTGAAGAATAAGATGAACTGGGTGCCCTTGCCTCTGAATGTTGCCTGTTGTGGTGTATTCTTATACATCACAGTTGTGTGGTCCCTCCAGTCATGTAAGGGCTCTTTCCACTGTTCCTGCCCTTCTCCACAAAATTGTACTTATTTGTTGAACTAGTTGACCATGATGCTCACTCACTGTCATAACTTCTGGTCTATTTTCCAAACCTCATGTTCTGAACAACCACTATGGTTTTTAAGAAAAGAAATAAATTAGTTACTTGCCCTTCAAGAGAGGACTTTCCAGGAGAGCATTTAGTGTAGGGAACATAAGTCTTAATTGTCACTGAGCTCTTGGATAAGAGCATTTAACCATTAGTTGAATAGAAATTGTATAGCTGGGCATCTTGCCTTATGACTTCTGTTATCAAAGAGATAATGTGTTTTATTCAGTGTCAGGAAGCCCAATTGCATGGTAACTCATGGAACTCCGTTTCAAAGCATCATGACTTAATTAAAAAAAAAGGATTCCCCTCTTTAATAAGCTTGATAAGATGGAGAAATTACATTAGAAAGGTAGAGGTCCATAGCAAAGAATGTGTGACCCAGGAATGACAGTGCCATCTCTTAGCAGTTTTATGTGGTGGTGCTTTATTGTCTCTTCAGGTGTCGAGGCACCGTGGTAGTGAGCAGTAAGCTTTACTTGATGTGTAAAAGTCGATCCGTTCCTTCCTCTGATCTGTAGGTGGGTTCAGTCTTTTGCAGTCTTTTGGAAACTAAGACATCTTGAGGTTTAGGCTGGCAGTAACAAAGTTTTGAAGGTCTGAAAATTCAGACATATCCAGAAGTTCAAATACTTATTCTTTTTTGTTGTTGTTGGTTTTGTGCTTTTTTAAATGAAAAACCTGGAATGAAAATCTATGCCATTGCGTAGGATTTCATGGTTTCACACTCCTCAAAAATAAGCTGTCAGAAAACCAGCCTTTCTTGTGGCATTTTGTTAAACCCAATCAGTGTTGAGGCATGTAGAACCAGACAAGCAAACCTTATACAAAATAGGACATTCAGTACATTTATTTGACCTTCTCATCAATCTTGAGTTCTCTTTACATTTTGTAAACGAGTTAAACTTGCTTTAATTTCACTTCATTGGTTTCTCTGTTATTGCTTGTTGGCTGGACTACTATGCAATAATATTTTTACTTAGCTTTATTTGAGTTTATCTTTCAGCTGAAGTGGAGTTCTTTTGCCCCTTACTGTTATGGACAGAGTGCTGAAATTTGAAGTTTCAGACTTGTGCTTCGTGGTATCTAAAGTTACAAGTACGTCTCCCTACCAGGATATTTTCCAGCTGAAGTCACTCTTGGCGAAGCTGGATGGTCCAGAACAGAAAAGATGGTATGCTGTATAAAACAAAACCTGATTCTATACAGCATCATTTTCTTTTTCAGTTCTTTCCAGCACTAATATGAGAAACTTGATGGAGATCAGCTTTCATTTAGCATGGTAAATTATAATATTTCTGTCACAAATATTTACACAAATGTAGTATTTATAATATTTTTACAAAAATTAAGCCAATGAAATGATAGCAAAAATTAGCAAATAGGGGAAAATGATAACAGATAAATGAGAAAAATTCAAGGATCAGCAGCTCAGCTGCTTGGGACATATTTCTGGCTTTTGTAATCTGGGACGGAGTTAGTGGAAAGCAAAATAGATATCGTACTTCTGAGAGTTTCTGAATGTGGGAGAAGGAAATGGAATCCTCAGTTTTAAATTTGGATTTTTCCCTCCACTTTCTAACCACAGGGATTCGAGAAAAGATCAGCCCTGTAAACTGTGCCGACAACACAGAGTTTTCTGATTAAGTATGCAAACTTGGGCTGTCCTCTGGCACTGGCCTCCGCTTCCCTACCCCTTTGCTCCAAGCTGCTATGCCCACAAAAATATGAGTGTCAGGAGGACATATAGGAACTTCTGAGAGTACTAAGCTTGTGGAGGTACTGCTGGGGTACTCTGTTGGGTCCACCATCTGCTGCTACTTGTGTCAAATGTGGTAATTTGCTTTGGCCGTTAATATTAATATAAAAGCTTTGCTGTGATTAAGAGTTTCTCATTTCCATTTTCATACATAGTTCTAGCCTGAATTCACTGTGGTTTGTAGCTGCTCAGCAAAACAATCCAGATGAATTTCTGTTATTTCAGAGGAGCATGATTCATCTGAGATGATGAGTAGGATTACATGTGAGCAGGGTTTACGTATTAAATATTATTGGAGGTGGATTTGGAAATAGTTTAAGAAGAGTTTCCTTATTGTGTGTCAAGAGTGTACATTAAGTACATAAACACAACCTTCTCTGCCTTCACCCTTTTACATGAAAACAATACAGCCCTTCGGACAATGGGTACTGGGAGATTATTGCACTTCTTGGGTAGCTCAAGTCTTTCAGTCAGACATGTAGAACAAGTGATATGGCAAGACTTCCTAATATTGCTGACAACATTCACAGTTTTGTCACCAGAAATCTTTAGAAGGAAACATATGAACTAAAAAATGTTAACATATCTTACTTGAAATTACATATTGTGTGAGAAACTTATTTTCAGCTGCAAACTCGCTGCCTAGAGTATTTGTGTGCTTTTAAAGTTCTGCTAGAAAACAGGAAATATTTTCTCTCATGATGTAGATTATTTTTTTTAAATACTAAGGGTTAAATGGTTTCGGTCTCCCACGCCATTTTAATAGTTCTGGTGCACTATCTTAGACAATACAAAGATACATGCTGCAAAGGTTCTGTCACTGTACTGAGGCTTTTTCTTACAGGTAATAAATTACCGATGACACTCATTATCTCTGAACTGTCAGGAAGCCAGCTGTTCTATCTGGGTGAGAGGATTCGGGCTCAATAAGAATAAATTCAAAGAATTCAGGCATTTTCTTCTTAAGTACAATAATTTGTTATTAACTATTCAACCTCTACAGCTGGATTGTTTTTTGGTTTTTATTTTTTTTAGTTCTGTGAGGCATTGAGAAGCATCAGTCCCATAAATACAATAATAAAAAATGTGTTATCTTTAGAGTAAGCTTATTCCCCAGGATTTGCAACCTACTTTTTCAAGGTGTATGCAAGTACTTACCTGAAATTGGTCTCACCCAGGACTCGTGTTTTCCTTATTTTTATCTGTATATACATATATATATATATATAAAAATACATTCCTTTGAAAAAAAAGAAAATTAGCTTTTAACACAGATTCTTTAGAAGCAGGTGTAAGTTAAATGGACATTAACGTAGGGCCAGGATAGCTTTCCAGTCATTCTCCCAAGGAAATGGAAGTTACGGCTCTGATCATCCTGACCCAGATCCCCCAGTAGACATCCATACTGCATTTTACTGGCATGACATTAGAAGTAGGATGATGATGTTCAGCCAGCCCTGTCTCCTGCCAGGCCATCTAAGCAGAGACACATCCAGTTTTGTTATAGGGAAAAGAGTGTATGGCAAAAGGATGAGTTAGACAGCTGGGGACAGGAGCATCCAACTGTGATCTGGGCTCACAGGCTCCATTTGCACCAAAAAAAATTGCACGGCTTCTATTTAAAGCTGTTTTAAAATTGGTTTTGCCGGCAGCACAACTGCCTGATGGGTATGCTTATTTCAATAAAGTTTTAAACTGCTTCACTGTTGCTAACGCTCCTGGCATACTGGTTGAGAGAAAGAAACAACCTTCTGCAAAAATCCCACGAAGTGATAGTTTTTCTTCTGCGTGAATTCCTAATATCATCTCACTGTAAGCTCAGGCAGGAGCTGGTGGTAGCAGTGGTGAGTTGAACGGGGGTGCACTGCAGCTCTTGGTGGAACTTCATAATTATCTATAACATGGAACCACACCCTTGACTGGCTTTAATTCACTGCATCTTCTGACTTGGGTAGATCAGTTTAAAATACCACCTTTGGTATTTTAAGCATTGTAGAAGATGCTCTGGCAAACCCTGCTCTGGCAGTCTAAGAAGTTACTAGTCCCTCCCCACTCCATCTGCCAACTGGTGATGGCTGTCTTCACAGCAGCAGGAGCAGAAGAAAAGGTCTGTCAGTTGAGTGGAAACTTTAAAATGTTGGCATAAAACTACCTTCATCAGCAGTTTTGGCTGAGCAGCCAACATCCTTCCAAATCACCTTTGGCAAAAGAGTTCCTGCAATGGAAATACCCACAGCTGAGATTAAAGCCATGCTCACATACACTTTCTGTGCTCTAATGAGGAGGAGAAGACAAAGGGAAAGGGAGAAGGGGACTGAGTAGTCCCCATTGGAGTACAGGCTGGTTAGCAGATACTTTTATTCTGTTATGACTCTGGTTGTTCTGGAAGATGACTTAATGAAGTATTTGCCTGAGCTTTTCCTTTAATTTGATATTTTTTTGATGTATAGGTCTTTTATTGACCTTAATGTTTTTATTATGTGGAGAATTGTTATATACAATGAGTCAGATTAGTAGGAAAAAAATTTGAGATGAGTAAGGAATTGGCTAATGGGGATATGACAACAATTAGTGCTGAAAGAGGAAATGTTGGCTGGACAGAAGTTACTAGAGAAATTCCTGTTGGTCTTGGGGCCAATTTAGTATAATAGACCTTTGGAATAAAAGAAGAACTGTACTAATGAAATATTCTGATGACTCAAAGCTTAAAGCTTGGAGTTGTAACCAACAGAAAGGAGGATTAAGATATCCCTATTTTAAGGGGAAGGAAGGAGCTGGATTATCTCACGAATCAGACAAATGGAAGTGGTGTGATATGAGGAACAGAGTGCCTAAGGAGGTGAGATTAAGTTTGGCTATTTGGTTTAGAAAAACAAGGCCTGAGAGGATTTGATTACTACCTCTCTGGAGGATAAAAATCAGGGAGTGTTTAGGATTGTTTCGGTTGAAGGGCTGTCTTAGCATATAAACAGATGATCTGAAGGAGGACACATTTAGACTAGAAAAATCCTAGCCATCAGAGGAGCAAATTCTGCAACAGCTTCGTAATGAGAGAAGTGGAGATACTTACCTAGTTCTGCCTGCATGCTTGGGTAATTTACGGGTTTTGTGTGATGTGGATGTTTGTGACATTAGGAGACTGGGCTTGAGATGCAGAATTCAATATTCTTTTTCCTGGCTGGGAATATCTGGAAAAAAACCCAACCCATTGACGTTATCATAAGTTCTGTTCATAAGCTACTCAAGCTGCTTACTTCAGAGCATGATCTTCCCTCTTCTGGTAATTTCATTAGGTTGCTAACAAAGCTGACATTCATTTATCGCTGACTTTCAAAACTAACAGCCCGTTGCTCTGAACTGAGAAAGGTCACACCTCTCTCAGCTGTTGCTGCAGGTTGTCAGCAGAGCTAGTTCAAACGCCATGCCACCGGTATGCAGTGACTCAGAGCTTTGCAAGAGCCTTTTGCAGCTCACAGGACTAGGGATTTACCGAAGTTTCTATCACTTAACTCAAATTTACGAGATAAAAGATCCCCATCTGCAGGAAAATGTGCCAGGTGTCTGTGTATTGCGAACCGAGCCCGTGTGGCCACCTGGGCTCAGTGGGAGGCTGTTGGCACTGTCCCACACGAGATGTGCTGACCCCTCTTCCTCTGGGGTGGAAGAACATCAAAGATTTGTGAACTTCAAGCAGAGGCCCTGATTGTAGCAAGGTACTGGCAATTGTAATGACAGTAGAGAACAGCCAGTTAAAATAATGCATGGATTGGGTTGGAGAGTATTTAGATCAGGGAAACAGCATGTTTGTTCTGTGTGATTTCCAGGGCTGCTCACCAGCGAGGACCCAAGTTCCTGTAGATACTTGTGAGCACAGTGGCTCAAAGAGGGGATGAGAGAGTTTTGCTAAATAAGGAAAAATTCTGTTAGTCTTAGTTTTGTTCCTGAATTGGTCTTTGTAATTTAGTGACATAATCACCTGAGCCCTTTAGCTGTAGCCAGAACCATATCTCTGGTGACTCTGGTGAGCCACTGGTTTCCTATGCATCCCTTACCTGGCCTCCATTCTGTAGCTATAGGCCTCTTGTTGTATAGAAAAAAAGTCTACAGGCGTGGTCTGTGTTTATTTCTAAGGTTTTTCCAGTCTTTTGAGTAGAAGACATGATCTGATAGTGTTCTCATCCTCTAGATAATTACCTTGGTTTTCCATTTTTATCAGCATTTCCCCACAGCTCATACAGATAGTTTCAGAAAGGTTTTGCTTGGTCCAACAACTGCACACTCTCACCTGTACCGAATAGTGTCTGTGTGTGTGCACGTCTGCGCACGTGTGCTGACCACAGAGTTTAAGAGAGCTTTTGGTCAGAGGAATCTTGTATGTTGGAATCAAAATATCCCTGGAGATTTGTGGAATTCTGTTGCAATTCTGGATGGAGGTGAAGCCTGCTTTTTCCTCCTACCCATTCAGTGCAGTAGGAAGGCTATGAACAAGGCAGGCTGTTTGATATGCTGAGTGACAGCTATCCAGTGAGGTGGCATGACAGCCTATTATTTTGTAGAAATGTCTATTCAGTGGAATATGTCACATTTCTAGCCTTTCACTCCATTTCAAAATGGAAAAAAGACAGAAATACAGATTTTTTTCAGAAGATGGGTGCTTATAATTCATGCACACCTCTAATTCTTGAGGATGAACTGTAGCATGAAAATTAAGGTATTATATTAGAAAATATTTTTTTGACTGAAGAATATGAAACATTCTTAAGAAGTAATGAGCTCTCTTACCTACTACCCATGCAGCTCCATATCTATATTCACCTGAGTGATGCTGTTGAAACTATATAGAGCAATGCACCTTAGTGATAAATGAAATGAAATACCTTTCAAGGGGTTTAAGTAAATGGAAAGTTGTTTTTATTTTTTATATTTGATCTGGGACTCCAAATTAATAAACCATCAGTAAATTTTATGTTTTCAAATTCAAATTGTGCATAGAATGAAAAATCAAACATACTGAGAAATCTGTAAATTTTGTTTAAAACCTCTATTGAGGATTATTTTGGAGGGGGGAGTGGTGACATTTCCCAGTCATTTTCTGTTCAAGCTGACTGATCACTCTGACAGTTTGATTCTCCGTGTATTTCTGGTTACCTGCGGCCCTGGGTAAGGCCCAACTGTGATTTCACTACTTGTGCTCAAAATCAATATGTTTCTGGGTCTTTCTAGATGTGTACTGTTTCCTGCCTGGGAATTTTGTCAGGGTAACTGTTGTGGATATTTCTGCAACTCTTTGAAGTATCCCACAGCCTGAACTAAACTGTCATGTAGTTGTGTAGCACCAGATTCAGTTAAATCCAGTGTTTCCTGTGAGCCTTGGTCTCAGTGCCATAGTTGTGGGTAAATGCAGATAAACTCCACATATCTGCTTCTCTGTTTACTGGCGACTTCATGTACTGGTGACTTTCCTCATTTTTTTTAAATTTAGCACTCCAATACTTGCTGGGCAGGCCCACACAGATCCAGTGGGTCTAACACTTTCAGAAAATGTTGGATTTATTGCATCTGCTCTAAGCCGGGGGTGTACACGGATACCCAGAAAGTCCTGGCTTGTGCAATAATGTTCTTCACAGTTGTTCCTTTGCAAAAGTGGACTCGTTTTGGGTAAGACTCTGGTTTGCAATGGGATGTTCATGGAAATTATTAAACTTCTTGGGACACTTCACCACCTGATAGTTATTGGGCAAGTTACATTATCAAGGTAAAACTGAATGATGTATCCAGTCTGTTACGAAAGCAGTCATCAGTCAGGCTCCATATGGGCTCCCAGCTGCATAATCACCTTTATTATTGCCTCTTCCTCTGGCCTGTAAAGGAATTGTGTTCTTACTCACTGCCCCCTCTGACGTGTTAAGTAAATGAAACAGCAGCAGAGTGTACATGGTGGGGATAACACAGCCTAGAAGACTAAAGCTTCAGCTTTTTAGATGTTATCACTGACATCACTGATGCTCTGGGAGTTTTTTTGTGCATGTGCACATATGATGTAGCAAACCTAGAGGTAAGTGGGCTATTAGCAAAGAAGGGTTTTGCTCCAAATGCTCCTTTGAGCATTGTCATACATGCATCTCTGTTCTAAGCAAAGAAAGAAAGGATCTGATCAAGCAGTCTGAACTTTGTTGTGCAACCTTAACAACTGTTTTATAGTTAGCAGCTCTATTAAGTTGCTCTGAATTTCTCTGACTTTTCTCTGTAGCTTTTAAGCCTTTCTGATATCTGACAGTTAGTGATGGCTCTCTTGGAATAACTGAAGTGATTTGGCTGTAGAAATATACTTATTTACTGTGGGAGAGGCAGAGATGTTCTGTTGCAATAGAACTGTGTGGGACCCAGTACATCGTGACCTGGGTCCTACTGAGTAGTTCTGGTATATGAGTAATTAATTAATCCTTAATAAGAAACTAACAGAGAGCATGAATGATAAGAAACAGCCCTTAAGTTGTTGTTACAGTTTTACAAAGCAACAAAACCTGTGAAGTTTATTCTGCATGCAGATAGGTGCCTGAAATGTCATTGTAGCTGTCACTCTTCATTTCTGCTCTGACAGCTGTGGGTTCAAGATAAATAAGACGTTGGTCCTTGAAGTGGAGGGAAACTTGAAGAAGGATGACAAAAGATCTGGGAATCTGTAGTTGGTTTACTGTGAGAAGAAATACAGGATTAGACCAGATGCCGGGGCTGTTCTATCCAGTATTTGAGGCACTTCAGAGAGCAGCCAGCACTGAGGGCCCCCCATCGTCGTGTTAGACACCTTAGCAGGCAGGTGTGGGTTAATGATTTGTACTGTATCACTAAGGTCAGTGATAGATTTGGTTCAACTGCAGAGCATTACACCTAATATTGCTTCCAATACTTTTAACTATTCTTTATGTTAATGCTGGACATGGTGTGTTGCCTGTCCAGGCCTCTTTCTTATTTTGTTGTTTGCCTCAATGACTTAGTGTGGAAATGGACTATAGAATCTAGTTAATTAGGCATAGTGTTTTCCTTCCCAGTTCACAGATCTAATTTTGTAACCCATTGCAGCTCAGGCCCACACACCCCTACCCCCCTCAAAAAGGTAAACCAAAGGAAATGCGTGCATATACAACTATTGCTAGTCTAACAATAACAGACACCAAGTTCCTAAACAATATTTTACCTCAAAGGATTTCTGTATGAAAGAGTGCTGCAGCATTGTACCAACAATGTAGCAAAACTCAATGCAATGCCTTAGGGACCTTATTTATTTTAAAATGAATCCAGTTTCACTTACTCTCCCTCTCATACTCATGAACACCAATGTGCGTGTGCCCAAGAAGTCTATCTAGTGTTCAGGTATGCAGATGTGTGCATCTAGGTGGCTGGGTGAGATTTCCTTGCCATGATAGATAGTCTCCTGGGTTCTTCATAGCTTGGTGGCCTTGTGCTGGTTTCTGACAGGGATTACTCTCTGTTCTCTTCCTTCTCTCTTGACCCACCAGGATCTACTCACTATCCTTTGTCTTCTGATCTGGGAGCCTTCTCTGACAGTGCATGTCCTGAATATGTGCGGGAACCTTGGTGATGGGCTTGCCAAGATGCCACCAACACCTGCCATTCTGTCATAGTTTTGTCTCAGATGGGGTTGTCTTTCTTGCTAGCAGCTGGTGCAGTGGTCTGTTTGGGATTTGGGATGAGAATGGTGATGGTAGCGCAGTAATGTTTTCAGTTGTTGCTAAGCGGTCAAGACCTTTTCTGCTCCACACATTACCACACCAGTGAGTAGTCTGGGGGTCCACAAGAAGTTGGGAGGACAACAGCTGGGACAGCTGACCCCAGCCGACCAAAAGGCTATTCCATACCTTGTGATGTCATGCTCAGTATGTAAGGCTGGGGGAAGAAGGAAGTTTGGAGTGATGGTATTTGTCTTCCCAAGTGACCATCATGTGCAATGGAACCTTGTTTTACTGAGGATGGCTGAACACCTGCCTGCTGATGGGAAGCAGGGAATTAATTCTTTGTTTTGCTTTGCTTGTGCATGTGGCTTTTGCTTTGACTATTAAATCATGCTTATCTCAACCCATGAGTTTTCTCACTTTTACTCTCCCAACTCTCTGCCCATCCCAGCTTGGGGGAATGAGCTAGTGGCTGCGTGGTCCTAGTTGCTGGTGGGGGTTAAACCATGACACATTCTCATAGCCCTTCATCTGCAGCTCCTGTGCCAGACATTCCCTTCTCTTCCCCATCCCATCCCTTCCCATCCCTTCCCCTTCCCCCATAGGTCTTAACTTACCTATTGGAGTTCTGCATGCCTCAAAATACCAGCCTGTCTGCAGTCAGGTGTCCAGCCCTGAGGGATGCTGTCACTCTGTGCAGTTGTGTGATTGCAAAGCAGTGACATATTCAAGGTGCATTAAGACTGACTGGGAGTGGGACAGCATGATCCTTTTGCCATGCTGGTACAGACAGCTGGTAGGAAGGATGTGAACTCTTGATGCTGCTTTTGTCTCAGCACAGTGGTGCGCAGCCCTCAGGACAGTCGAGTTCAAGCTTTGATTATACATTTCACTGTAAGTTTTTCATAGTTCACCTTTCTGACTGATCAGCATTCATTTCCAACACTGTATTCAGTGACGGTGTTTTGTTGCTGCTATGTTTGTAGAAGTTGCTGTTATGTTCATGAGGATACACAGCCGGAGTTGCTCAGAGCAGACGAGCCTGGCTTTACTGATGGCAGCACAGATAGCAGTGCATTAATGGGCCCTGTTGTGTTTCTCCAGTTGCTGTTAGAACATGTGAAACGTGACATGAAAAGGATTCTTTTTCTGGAAGAAAAAAAAAAAAGGATTGAATTCCCTTGTACACAATATGGCATCTGGAAGGCTTATTATAATACGTGAAACTAAAGAGCCTTTTGCTTTTGCTTGTAAAACAGCCTCACATTTACATCATATCTGTATGATAATAGCTCCTGGAAGATTCTCAACAAAATCAAGGCCTTAGTATAGCAAATGATGCAACAATTCAGAAACAAAACTTGGCTAACATAGCAGAGCTCTATGGGTGGAGAAGGTAGCTTTATTTTAAAGCAAAACCAATTTCACCCACTCTCTTGTACCCATATATACAAAACCATCAAGACTATGTCTTCAAGTGGTTTTGGTTTGTATAGCATTCAGTTACCAAGTCCAACTGATCTGGTCAGGATTACAAACATCAAGACGATGCAGGTGAGTCTTCATCACCTTTCTTGGGGCCTTGAAGTTTGAGACTTGGATTAGCCAAAGAAGTTTTCCTCGTGTCACAGAGAGACATTTTTAATTAAAAAACAAAACAAAACAAAAAACACCTAAACAAAACCCCAAAACTTCCTTTATACACATCCACCTGCCCTTGTGTTTCCTCAGATTTGCTTGTAGAGCCAAGTTAGCCAAAACCTGGGGATTAAGTTAGCTTGAGTCATTTGGGCATGAGTTGGTAAGTCCTTGGCTGAGCAAGTGAGCTTGCAGGCCTGAAGGGGCTTCTGCCTCCTGGAGAGAGGCTGTGAAGGACCACTTGGGAGAGGTAACTTCTTCCTCCAGAGCAGCCCAGTCCAGAGTCCTCCTGAAATCCACCCATTGCCTTATGCTTGGTTCCCACTTGATCTGGTTTTACTGGACTATACTGATTTAGGGTATTTTGACACATGGTGTGAATGTGTTACCCCTGACTTCTAGAAATAATCATATCCATACCGAAACTGGGCGCAGTGCTTGAGGTCAGGCCTCAGGCAGCATCTTTCCAGTTATAATTTGAAGCACTTTTGTATCTGTGCTCTATATCAGTGTCTTCAGTAAGGTTTTTTTTTCTAAGAATTGAGTGCACATTGTTTTTGAGGCAGTTATGACTGTGTTATCTCTATGGAAATGTCAGACTGATGCATTAACTGAAACATTTAGAAAGCAAAGAACTATTTTAATTTGCTAGTGATAAAGCCATCAGTTTTCTTGAAGAGCATTGTGTCATCTGTGGACGTGCAAGTGGTAGTTCCTGTGACCGTCTTCTCAGCATCCTTATTCTGTCCTCTCCTGCCTATATCTCCTGTCTCTGCACCCTCTGATTACTTCATCCATCTCCTCCTCCTGTGAGCTCACAGAGGGAATGGCAGGAACCTTGTTTGGACTTCCCATGCAGGAACAAGTTGCTGAGGCTGCTCCTGGACTGGCTTGGAGCTGTATTTATTAGTGTATATCTTTTCTGGGGTTGTTTTATTATTATTTTTTTTTCTTCTTGAAGAGCAAAACACAGTGACTAAATGGTCAATCTTAAGCTTGCACCATATCTTTTACAACTGTGGTTACACACTGATCTATTGAGAAATCTACTGTACGTGCTTTCACTTTGTGCAGTGTCTTTCATTTCTATGCGTGGGAGCGCGCACATGGATGTCATTGGGACCCAGTCTATCCCCAGCTTAAGCTCTATACCCTTCTGCACCTGCTTCTCTGGTTCATAGTCTCTGAGCAGGGAGAATAGCAGCATTACTTGTAAGGTCTGAAATGCTTTATTCTCTGTGCTGGTTGCTGGCTAAGTACACATCAAAGTAGCCTTTTTGAAAGACTGGAAAAATCTGTGTGTCTGCTGACTGTTCCTGGTGGGCTAAGTTAAATATTCTTGACTTCTGAATAAGAGTTTCCATGGAAAGTTCACTGTGATCTGGCTGATAGGCTTGGCTGGTATAGCTTTAGAGTATTTGCCTGCATTTCTGAAGCAAACAAATGTGGCATGTACACATTGAAGTAACTAACACAAATCTCCTCTGAAAGAAGGAAGTGTATTGAAGAAAAACTTTGCATGAAAGAGCCAGTTTGTAGTCAGAATTCCAAGACCGTGCCACGTTAGAAATCCTACTTTTGTTAGGTTAACATGTTTGCTTGATCAGTGTGAATTTGGAAAGCCCTGCAGGAGAGCTGATGGAACAAGAAAGCCACATGATGAACTGCTGTACAAAAACTGCTGCTCTTGAAGCGGCTTTTCACTGCATCTTTAAGCACTGCTTGCTTTGGGAAGATGGCTGTGCCCAAATTACACCTAACAGCTCTGCTTTCTGTGTTTTGTGCTCAGTGGTGATGACTTCTTAGTGATTACTTCTTGCCTGCTTTAAGCCCTAAACATGTTCTTGCTGCTGTTGCGTCCACAGACCCAGCACAGCAGCAGGGATGTGTGCTCTGCTGTCAGATGCACTCGACGGGGTTCATCTCTGATTTTTATATGAAGAGACGTTGGAGGATGCTCATCTTCCAGAGACTATGCAATCCCAGAAGATGGAGTGGCAGTGAAATAGGGTTTGAGAAAAAAAAAGCCTGGTGTTTCAGATCCCGTATTTAATTTGGGAGCTGGCAGTTAACAAAAGCACCCATTGGCTTGGAAACTGAACAAATGGGTTATGATAATTAGCAAGAAACAAAGAATATGGGGCCCCTGAATACCATTTTAATTAAAATCATTTTTCAGAGAAGAACAGCATTTTAAATGCATGCTATCTTGGCAGCCCTGAGAGGAAAATTAGTAGCAATATGAACTAGAAACTCTGACAGTCACCTTTGGAGAAAGAACAGCTCAAATTGCTGGGCACAGTCAGATATGCCCTTTCCAGGTCCATGTGGAGCTGTAACAAAGTTACTGCCCTGATCCCAGAAGTTACTGATTTCTCAGCTGAGTAATTGAAGATGGGAGCACTTACACTTCACTGTGATAAAATGAGCTTGCTTAAATTCCCCAGCTGAGGAGGTGCTGATTTCCGACTGAGGTGGGGTAGCTAACGGCTGTGGCCAGTAGCTTTTGAACAGCTCCCACTTGATTGCTTATAACTGTCTAATGATAGTTTGAGTCAATTAAAAAATTTCCTTCTACTTAAACTGTCATTAACTCATGTTGGATTTGGGGCTGCTGCCTACAAAATTAACTCTTTTAAATAACAAAAAAAAATAATGCATTCCTTTTATTCTTAAAGACTGCTAAATCTGTTTCCATAATTTGCAATATTGTATGTTAAGTCAGAGCAAAAAGTGCTAAAATGTAGAAGGACAGCTTCTCTTTCATTTGTTTCACCAAAACTTGGCAAGTGTATGAAAGAAAATATTTATCTTTGTTGTTTGTGATTCCAAGGCCCCCCTTGTCTACTCCTCCAGGCTTTTTCTTCTTTTTTTGCTGTCAGTCATTGAGGCTGTGGCTTTATGAGCCTTTGCTGGCTGACTAGTTGCTGAGGTTGTTTTGTTTCTCCTTTCCAGGGGCCACTGACTCAGGAACCTCCAACTTTGAAACATCAGTGCAAGCAGGAAGCCAAGACTTAAACATCAATTTTGTCATGTTTTTGTCCAAAGGCACCCTGACAGCTCAGAGGCTTGTCTGCTCATTTGCCACGTACTGACCTACCCTAAAACTTAGATGTTTGGTTTATGTCAGCATTGGTAAAATAAATCCACTCTTGTTTATCCAATACTATCTTGTTATATTTTAATTATAATTTCTGCTTTCCCAGTGTCCTCAAGGCTGTTGATACTGTGGAAAGTCACTGGTATGACGTGGCAAAGTGGTAAGAATAACACCGTGAGAAAACCCTGTAAACATATAAAGACTGTCATTTGTGTACAAACAGACTTCATATCTATTGCCTTTTGTTAGTTGTGCAGTTAGGCTATTTGAAGTGTCAAGTCTTTAAATAGGTATACATTTATATGTACGTATATATTTGTGTGTATAAGCCCAACCTTTTGCCTTGGAGATGACGACAGCTACAAAAGTTTAACAACCACATAAGCCACAGCATTGAACTCTTTCATAATCATGAATTCATGTTGCATCTCTGAAATGCTGTTAGCTCATGGTTGCTGAGAAGTCCTAGATGAATCACTGTTGTCAGCAGCAGAGTGGTCCAGGTTGGGGAGGTTTTCTGTTTCTGCTGCCTCCGTGGCAGAGGAAGATGTGGGAGCAAGGACTGAGAGAGAGCAGCTGAGGACCTCAGTGGCTTTCCCTGGGACTAGAAAAAGTCTATGATGGGAGGAGAAGAGACCATATTAAGAGGGATTGGGCTGACAAAGGGAATAGTGGTATCTGAAATACCAGGACATGTTCAGGTCAGCATTTC
>JAOTQQ010000001.1:129777498-129803043 GCA_026546715.1 Gallinago undulata
ACCATATTAAGAGGGATTGGGCTGACAAAGGGAATAGTGGTATCTGAAATACCAGGACATGTTCAGGTCAGCATTTCGCCTCTGTAATAAAAATAGGGGGGGTGGACGTTGCCCCAGAGCTGGACAGATTCCTTCAAGACAACAGATACATTACTGTGCTGCATCCCACAATAAATATCTTTGAAGTAATGCAACTCAAACTGGACAGTAATTGAGAGAAAATTGCCATTTGTTTGGGATTTACCTTATGTGACATTTGTTAATACACAATGATCAAGGCTGATTTTGTAGCAAATACAAATCCAGGGAAAATTGAGTGAATTGCTGTAACTGTTAATGGGTTTCTGAGGAATCTCCCCTAGACCCGATAAGAACCATTCTTTTATTAGTTTGAGACCATCAGAACAGTTTATCTGCCCTGTGGGGGTTATTAAAATATGCCAAGAACATCAAGTTAATATCAGGAACACAGAACGAGAAATAATAATTTAGGGACTGAAATGTAGTGGCCTCAGGGGAACATGTGAACTGGTGACTGGATACAGTGGTAAACCAAATATTGCTGGGGTTTTTCCTTCCAACTATGCCACAAATGGCTTTGTGGCCAAGAACCCCATTTGATTTCCCTGTGCACGAGTCTATAATGAAACCATTCATGTTTGCTTATCATCAACGTGTGTCAGATCTTTGTTATTGAAAGGCTTTGGGATATCACAACATTAAGATATTGAAGATGTGCAAGGCTTATCACAGTATCTCACCACAAATATCTCCAAACACAGAAAGCTAGCATGGGGTTGACCCTATTTCCTGAATGAAGCAGTGCTTTATTTTGCTAACGTGTTGTCCTTCTTTCATTCAGAAAGATTATTTTTTTTCCTTACCAAAAGAGTGCTTTTATAAAATGACTATTTGTGAATGAGTGTCTTAAATTCTATTTGTTCCATCCCACCAATCTCATAGTAAAATGAGGATCTGGCAGAAAACATGTTTGTATTGCTTCAGTCTATGTCATTCATTTGGACTACAGCATTTTTGCAACGGGGAATATCCCTGACTGTGTGCACAACAAGTATCTATCTTGAGCAATTCATGTGTTGCTTTAGTATAGTAACCACATGGAAGATCAAAACAAAAGGATTACAGAAAGAGAGGGATTTGAAAGCTGATGTCATATCTATTCACACATGTATATATAGCCTGCATTACTGCTAAATTCCTGGGGCTATTTTTATGGATAAATCATGGGCTATATGTAAGCAAGTTGACTGATAATGCTCCTAGCAAAAACAAAAAAGTGAGTGTTAACTGAGGTTTTAACTGCAAGAGATTGATATGCATTAGTTTCCTTTATACTATAGAAGAAAAAAAAAGAAGCATCTGTAAAGAGCTTTTAAGAAAACAAAGTAATTTGAGTACACAGACAAAAAGAAGACTAATTTCTTCACTTTTAAAAAGTAACAATGGAAGCATCTAGTGAAGGGGCTTAGTATTAGAGTGATCATAAATAGAGTGAGTGGGACAGGCTGACATGGTTATAACTAAACAGGTTTAAAAGCTCCTTGATTTTGCAATCAGCTGTGGAAAAACACAGTAAGGGGAAGGAAGTCATGTCTGGACCTTCTTCTGTAAGTGGGTATCTGAGTTTTCTTTCTATGTGTGAAGAAGTTGGGAACAAAGGTGTCATCATTTCTCTCTTCTTGTTCAAAGTTTGTTCCATTTTGACTGTGTGATTTAAGAGAGAACAAAGAAGATACTAAAGATTGCTTAAGATACCAAAAATTGCTTAACCAGTCCCTAAATGAAAGATTTAAGCTGTATGTTTTCCAATGGGTTTTGAAAAACACTATGAACAACTGCAAAACTGTTGTCAAGGGGAACATATAGAGTTTTTGAGCAGAATTTAGGATGCTCACTGACTTTGCTTGTTTGTGAGCTGAGTATTTATGTACACTTACTCTGTCTCACAAGAAAGCAAAACAAACCTCCAAATTCACTCATCAGCTGAATAATTAGGACATATGTTTATTGTCTAGATATGCTTTTTAAATTCCCTCTTTTATTATTGCCTGACATTATTAGAGCATTCCTGTCCCTCTCCTGATTTTATTTTATATTCTCTTAATAACAATATGACAGAATCCAGGTGAGTGAGTATGGATGGATACGTGATAGAAGTGAAGAGCTGAAGAATATTTAAGAATCTGTTGCCTCTACAATTCTGAATGCTTTTTTGCCAATCTTTTTATTTAGAAGTCAGAAATTCAAAGCCTTTGGTAAGGGATATACTGTTAGCTAAACAAAGTATAGGGTTGGCTGAAGTTAAGATCCCTCCATGGCTGTTGTTTTTCCTCCTCGTCCCTTACAACATCCACCTGCTGCTGGAAACCAGAGCTTTTAGTTTCTGTGTTATATTTTTGCTCTTTACTGGGGCAGTTTGGAAATGTAATTTAATGTAATGAGTCACAAGCTCAGCTTCATCACATGAAGATCAGGTGAAAGCAGCCATCAATTATGCCAAGGGATTTTGTCCCACTCATCTCCCCAGCTCCCTAGCTTGCTTCCCCATTTCAGACAGGGTAAGTCACCTTACGCCAGAGATCTGGAAGCAGCATTTGGACACAACTAATTCCTGTGTTCCCTTTGTAATAGGCCTGCTTGGTGCTTACACTTAAGTTTGCAGATGTCAGCTGGGCTGTGCACCTTTCTTTTGTGGCTGTTTGATAATACCTGTGGGGCGAAGGCTCGAGCAGCATGCCAAGCTGCAGGTCCCTCCAAAGGATCAGCGTCTGTTTCGGTGGAGCTATTAATCTCTTGGCAGTAGAGAAACACGGTCCTGCTCACTATCAAAGAGAGGATCCTGGTGCTATATTGCCGGTGGGCCCAGGGCAGAGGAGGTGTAGGTATACTGTTGGGAGTCAACGTGGTGAAAGCTGCAAGGGGAGGGCATTGTGGAGTACATCTGGGACTTGAAGATGTCTTGTTTTCTTTATGCTTTTCAGAAACACAAATTAATAACTGAGTGTTTTTCACATTGCTTAAAAGGGAAATGATACAACCTTTCTCTTTAAGTGTGGCCTAAGCTACATGAGCTAAATGGCCTTCTTAAGGGCTATGTCCTTGACAATGTACTTGCAGTGCTGTTGTTGATTTATGCTCTTGTGTTTGTCCTGTTTTACAAATGCAAATATTTTCCCAGGTATCTGAGAAGCCACATCCTTGTTTTATGTAAAAAATATCCATCCCTCACCCTTCTAATTACACAGAATAAACCCTTTAAAAAATTTCAGCTTGAACAGAGCAGCAAACAATAAATAAATCATATATACAGCAAAGAGCCATTTTGTTGGATAAATACATCCATAACTTTTTTTACAGAACACTGTCAGATCAAACCCCTCACTTGTACTCTCCCTCATATCTCTCCGGCTTCCCACAAAATTTAATCAGATGTCAATAGACTTGAACTAAAGACCAAAGTTCTTTGTATTTGGGAAATGACACTGATAAAATTAATAGACAGCAAGAAAATGACTGAATATTTGTGAGTTTGATTGCAAACCCCAGAACTGTCATGGTTTCTGGAAGGTGTCTAGAATGGGATGGGTTCCTGAGCAGGAGCCTGCAGTGCCATAGATCTTCCCCAGCGTGCTGGGTGGTTGGTGCAAACCAGTGCCATGTTGTTTTGATGCAGTGATGAAGGAGGTATTCGAGCCACATGACAGACTGCTCGAATGCTTTTCAATTGCCTTGATGGAGACAAACAGGCCAAACCAATGTAACATATTGTATGGAGATGTCTGGCATGTTGCTCTGAAAATAAGATCTGTAGCTTTTAAGCATAAATTATTCTGTGCAATGTGAATTGCACATGCAAGGTCTAATTTAAAAGGTACAGATTGAAATCATAGCAACAGGAAAGAAATGAGAATGTCCCCATTCATCTTAACTTTGAAGTCTAAACACCAATTTAAATACATATTATTGATTTGCTACAGAAACATTGACACATCCAGCAAATTATTTTATTCCACTTTAGTTGGAAATGCTGATATTTGCCCAGTTGACTGATTGTTCCATGTGTGCGTAAGTCTAAGCCAGTGGTATGAATAAAAAATATAACAAAGTCATAAAATCAATCTAGGGCAACACTGGTCATGTTATGTCTCACTTTCTGAGAATACATGCAAGGAATTTATGAGTTTACTAACCAAACATTTCACCTTTGTAATCAGCATTAAATAAAAAAAAGCTAAATATATCATTTTTACTGAAAAAAAGAACACATGATCTAATTATCTTTCACTTTAACTCCTCTAAATTTTCCCTTTCTCCTCTTTACATCACAGTCATGTAAATAAGGATGTAATTGCTGTTGTCCACATTGTCTAGGAAATAGGATGCAGACATGCTGCTGCCCATGTTGCCTCCAGATACGGCTTGGGTTTGGCGCTTTGGGATAAGACTGGGCTGATATGGAGGTGCAATGGTGTGGACCTCCACACCATCAGCCACTGCATCCTATGAATGTACCTGCTTAGATCTGTGCTAGTTTGGGTGTGAACGCTGCATTGTATGGCTTTATGTGGTACACCGTGAAGCATGCACAAGCTTTGTCTTGCTCTCCATTCGCCTTTTCTTCCCCTGGCCATGCCTGGGTCCAGCCTGGCCACACTGCAGAGTGGGGAAGGGGCAAATGTTCCTACCTCTTCCCTGCTCCATGGAGCCCTTGGACCAGTTGCACCAGTGCACCTGGTCCACTGGGTGCCTGGTACCTGGGGTGAGGCTGGGTGCAGCAGGTGATGGGATGCATTTTCCCCTACCCTGGGCTTTGACTGTGCTGAGCCTGTCTCTGTCTGCATGCTGCCATAGGCACGGGGCTGGCCAGGGAGGGGTAAGCATCAGTGGGGAGGAGATGTTTTTCCCTATCCTGTCCTTTTTTTTTGCACTGTTTTTGCTTTGTGTAATGGGAAGGTAGCTTATGGCACGGCAGGGGCTGCCAGGACACTTGACTGGCTCTCAACATACTGGCCAGAAAACCTCTGCTATGCTCAGTGCCTTGTCAGACATGGTGCTTCAGGCCCCCCCAGCAGGGATGCTGAGCAGCTGTGTGGTTGAAGAGGGCCCACCACAACAAGGTCCTCATCTTGATTACAGCCCTGGCGTCAGCATGATGCCAACATCACACCCGCTGCCAGGGATTTACTGAGGTGGACAAAGAGGAGCTTTTGGGGTGGCACAGCCTGGCTGCACCCATGGTGGCAGCTCCCTCCTCCTCGCACTGGCTGGGCTCTGGAAAGAAACACCCATGTTGGTGCGTGCATCTTTATTTTTCCCCCTGAAGGAGATGCTGCCATTATAATGGGTACTTTTTTTTGTGGTGGCAGGTGTAGCTTTGGGTACTGCGTGGGCAAGTACAGCTGTGCACATGGAGCATGAGACACATTTGCTTTCTCCTGTTGTGCTCCGTTAGGATTAAAAAAAAAACCAAACCAAGGAGCACTTTGGTAATTCTTATATAAAAAGCAGATACCTACAGTTGGTAGCTCATGAGTCTAAATTAACTCTGTGGTAAGAAGCAATTGTTCCAAGAAGGGGTCTCAGGGAGGCAGATAGGGCCGGCTCCTTTAGAAGCCCCGTCAGCGCCGCAGTGCTGCGAGCCGCTGCCAGAGCCAGCTGATAAACACATCAGCTTCTGGCGGGGGGGTGAAAAGGGGTGGAGGGGGGTATAGTTTGAACCACAGACTAGTTCTAAGAAAAATGCATCTTTTTTTTTTTTACTCTTACTCTTCGTACTCTTGGTGCTGTGGTATTGCCGTTATATGGAATGGGATTTTTGACCTATTAAGTGAAACACTTGCTATGTCTATATTCAGTAAAAAGGAATAAGTTAAGTGGATGTGACCACAACTTCTGTGCAGCTGAGACTGACTGCGGCATGGCCAGGAGTTCTCATATCTATGGTGAAAGAATAAAATTTAGCAAAACAGTTTAGAGCATTAGCAGAAATCTGCAGTTACAGTGCAGCATTCTGCCAGTCAGACACTTGAAAAATCAATAGCAAGGTATGCAGTCATTTTTTTTACAGAGAAGGTTACGATTTTCTTACAGCAACAAAATTAGCATTAAGAGCTGGCTTCACGCAGACATTTATATGCTGGCATGAGTCATGAACTTGAAAAGGAGTCTGCCTAGGTAATTAATTTTCTCTGTGTTATTGCAGATCTTGTTATTTGCTCATGTATTTTTTTAAAGGATCCGTTTAAAATTTATTTTAACCATAAGACTTTGGGTTGAATTTAATTTTAATAGTAGTCTTCAGAATGGCTTCCAATACAGGAGATAGTTGAAATTCAGTTTTAAATTCAGGAGAGTCTTGCACTTTAAGTACTTGTCTGACATCGAGTGGATCTGCCACAGAAGACCAACACAGGTCTGTGACCTTTTGCAGGTTGTTCCCTGCATCTGCTGCCATCTTTAAAATGGGGCTAATTACATTCATTGTAGAAATGTCCCAGGAGTTGAAAGTCTTTGTTAACAAGCCTGATTTCATAGTGGCAGAGGTTCCCCGACTGGTAATCTGAACTGTCGCATGTCACCAAACTGTGATCTTGGAGAGATGGTGGAAATGCCATTATACACGTGTGGAGGGAGCTGAGTCATTTACCTCGTTGTTCTCTGGCTGTGGCAGTGAGGAAAACAAGCACAGGCTCGTAGCAGAGCTAACTCTCATAGCAACCACCTATTTGCTTCAGACTAACATCCCTCTGGAGATCTTAGCTAGGGACACTCCTTAAGTGCTGGAAGATGCCCCAAATCTAACACAGCACTACAGAACCCTCTTCTCTCCACTCTCATTATTATCTTCTCTTGCTGATACTGACACGTAAAGGAGAAGAGGTTCAAAACACAGGGCAGAATTCGCTGGATCTCACAACAACCACCTCATCAGGTGGTGTCCAGTTAAGGCTGAAGGTCACTTGAACACTGACAAGCCCATACGTAAACATATTCTGTGCATGTGAGGCAAATGAGAAATTATTTTGCGTCCCTGTGAACCACCCTTTTTGACCTGTGTTTTGATGCAGTCTAGGTACCCATCTAATTGTGCTGGCGTAAAGCTGCTGAAGGCTGTCAGTGGCACTGCCTTACGACCACAGGTGCAAAATGGTATCCACAAATAGGCAGTGGATTCATAAAAGTGCTCTGTGCCACTGGGCATGTCACTGATGTACTCTACCATGTTGAGCTTCAAGAGTACAATACTGAATTTTAGAGATATAAGAAATATAGCATGCTAGATTTATGGATTCTCATGCAAACTACAGCACCAGTGAATAAAAATAAAAACACATCTACAATAAAAATGCTTATATTAGCAAATCCATCT
This sequence comes from Gallinago undulata, assembly GCA_026546715.1. Lineage (NCBI taxonomy): Eukaryota > Metazoa > Chordata > Aves > Charadriiformes > Scolopacidae > Gallinago > Gallinago undulata. Next base: position 129,784,889 of record JAOTQQ010000001.1, read on the forward strand.
TTACAAAAATACATGCTTTAGGTCCTAAGAGTTACTGGCTTGGGAAAGTACATTTTATTAAATATATTTTTTAATGCTTTTATGTGTATTTTAATGAAATATTTTGGACATCAGGTATTTATCTCTTGGGAAAAAAACTTGTTTTTTTTAGCTTGCTGAACTCTTGAGTAATCAATTCATTGCCATTCAGAGAGAAATGTATTCTAAAATGATGATTAATCTGGTTTACAAGTGTTACTGTGAGAGTCAGTTTGGAACACCTTGAATATCTAATGTGATAAGAAACTGCTATCAGTTGCATGATAATGTAATGTTTTCCTTAAGTTCGTGCTGCATAACTTTTCTGGAACTTGCTTTCCTTCAGAAAAATAACAGGTATTTTCTATCTGATATTGCTTTGGCAACAAGAAGACAGCGCAGTAATCACTTTGGTTTATGTTGGATTTGTTAGCGCCAAAAAGGCGCTAAGGAAAAAAAGGGTTTGTTTGGGGAGAGATTTCTGGAAAAATCTAAGTGACAGAAGCATCAAAAATCAGCAGTGGTTCCTATGGGACATGCACTTCTCTCACCTGCCCTGGCTTTGGGATGGTATTTCTAGAGCAGACCCATTCCATTTGGCCATGTGTTGTGGACATCAAAGGCAGAGGAGTTCTGCAGCTCCCTGGTGTCCCAGCCAAGCCTGCTGAGTCATTATAAGCAGATTTGCTTTCCCAACTCCCATGGTTCTGAAGGCATTGCTGCTGGAAAAGGCCTCTGGATGAGTGGCTTGGGTTATTAAGGAAGATGATCTTGGGAGCAATATGCTCAGAAAAAAGGCCTGGAAAAAACCTATCCCAGTAAATATATGGCTGAGATGCTAAAATATGCAGCAAAAGCAAGTTAAATAAACTTTGTGATCTGTTTCTATTGCTGATTGATAACTGCTCACTAGGTATCATAATTTTGTGCTCCTTGGATTTACCCTGTTCCGCTTTTGAAAACCCATTTTTCAACATCATCTTTCTTCATTTTTTTTTTCTTTCTTTTTTTCTTTTTTTGTTTTTTTTTGTGGTTTTTGGGGGTTTTGTGTGGTTTTGTTGTGGGTTTTTTGTTTGTTTGTTTTTTTTCAATGATTGGACTAGATGATCTTAAAAGGTCCCTTCCAACCTAGGTGATTCTGTGATTCACTGTAAGAGTAACAGGTATCAAAAGAGAAGTCCACAGTGCTTCTTACTTTGCTTGGCGTCGAGTTGTTGAAGAAATGCAGACTTGAGAAACCATCTGGTGAATCTTCTTAGGCAAGTAATCTTCCTGGACAGTAACCTGTGATTCCTGTCATCCTCACAAGCCTAGAATAAGAATATCGTCTCTGTCTTCTCCAGATGTGTAAATTCCTGATAGAGATGAACGTGCAGAAAAACAGCTTGGTGATTAAATGTTCCCAATAGCGTGTTGCCAAAGGGCTGCCTTTGATGGTATCCACCTCTGTATTCCACCAGATACTCCATCAGGGAAAATACTGTGTGGTCTCTAGCTGCAAAGGATTAGTGCTGAACCAGAGGAGCTGCTTGCAATCATGAAATGCCCTTATGTCTCAGAAGTGAAACTCTTGGCTTTTTTTTTTCCTACAAGCATAGAGCCTATTTCTTCAAAGCCAAGGGTGAAAACAGGCACGAGAAAAATTACCACTGTTTAAAAATATACTTAAATGTTCTTTCAGGACAGAAGAAATGAATTGCATTTTGTTAAAACATCTTAAACCTGGTGGGAATACAGTTTCTCATTCTTGGCAGCTGTGCTTCTCTCTCAAGCTCTCAAGCTCACCCTTTTTCTGAAATACTTTCTAGGCTAGACACTAATTCCTTGGCTGACTTCTATTTATCTATCTCACTTATTTATTTTCCCTGCCTTTGCTCTGGTGGAAGGGAGTGTCCATCTCAGGTTCTGGTTGCTTTTTCAGTAAACTCTGAATTTATGCTGCCAGTGCAGCACCTGGCAGAGAGAGTTCTCTGCTCATACCTAGGGCTCTCCAGTATCACAGCCGTGCTAAAGGAATGGGGCTGTTCTGGGAATGTCACTGGTGCAAGGAGTTTGGGGGAGGCTGGTGGCTCCATGCATTTTCAAGTCTCTGGCTTCCAGACAGCATTGGTGAAGTGATCCCAAGTTAGAGCTGTGCTCCATTGCAAGAAGGGAGGAGGAGGTGCTGAGGGGTGTGAGCTCCCCTGTGAGGACTGGGGAGATTGGGGTGCAGGGAAGCACCACACAGGGTGCTGGCTGTGGGGGCACCAGCAGCCACACAGACATCTCCCACCCCATCTGGGCTCATGGTCCTTCTTATGTTAAACAAAAGCAGCCTTAAGGAGGCCGTGTTCTGGTCTGCAGCCACTGCTGTGTCAGCCTGCTTGGTAAATTGTTTTGGGACAACTTGAATATGAAAAATGTAATGAGAAAAGACCTTTTACTATACTATGTTTTAAGGAAAGCCAGAGTGATTTCCAAAGGTGGTCTGGCAGGGAAAGAATTGCCAATAATGGAACTTGCTTTGAGCTTAGAAGGGAAATCTGCATTTCCCTATGTGTATATATCTATATAGATATACACAGAAATTATTTGCTTACAAAAGCATGCTTGGTGTCTCACCAACAACTTTTATTTTAACAACAGAATTGTACCAAGACATGCACTGAAGTTTTGGTCATTTTTGATCAGCTAGGCAAATTACAGTCTCAGTTGTTCATGCTGCAGAAAGACAGACCATCTTCCTACCTGCTGTGTGTGCTTAGAACTATTCATGGCATCAGTTTGGCAAGAAGTTTTGTCTTAAGAACAGTTTTGACACCTCTGAGCTTTTTGCGTTTGAGTAGTTTTTTTGTCTCCCGAGTACAGCAGTTTGTACCACAGTCTGCGCCACATCCATCCTCCATGGGTACCAGCTAGAGGAGCAAGTGTAAAAATTTGTTTTGCAGAGACACCTTTGATGTATGACCACGTTGAATGGAGGGGACAGAAACAGAATGTCATAAATGATGAGGCCGAGGTTTCTCTAAATCTGAGCTGGATCTTGGGTTGTTTGGTCTCATTTCTTAACTCCATACTTCTCTTCTTTGCAAGTTATGTTAAAAAACCCTCACTTTCCTATGCTTGCTTTCTCCTCAAAAGGCTATGTGAAGAACTCTGAGTGACGCCAAAAGCAATATTAGTTTTTGGAATCAGCTTTCAGGATGTGCTGAAAGTTGTGTAATCAGCACCTTACCTCTCAGAAAGACTGGGTGCTTTACTCTCCAACATCTCATAGGCATCAAGGGCCTGGGAAAGTTGTTTTTTTCAGCTACTTGAGAGATCTGACTAGAGAATTAAATGGTCTGGAACCATATCAAAAGTTTCTCCACCCTGGGTTCAAAGCTAGGCCCATCTTGACATCAGATTCTTTCTCCAGGCTATGACAATATTTTGGGGAAGAAAAAAAAGACTCAAATGAAACTTTAAAAACATCACAGTAACTAGAAGAATACAGCAGAAAAATGCTAAATAAGGTTATGATTTTTGTTAAAACGTAAGGGAAAAGCAGTAATAGCACAGTGATAAGCACAAAAAAAGAAACGTGCGCAAGCAGGAGAGTGAGCTGGTGGCAATACTGCATCGTCCACAGGGGAACTGTGATTCATGATCAGGGCTTCCAGGAGATCAGAAGCAATGGCTTGTGCTCTCAGCTTCCAAACCGTGTTCCCTCTAGAGACCGCAACACTGCTGTCCTAAAATGAACGTGCATTCAGAAAGCCACTTGAACACGACATAGTCATGTTTTTAGCTGCATTTGGTGAACTGAAAGAGGAATGGGTTACCATAATACCCTGCCTGAGAGCATACGGTGGTGTAATTTCAATTTACTTTGAAGTATGGGGCAGCAATGCTGGAGTCCAGAAGTCGCTGCAGATGCTGTTCAGCTTTTCTTGCTGCAGGTGCTGCACCTTATGTCTTGGCAGCAAAGGGATGGTGGATGTCAGTACCCACTTCATTGCCGTGGTGCGTGTGAACTGGGGCTCTGACTCTCAGCGATGTGGTTTCTTTTTAGAAGGTTTAAATAATATTTGGGTTTAGATGATATTTATGAAGCATCTTGAAGTCCGCATAAGATAGGTCATTCAGGACTATGCGTGTGTAAGCAACTTGTCTCTCCTTTTCAGCAGCTGCCTAAGCAAGTTTTGTGATTAAATGTTGTATGTTTTGGACTGTGGTTCCACAGCACAAGTGGTTTGGCAGCAGCACTGGATGAACAAGTTTCCACCCCTGGCACTGTGCTTAGGGTGGTGTAAACTGGTGTGGAAGTGGGGTTTGCCTTTGATGCAGATGGGAGCCAGTTCTTGGGTGTCAAGAAGTCCTTAATCCTGGTATTGCCGCTGGCACACTAGGCTTGTGAATTGCTGAACGCATTTTATAATGCAGTATGCATAGCAGAATAATTACTAAAAGTGGCCAAACATGACTTGAAAACAGCTTTTTGTCCAGCAAAGAATCCTCTTCCCAATGCCTGATGTCTCAGAAAAGGCTAGTGGGGCCAGGGCGCTGGTCCATGCTCCCCAGAGAATGAGCTGGGGCTTGGTGGGAAACTGGTCCTGGTGCTGAGAGACACCCAGCTGGAACCGTTCCCTGATCCCAGCCCTCAGAGCTCACACCAAGCCAATGTTTACACAGGGCTTTAATGAGGAAAAGCAGTGTATTGTTCATTACTCGTAATAACAAACTCCCAAGTCTCCAGATAAGCAAAACACTTCAGAATAAGCTGGACCTAGAGATTTGGGCTGGACTGTCCTGATGGGAGAAGCAGAGCCACTCAGATTAGATGATAAGGGGTGATACCAGCATGTATTTCTGCTGAGATCTCCTCTTCGTAAATGGTTAAATGAACAACCTGGGAAACTGCTGGCCAGTTTGTCTCTTTTCAATATCTAGTGTAGTGAAAAGCAAATAAAGAGGTTATTCTGTAAATGTTCAGACAGTAACAGGTTGATATATATGTGGGGAATGTAAATTTTTAGAAAACAGACCAAACTTTGCAAAGGTTCTATATTTTTTAAGCAATCATAAGCTTTTTAATAAGGTAGTTGATATGGTTGATATCAAATTGAAACCGAATTTAGGAATTAATGAAGACATTTATGCAGATAGTTTTGTGTCAAGTCTAAATCTGTATTTAATTTTGTTTGTGTTTTGCTTTCATGAATGATCTGGAATTTTAAACTAGATGATTATTGCCATTTGTGGAAGGTTGCAGTTTTGGAGCCAAAGGCAGTGGAGAGTTCTAGCAAAACCTGCAACTTCCAAGAGGAAATTCAATGTCATAAAGTTAGGTCAAGGAGAGGAAAAATATACCAAGCCAGAATTTCATCAATCAAAACTCAGAGAAAGAATGGTTATATAGCAACAGTGAGGAAGAGGTTTTGGGCATTAATAGATAGAAAATTAAACACACCACAGTGTAATCTGCAAAAAGGCAAAGACTGTTCTGGGCAAATTTCCTAATGTTTCTGCTGCATCTGATCCAGGATTTTTTCCAGTTCTTCTCTGCAGGGGCTTAGTCTTATATCCTCCTCAATCTTTTACATAAAGCTTGCAGAATCAAGAAACACAATTCACAGATAATGTGTGTTAAAGTAATGGCATTTTTTTGTTTCAAGTTTTATGCAGTATAGGTCTCTGTGTGTATGCCCTGGACATGTATTTGGATTATTACAGGTCACGGTGATGGTTCTGAGTTATATTTATCCTTTGTCTTCCTTTTAAGTCCTCAGAATGAACATTTCTCTCTGAACAACATAGGCAAGACCAGGAATACTCCATGGAAGAACAGAGGACAAATAAAAAGTCTGTTCAATGAACAAAGGACAGGGGTAGCCCAAAAAGTTAGGAAAAATTACTTCAGGCTTACGGCCAGCTTTAATGAGAAGACACACAGAGTTGGAAATACACAGTGTAAGAAGAGGGCCAGGAATACTTAAAAGTTATTTTAAAACATAATGTTGGTATTTTTTAAATTTGTAACAGAAAGAAAAGAATGACTGCAGGTGACCAAAGAAATAAGCCAACAGAAAAAGGGTGACTCAGACTATGTATTAGGGAAAATATGTAAGACCAGTCAGAAAAAAAGGAAGGATTTGCATCACCCATGGAGTTTGGTGTGCTCAAAACGAGCTTAGCACTTAGAGTGGATCTAAGGAAACTTTATTTTATATGGAAACACTGGTCTCTATTGAAACACGGTATCGTCTCAAGAAGTGCTTGCCATACTAAAATAGTAACTTTTTGTCAGGAGGTTCCCTTAAATTAAAAACAAGTTACTAAATGTTGAAGTTTGCTAGTGATAACTTACATTAGGGGCAGGAGCAGAAGCAAAATGTTGTGTGAAGGAGAAGGTTTTTCCAATCAGCTCTTTGTCTTGCTGCTTTGCTTGGGTGAGCAAGGTGTGCCTGTGCAATGGTGCTAAGCCCTGGTGAGGTGGACATCACAGCCCTACAGGGCTGTCAGGAAATCAGGCCCCCGGGAGGGCAGAACACTTCACCCTCTGAGATTCAATCATCCCAGTGCCAAACAGTGACATTAAAGCCTCCCCAGCAAGATGAAAGTGAAGAACCAGGAGCCCTCGTCCCTGCAGGGTGGCTCCGTTCTCCTGGGGAAAGCATCTTTCTTCCTTGCAGCTTGGACGTGTGGAAGGAGAGCTGGTCTCCAACCTCTATGGCTCTTCAAAACCACTCCCTGCAGAAAAGGGAAGCTTCTGCAGTTTTCTGCCTTCCCTTCGCCTCACTGCTGTGGGCTCCTGGGAAGGGTGGAGGAAAATGTGATAGTGGAAAATGAGGAGTAAAGCTGCAGTGTACATTGTCCGGCTTTTCTGAATACTTAGCGTTTGGGCAGAGCAAAAATAGCTTTAAAGAGAAACAGGCAGGCTTGAGTTCAGGACTGTGTTTTCAGCTGACTGCACAATTACTTGTCTTATGAACTCTGGGTGATGGGTTAAGGAAATGCCCGAATAATCCAAATTTAGTGGTCAGTTATAAAATTACCAAACGATTAGGTTTCCTTCCTAGTCCATAAATGGCAGCAGCCAAGATGTGCATGGGTGCTGCATGTCAGAGCAGAAGTAAAGGAGCGGGGCTCTCCGGGAGAGCAAGCAAAGGCTTCTGCGACAAGCCCGAGCGCTTGGCAAGCAAGGGAGCGGAGAAGGTGGTGACAGCAGGGGAATGCGGGGACTGCCGGTGGCCTCCGCGGAAGGGCATGGACGAGGCTGTTGCTCGGTGTTAAGCTTTCAAAGCAGTAAGCACTTCTCAGGATAGCCTATCTGCCTTTTTCGCTAAATATAGGACTGCCTTTCTCCTTCTTGGTCGGTAAGTGTGCTCCACGGGCTGTGGGTGCTAAAGCTGTGTGCAGACTCCATCCCTGCTCCTCTTCGTGTCTTCTGTGTGACCAGCTCTGTAACGTGCTTGTAAAAGCTTTGCCGCTCCTAATTTTCCTGCCGTCATTCCCTGGCGTGGGGCTTGCTCCAGGGGCGGCACCAGCTGCGGCTGTATCTCAGGGATACGGGAGGGTGCCCCAGGCTCAGGTGGGATTTGAGGCTCAGGTGGGATTTGCAAGCAGCGGGCGATGTTTCTGGTGGGTGGGAGCATCTGTCAAACAATGCTCCGCCCTGCTTTACCTCTCCCCATCACTGATAAATTCAAATGCAAGTCAGAAGAGTCGTCCTGCAGAAGATCTTGTTCTCTTGGCAGTAGTCATCAAAGGATGGTGTTTCCTGTCTGTGTATTTAAGGTAGGCATTTCTGAGCGGAGTCTACACTAATCCTCTTGTCTTCATGTTGAAGAAAGCATCATTCTTTTAGAGAATTCTTGAGCACCTGCTTTAATCTGAGGATCTGTTTTTCATGGCATCCTGGTTTCTAGAGTGAAAGGCAGGGTGCTGCCCTATAGAATGGGGGCTGGAGTGAACAGCAGTACTGAAGCCTGTGACTACCTCCCTTTCAGCTTAGTGAGACCTGAAGGCCTCTTCTCCAGAGAAACTTGATCTGTCTAAACCTGAATCTTCATGCAAAAGCTTAAGCTAATAGATCAGGTGAAGTTTCAATTAAATCTGAAATCTAAAATGCATTAATTTAAAAATTAATATTTCTTTTAAATATTTATTCCTATTTATTTCTTGAGTAAAAAAAAAGTAATTTTTACTGATTATATTCTTTCTTTTTAGTCCAAAAGCAACTGTCTTTGCAGGCATTGTATTTTTTCTTCTCTGTTTGTTCAGCTTCATGGATCTCATTTTTCCTCCCCTTTTCAGGCTTTATTTTGCAGACAACTCTTTATAGATGAGTTCAGCATTTGTAGACCTTTGCAAGTGGCATGACGAGAAAGCTAGTGATCGCAATGTGTTTTCGTCTAAGGAACTTATTGATTACAGATGAGGTGCCAAACTCCTGTGAGATGTAGGTATGTCAATATAAGAACTGGCATACTGGCTAAGATGAAGAGGACTTCTAACACCATAATGTATTTTTCTATGATAGGGAGGAATGGTGATTAAAGAAAGCATAGAAAGCAGTAGAAAAATTAAGATAGAAGGTATGTTTTCCCATTCTTGATGGTTAGTGATTAAGGGTCTTCTTGAACTAGACTGAGCGATCCTAGCCATCCCGCTGATGGCTGGGAACTCGTCTATTTGGTTTTCAAACCAATTTGCACTCCTGGCTCTCATAGTCGTGACAGTGAATTCCACAATGGAATTATCTATGGCACAGAAAAATAATTCCTAATAGGGCTTATCCTTTTCTAGAAAGGAAAAACAACAGGTAATGTAACCTTTTTTAGGAGCAATAAGCCCTGAATATGCAGGAGTTTAGGAGTGAATGTACAGTTGCACAAAATGTTTAATTACTCCAGTTTAATTGCAGGCCACTTTTGGAAAGGAGCCATGCTTCCCCTGCACCAGGTACAGCAGTTGAGTGACTTCAGGTGGAGTTGGTCTGACAGAAGATTAATCCACCAGAAAAACTATTCATTTTCCTTCAGAGTAGCAGCCTTAGCACACACCCGCTAAACCAGGAGCTTGCGGATGGGCATGAAGAAAGCAGCAGGATGCAGGACCATCATCTGGTGACAGTCACTGGACCCGTCACTGGACAGGTTAAGCCAATGGTGAGTCTGCACAGGGTCTCAATGGCAGGAGCATTTGAGAAGTGTAGAGCAGCATATACTCTTTATCTAACTTATCGTATAGATACCATAGTCTTTTAGGGTTGTCTTATTGAGTGAGAAACTTGTTTGGTTTTTTATTTGACAAATTCTTCCCTCCTGGGCACAGCAGCCACCTAGGTTTGAACAGAACCCTAGGTTCATTAGCCGCAAGGAGAAGGATGAGCTTGTTCCTTTTGTGCTTTAGTTGGAGGATCCTCATAAATGCAGTTCTCCAATCTGTTTCCCTGACCTCACTTGAAAAAATATCCCACCAACTATGCTACAAATGGTAGCAACGATATTTCCTCCTCTTTACCATTGCTCTTCAGATTTTAAATTGAGATTTTCCACTACAACACGAAGCATTAATGCACTGCTGTTTTGTGTAATGCACAGTGCTAATCTGCATATTGCCAGCGCCTTTATGTTCCCGTGCTGTAGGGAAGAAGTAAGAATTTACTTGCAGACAAAGCAACAGACACTGTCAAGTGCACTTAGGTATTTGGATTTAACATCTAAATTTAAGTCAAAAGAACATTGCTTAACTTAATCCATTTTCCTTTGTATATAACTCATGTTATTTAATTAGAATAATACCAATTTTACCATAATAGTATTGGTCATTTAACAATATTCAACTGAAAATAAATGCGATAGTTAAAACATGGAAAGATCCTGAGTCAGCTAAAAAGGCCATACTAATAGAAATTTCTTTGTTATATCTCTTTACAAATTTTGTTTTGTTTTGTTTTGTTTTTCAAAACTGAGGGAGGGAAACACCTGAGTCTCCCTTCCCCCACTTAAAAGTCTGCATAGCTTTGTTAAGAAGAGGCTCTGAGTAATGCATGTGCTCCAGAGGAATGCTATGGTCCAGCTGCAGCTGAAGGACATCAGTGTCTCCAGTTGTTTACTTGCGGCAGACACAGGGCACTCTCATCCCTTCTGCTGAGAGTCTCTCCACATTTGTTTTGGTTGGATTCCCATCAAAAATGGTAGAGTGTAGGTCTGTATGTCATGACAGCCCTTGAGCAGCAGAACTGCCATGTTCTTCTTAGCCTCCAAAAAGCAGACACCATGATTCATGCTCTGATACCTCCTGCAGCATTTGTTGTGCTGCACCCGTGAGGGAACGACACACTTCATTGTGCAAAGCAAAACACTCTGCTTATTGGATGGTGTTTTGGAGGTGAAACCAGAGGAACTGGTAAAGGACCACAACAGAGGGACAGAGGCGGCAATATAGAAGATTTTCCTGTGAGAAGTTCTGCTACTGCTTTCTGTCCAGTTGAAATAATATGCCTGAGAGATGACTTCTCTATCCTAGACCTTTAGCTGCACCTGGGATCATCCTGGAGGGAACAGATACAGCTTTGAGAACCCAGAGGTGTATAAGTTTCTCTGCCTTAGATTCAGGAATGGTTTTCCACAAGAGAGCAGGAAAAATCCCATAGTTTTCATTTCCAGGGGTCACTGTGGGATTCACCACACTGCCATAAGGACTTGTAAAGAATCACAGGGGGAAAATGATCAAGTTAGACTTAGGTTTAGACAAACACTTAAGCACCTACAAAGCTTTTAAAAGTGTGAACAGTCTTTGGACTACAATACTCAAAGCTATGTGAGTGGCTGCTACCTTGAATCACAGCCATTGTCAGCAGCCTGTGATTAAATAAAGGGTAAGAGGAAGATTTGTATTCCAATTTGGAAGTTTTGCAATGGTTTTGAATTGAAGTAACACAATACCGAGAACATTCATTCGCAATTAAGAAGGGTAACTACATCCATCCCATTTATCGGAATAATCCAGACAGTAGACAGACATATACAGACTTCGCCTTCTGGATCCCTCTAGGCTGATGGAACAGGTCACCACAACCATCTGTTCATCACTATACTGGGCTGGTAGGTCTCAGAGGTACTGACAGACCAGGATGTGTGAAAGGTAGCTGCTTATGGTTCAAGCAAGAGATCAGTCAGATCTCTGACTGTCAGTGTGAACCATTCAAGCAAGCCAAGATGCATTTGCTTAAAATGAGATAAGAAGCAGCATATTTTTTTTTTCTCTGTGGACCCGTGGGATCAGTAATTTCTGTTAGGACAGGGATGATTCACCCAGGATCACAAGAGAACTTCTTGTGCTGGTACAGCTGGGAGCCTAGGGAGGAGTCTGTCATGGGCAGTTTTAAGCCATGACTTTGTTGTTTCATGTCTGTTGATGGAGTATTCGTCTGTAGAACACCACCAGGCCTGGGCATCATCAGCCTGCTTGCCTTCTCACAAGTACCAACAAAAAGTGAAAACGTATCTTTTCCCTTTCAGACAACTGGCCTGGGTCTCTCCACATATGACCATTGCTCTCCTTTTCTTTGGAGTCTCTTGTGGGCTCGTGGACAGTATCTCCAGTCCTTGTGGGGACAGTTCAAGCACCATAATTTCATTGCAAGGTCAGCAGCAAAGTTGTGCTGGCACAGGGACAGAGCTGCATCCTTGGCTGTGAGTTAAGCCAACAGGGATTGCTCAGACAACATTGCTGGGTTGACTGGGTCCCCAGCTGTATGCACAATTTAGTGCTGGCCCAGAGAGGAGCAGTGGGAGCTCCTGGCCCTTGTGTCCTCATCTCTGAGAGCTGCTCCAACAAGCATTGGCATCTGCTTCAAAAGACCCTCAAGTTGGGAGCAATGGCCACATGAAGGCTCTCAGTCACATGAAGGTGTCCATTTCCAGTTAATGATCAAGAAGTTTGGTCATCCGTGTTGTATTGCCATATCCATTTCTTCATTCTTTATTTGCTAACGTTATCTCTTCTCACATTCTCTGTCACAGAAAGATTTAGCAAATTTAGTAACAAACCTGTACCTGTAGTGAGTATACTATATCATAATTTAGTGGGAAAAAAACCTGAATTGCTTTGCAAATTTCACCTTAGTACCAATGGTGAATGGAGTGATGCTATAGGTAAACCAGGGGGAAGGACATTTCCCATCTCACTGCCAGGCACATGCATACCTAAAAGGGAAGCTACGGATCCTTTGATTCCTTACTTTTATATCAGTCTTTTAGTACTTCAGTCTGAGTTTTTTGTAACATACTTTTACATGTGAACTTTTAAACTTTTACGTGACATTTCAGTGAAAGATCATCGTTAAACTGAGATCTTAAATAAGAGATAATACTTGGACTATCAAGTTTAAAAATTATGGCTTTGTGTACACTGAAAATTGGGGAACCCTCTTATTACAGACAGAATGATATTCCTATAAAGCTATTATAGATGGCCACAGCAATTTTGAATGAAAATGGAAATAAAACCTATCCATTTGATCCCTGTAATTGCATCCACTCAGCTACATGAACTTACACTTCTAAATTGATTTTGCCATACAGGTCTAACTTTCTGTGAGACTTGACATAAGGTAGACATGGTGGAAGGGGAAGGCATGAGTGCTGCTGGTTGGGAAGAAGGAGAAGGAAATAGCTGAAACCATTTCCTTTTCTCCAGCTGTGCCATCTAGCTGTTTCTAGCTCAGATCAGAGCAGCAGACTGTGAATCAGAGTGGTAAATGAAATTAAAGAGTTAAAGGGAGCTCGAGAGAAGCAGGGGCAGTGTAGATCTGTGGAAGGAAAATACTTCCCAAAATGGATCAAAAATAACAAATACAAAATGTACTGAATGAACTTTTGTTTTTGCTTAAGATTAACTTAAATTTTTTAGAAGAGAAAAAAACACTTTCTGTAACAACACGAACCCTGTGTATATTTACCTGAGGCTTATAGAAATAGCTCATATGACAAGTCTGGCTCCATAAACTCCGCCTAAGGAGCCTGGATCAGCAAAATTCAATCTAGAAGCTGTCTATAAATTTATGAAACCTGTCTGAGGTTTCTAACTTAACTAATAAAGTCATTTTTGGTTTGTATAAAGATATAACAGTTTTGTACATTAATTCTGAAGTCCATGGAAATCAGTTTTTGGCATTCAGTGCTTTAGCTGACTTTTGTTTTAATTCTACTGATAAAGAAAAGCTAATTCAAGACCCGACACATAAAGTGAGGGCTATTTGTAAATATGTTAAATTACTTTTTTGATATCTTTTTGTCTTTTTTACTCACTGGAGACTTTCAGCAGTTTCATTCTTCAAATAAATCTTAAGGAAGAAGTTAAAGCAAGCAGTCAGCTGCTCGAAGGCTGATCAAGTAGTGCTTTTCTTCATGTTTCACTAACAGATGAACAGGCGATCCCATTTATAGAGCATACTACATGTTGACAGAGTGCATTACTTCATTTTGTCCTATTGGCAATTTGAGATCTTAACAAAACAATGCTGAGGTCGCTCTCATTCTGTATTGCCATCCTTGGAATGCAGCTTGGGTTTTCATTAACTCTGTCGCTACAAGGTACTGTAAATGGAGGCAGATTTTATAGGGGGAGTAATGAACATTAGAGAGCAGAAAAGTTGTAAACAACTTAAATTCTTTGTCCCATGCAGATGAATCCCTCTTCCTTAATATTCTCTGGTGTTCTCAGCATCTTGTGGACACTTTGTCTAATTGGAGGTGAATGGGTGGATAGTTTGCGAGGGCTTTGATACCTCCCAGCTGTTGTATGGGGAGAAGTGGTCTCAAACTCCTGCAGCCAGTGAATATAAGCTTCAATATAAACAGTAACAGTTTGGAGATTTAGCCCAGCGCTTGGCTCGCAGCATTCTGGCTCTGTTTAGGAGCACAAATCGCGTACAGGACCACTTCCAAGATTTCCTCAACTTTTCAGTTCAGGGAGAAGGACAAAAAGGGGAGAAAAAAGAGCACATCTCTACTTCACTGCTGCGTTATTCCTGCTTTCCTCTGTGCTCCCTTCATTGAAATCACCGGTATTACTGAGCTAGTGTAAAACTGCAGTGGATCTTTCTGAGGCCTCTTCTGTATGTACATTTTTGTGAGTCTTACCAGGACAGTTAAAGCAGTACAAGTCACTTGAGAAGAATTTAACTACAAAGGAACCGGGCGTCCTTATTGCAGAAGGAGAGGAGGCTGGTGGGGGATTCTTCAGGAATAGCTGCAGTGCTTTCAGTTCATAGCTTACCTTTTTCCAAAACAATTGCCTGAGAATCGGCTAGCATTTTTATACAACCCAGCCTTTCTCAAGCTATTTTGCCCCGGGGGAATCTTCCCCTCCCAGATTAGCATAAGTGTCATTGCTCAGTGCTGTGGCTTATACCACCTCTGGATCTGGGAGGCTATGGGCTGTGCCCTGCTTTCACTTTCCTCCCACCCCTGCAAAGGGAGTAGCCCCAGTGTGGGATATACTGGAATAACTGCACCCCAGCTATCAGGGATTTGGTATAATTACAGCAGTAAAGGATCCTGCAGCTTAAAACAATACAGGTCTGCAAGCAGAGAAGCTGCTTGGACGACTGCATGTCTTACATGAATCGTGCTTTCATGTTCTTATTGCTGTTTTAAAATCACTTTCTCAAGAGCGCAGGCACTCAGGGCTCCAGTTTCCAGGTAACAGGGAGAACAGACGCCCAAGCGCTGGATGATTTAGCCTTTCATTGAATGCAACTGGGAGGCAGTTGTGAGCACTAAGGTATTGTAAGCCTTCGGTTAAGCGCAGCTCTTTTGGCGCGAAGACTCATTTGTGAGAGTGGGATGCCATCATCACGGCACAGCAGTCACGTTTGGTGCAACTGTCGTCATGACTGCTGCAGGGGGACAACAGAAGTGCAATAAATACACCTTTTGGTCTGTGTTTACTGGGCTGTGCTTTCAGCAATGTGCGCTGCTTGGTACTGAGTTAGTCCATGAATCCTCTCAGGCAAGGTAGTAATCCGTTTTGCCTGGACACATAAGACAGGCCCTCTTGCAAATCCCTTTCCCAAGTTCCAACGTGTGTGCATTTTGATGTATATTTTGGGAACACGTAACCGTCGAAACAGGCTATCCTGCCAGCTGGGCAAAAGGCATTTAGTGTAGTCATTCCTTCCTTTGCATCTCACAGCTTGTTGCAGGGCTCTGTACGTGGACTTGTCTACAATGGCAGCTTCTGCAGGTGGACCCGCATCATCAGAGTACTTGGCCAGGTCTGGAAATGTATTCAGCAGATCAAACATGGTATCTGCTTTAGACTGACATGTCCCAAGCTCTTTTGAATCTAATATCTGTAGAGAGTAGGTGTTCAGTGACTATAATGGGGACTAAGGCACTTAACTCACGCAGTCACTGACAGGTGGAAGATGAATCCCACCTACAAGACTTGGACATGGTTGTTGGAAGTTTTTTTTCCCTACCTACTTTACAATGTCTTCAGGCTTAGGGTAAGAGTTGTCTGGAGTGTTTCATGTTATGTATTTCCCTATTTTTGCTTTGAGTGCTGAAGTCAGCTCCCTCATATTCTGTCTCACTTGTCATGACAGGTTGGGGGAACTTCTATGCCTGAATCATTTAGTGATTGAAGTTTCTTACTAGACAACAAATATGCTTTGATGCTTCTGCAGCCTCGAGGTAAAAATGACAATGGACTTAATAGCCAGGGAAACGGATGATCGAATAAAACTCATTACTGCTCGGAGCCCTCATAACTCTGAAATTGTAACCATACCTGTTACTCAGAACAAAACCAGACTGTAAATGTAAATTGTTGTAAAAATACTCATTGTTAAACCAGCGAACAGCCATATATACAACTTTAAAATACCTCATAAGGATCTCAGTGTGTGAGGTTATTGCATGTGATCCCATTTTATGAAGACAAAAGCAGAAATGTTTCAAAAGCCATTAATCATGGTAGTGAGTAGAAATTTGCTGCAGTGGAAGAAGCCAATTTGCTGGCCTTCGAATATGTCATTTGCAACTCCTTGAATCCACTTTTAATCAATCCAGGAAAACTATCCCTGGATTACAAGCAGGCTGCATGGAGACTCTGGGTTTACAGCTGTGAGATGATAATCCTCCCGGGCTGTCCCACAGACCAGGGCCTGGGACTGACTCAGAGTGTATATCTTTGGTTAAGCCCATCCAGTGATCCAAACCAAGATCCGGTGATCCTGAAAATTCCGGGTTCCCACTTCTAATGCTGGCTGCCTGGCATAACAGCTCCGCAGCAGCCTCCCCGGCTGCCTGCCAGGGCTTGGCATTGTCGGAGATGGCACAGCCCTGCAGCTTGCCAGTGCCAAGACCTTGGGGCATCACAGAACTGTGGCAAATCCTAATTCCATAGTAATTCCCAGGCTGGCTTTCTGGCTTCCCAGGCTCCTTGCCCTGGAGCTGGAGATGAGATGAACTGGGATGCCTCTGAGGGACTGTCACTCTGAGGGCAGTTTGCATGAGCGTTCCCCCAGGGCTCGGAGAAAAGGGGAATTTTTTTTAGGCTTATTGCTAACCTAGTAGACTATTTTGTGATTTGTCTTTTTTCTGGCTCAAAAGAAGTATAAGAATTTACAGTTCACGAGAAGTTTTAAAACGTTGGCTTTAGACTCAGTCGGACGAAAGTCAAATTATGAAAAGCAAAGTTCCTTCTCAACCAGCTTTTCAACCAGTTCCAGTGAATACTGTGAATAATAAAACCTTGACTTTTAATTCACAGTTGAAATCCAGAACAGAAGAACACAAGGTCTATCTGCTTACATCATCCCCAAATTATCGACAACTACAAAAACATGATGTTTGTAACCACTTCACATATAGCCTGAAACATATTAAACAATGCCTTAATTTGAAGAGGTTTGTTAACTTTATGAATATTATTATTGTTGGTCAGAAGAGGCTTGGTCTTGTTCCAGTCTTGAAATAACTACTTTTACACTGCAAAACTGGTTTATGAATTACAACATTAAATCAAAATGTACAGTAGTCACATTACTTCTTGGGAGGTTTTATTGTGTAGTTATTACTCTGCACACTAAATGGGTTTTAACAATCCTATACTACCCACAAAACAATTTTAAATAAATTTCAGGTTTGTGAAAGAGCCCTTCCCCCTCCTAAATTCTTGTCAAATACACAGATGGTAAATTTAGATAGAAGACCATGCTTCTATCCGTTGTTGATAAGCATTCCTCTTTCTAGTCAGAGTGAGCAAATTGTTTATTTGTAGCTTATTTGTTTCAAGTTAGTGTTTCTTTAATAAATTTTATACAGCTGCAATTTCTGTAAAAGTCATATGTAATGAAAGAAAATTGTGCTTTTCTCCCTCCCCAGTTCTCAGAAGATATTTTAGGGAGAAGGATAATTGCTAGTGAGAGCTCAGCTCAGTAATGCAGTTTACAGTGAACATGAGTCGCAAGGAGATAAACAAGGAAGGAAATACATGGAGATCTACCCACTTCCAGGAAGTAGAAAAATCTTCCAGTGAATTGTTGTTTTTCTGGATGTGTATCATTTACAGAGATGAGACTTCACTGAGATTTTTTGCTTGTATGCCTAAGCCCCTTAAGCTCTTTTGAAACTCTAAACCTGGAAGTTACATTTCCTTCCATTTTCTTCCACTTCTTTTTTTCCTCCCTTTATTTTTCTCCCTTTATTCCTGTCTGCCTTTTTAACTTGTTCTGTCAGCAAGGATAAACGAAACATTAAAAAAAAAAATTAGTCTTGAAACTGTTATTTATCTGCACAGGGAGCAATGAGTGGTCCCATTAATTTGAATTGCAGCCTTTGAGGAGAGAAAAAGATGGCAGGAAAACTGGTAGTTTCTTCTGCAGCTTTAAAACTGGAATGAATTTTAGTGACCTGTAAGGTAAATGCTAATTTTTGTTGAAAAACTGTTTCATGCTATGTGATAGAGTCATGTTTTTGATTTACAAGTTAGTAGTTGGGAGGTTTAAATCGAGAATGATGAAAAAACCCTATCCCGAAAGGGGAAAAGGGTATTAGGTCAAGAGTTAGCAAAACTCACGGACAGGGCTTTAAACTAGAATCGAAGGGGGAAGGGGAGAATACCAGGCCCATTGGTAATGAGCCTGGGGGGAAAGT
>JAOTQQ010000001.1:129803143-129840110 GCA_026546715.1 Gallinago undulata
TGTCAGTTAGGTTGACGGTTGGACAAGATGATCTTTAAGGTCCCTTCCAACCTAGAAGATTCTGTGATTCTGTAAAGATATTTTAGTGAATTTTCACTGATGCTGGAGATAGAGACCAATGTGCAAACATAAGGGATGCGAAGTATTTTAACCTTCTTCTAAAATACAAGTCTTTTAAAGTTCTTTGCCAAGCTGCTGATAACTAATAGTGCAGTAATGTGCACAATCACACACAGAACATCATTGGGCTATAAATTATACAGTATATATACAGTGGCCTATAAATTAAACAGTGTGTAGTGATTTATTGGATTAAAAATTTATGAATGTAGTAACTAGAATTAAATACTGGAGTGTAATTCTGGTGACACACCAGTGCTAATGCACTCCTAGATGCTTGGTAATAGCCTTTTGTCAGGGAAAAGTTTTCCCTTGTAATTGCTCTATGACTTGTCCATCTCTTATACCTAGTGCTTATCAGAAGAGCTGGTTTTGGCCCCAGGTCACATTACCTTAAATCATATAGAATAGTTTTGTTTGGAAGAAACCTTTAAGATCGTCAAGTCCAACTGTTAACCTTACACGGTGAAGTTACCACTAAACCATGTCCCTCAGCAACACATCTACAGGTCTTTTAAATACCTCCAGGGATAGCAACACAACCACTTCCCTGGGCAGCTTGTTCCTATACTTGACAACCCTTTTAGTGAATAAATTTTTTCTAATATTCAGTGCAAACCTCCCCTGGCATGACTTGAGGCTGTTTCTTCTTGTCCCATCGCCTGTTACTTGGGAGAAGAGACAGAAGCCCACCTCTCTAGAAACTCCATTCAGTTGGTTGTAAAGAACGATAGGGTCTCCCTTCAGCCTCCTTTTCAGCAGACTAAACAACCCCAGTTCCCTCAGCTGCTCCTCATAAGAATTGTGCTCTAGACCCCTCACCAGCTTCATTGCTTCTCTGAGTCTCACCTTCCCCTGGGGCTACTGTTGTATTGCTGCTGCTCCTCAGGCAGCAGCACCTCAAGCAGCTCTGGCTGACCACAGGCAGAAGGCGTAGGGAAGAATGGGGGAGAGGCTTCTCCTCTAGGTGCCATTCCTGAGAAAAACTGCTTCTCCTTCACCTCCTCACAGAACAGTTTGCGGGGATGAGTTAGTCATCTGGAGTCCAGTTTCCCCTTCCGGGCTTCGCAGAGTGGGACAGCGCAGGGGACGCGGGTGTGCACAGGGTGCAGTTCCTCTCAGCTTGCACCACCTGGTGCAGGCACAAGATGGGTGTTTGTGTGGGGGGAACACAGGCTGCTTTGTGTCTGCTCCTGAGGAATAAAGTGCTCACTTCCTCTCCGCCGCTACAAGCAACACTCGGGCAACTGTGCTCCTTGAGAGCTGTAAGAGTGTCATGCTCTTCTAGTGCATTAGATCTCTTATAAAGGGGTTTCAGACATCTAGGAAATTACAGCGATTGAGTTCTTTCTAAATAGGATTTCTTTTGTCTAAGAAGATATATGTCACTGTTTTGAAAAAGCATCTTCACGAGTGAGAAGGCACTTCATTCTTCATGGGCATTAAGTACTATTTCCCTTAGTTCTGTTACAAACTGGTGAGCAACTATCAACATATTTTGATAGGTAGCAAATAAATACTTTAAAAAAAGAAAGTTAGTTCTGAACAGAGAATTTTTGCAATGTATTATGCCTAAATTCTAATTCCTTAGTTTCTAGGTTTTGTTTATAGGGCTTTATTCATTAGATTTCCTTGTCTGACAGCTTTTCCCTCTTC
Source organism: Gallinago undulata (assembly GCA_026546715.1). Taxonomy (NCBI): domain Eukaryota; kingdom Metazoa; phylum Chordata; class Aves; order Charadriiformes; family Scolopacidae; genus Gallinago; species Gallinago undulata. The sequence goes on from JAOTQQ010000001.1 coordinate 129,804,920, forward strand.
TTTTTGGGAAATGGACTTAGGCTGTAACTTGTAATGATGGAATGAACATTTGGCCAGAGTAAGAAAAGTGCTAATTCCCTGAGGAAGAAGTGTGCTGCCAATATCACTCTTGGCCCTGGCTCAGCAGCTACAGAGGCAAGGCTTTTCCAGATTTGGAGTTAGCTCTCTGTGGAAGCTTCATTTGTATGCCATTAGAAAGGTCAAACAAAACAAGACCTTCATGATTGCTTGAAACTTTTCACCTGAAGATGTTGACTGTTTTTTCACCTGATAAGTACAGTAGCCCCTGCTTTCCGGAATGGAAAAAAAAAAAAAAAATCAAGATACTGAGACTACTAAGGACTTTTTGAAAGGCAAAGTGAGTTTTAAAGGCTGATCCCATAGCTCGGCTCCCAGGTGGGTTTCCCCCTCACTTAACTGCAGATGCCTGAAGGGCAGACATCTGAACTAATTGTCATGGACCCCCAGTGGAGTGAAGTAGGCACTTCAATTTATGTCATCTATTTTAGATGTCAACTGGGAATGACATAAATTGTCCACCAGATGTGTCTGTTTCTTCCCATGGACTAGGGAAGCCTAAGGTGATAAGCCAAAATGGAGATTGTAGATGTTTAATTTTAGGTGAGACAAATCCATTACTGCCATAAGGACCAATCTGGCTTCCCTCCAGTAACAGGGTGGATTTGGAAATTTTTTCCTACCTCATCTCATGTGACATCAGACAGCTTGAGTCACTAGTTCCAAGAGTCGTAGCAGAGAAGTAGAAAAGTCACTTCTCCCCAATTTCATAATTGTGTGCAGTCTGCAACTGTATAGCTGGTTTCATTTGTTTAAGAGCAATTAATGTTGAGGAAGCACTGAGTTCATAGAGTAATACTGGAAAAACAAAGCCTGGCTTCATTAATGATCAGCACAGTAAAATTCAATTACCTACTCATTTCCCAGCTGTTGTGTTGGAAGCAACTAAATTTTAGCTGAAACGTTGTTCATTCTTCTTTGCTGTTGTCAACAACAGATGATAAATAGAAGGAGTGAAGGTTTTACTGTAATCTACATTTGCAGGTGTAAAGCATACATTACAGCCTCTTAAAACAGTGTAAAGAACAACCACAATGGGGATCATGAAAAGCATTAAAAAAAAATGCAAGGAAGTAGTACCTCATACAATTGAAATGATTTAAAATTAATTACTGCAAATTTTCTGGTTTATATTGTGGGTTTTTTTCTTGAATGAGTAGCCTTGGAGTAAATTTGCAGGACGTTAACTGCAATGCTTTGAATCACCTGTTAAGAGGAGCTCACCTGGGAGAGTTTACACTTCCCAAAGTGAGTTGCATGCATTCCTTGGGTACCTGTTATCAGGTAAATAAAGGAGGAAGGAAACTTGGAAGGAACACCTGGGAGTAATCATAAATGAATGTGAATAGGGAAGGAATGTGAAAGGGGAGAAAATAGTCAGAAGAGTCTGAACTGCCCTCAAAGATCTATATGTTAATCCTAGTCGCTAAGTGGCTTAAAAGAGGGATGGATGATTACAGCTCAGTCAGTTACTGCTCCTTATGGACTAGGGGTGTGTTCCAAATCCTGTGCAATTTGAAGTTAGATAGACTCCTTGGGCGCCATAAATACAGTAAAAGCCAGCTTTTTAGTCACAGCAACTTGCTTTCAAAATCCAGAAAGCTTTTGTTTTAAAGTCTAGCCTTAGAAAACACCTTCTGTAACTAGCAGCTTGTTCTAAATTTTGTTACTAGGTACACAAAAATCTTGAACTGTACTATTAAATTTCTGAAAGCTGCAACTTACCGGATCATTTCAGATTTTGTAAGTGAAAATACTTTAAAAATCTCTTCTTCCTGTTTTTCTGTAGACAGAAAACCCCCACATCTAGTGAACTTCTTTTCTGGCTTGCCATTCCCTACTCCCCTGAATTAAGTTTTTGCCCTTAACTCTTCCCTTGCCATGGTAAAAAGTTCTACTTTCTCTGCTTGTGTATCTTTTTTTTTTTTTTTTACTTTCAGTCCTAGATGCATCAATGTATGAACCTGTCCCTATTGCAAAGGTATTTCCATGCGTGCTCTTCTTCTGCCACTATATCCTGCTCCCAACTAGACAACCTCCTGCTTTTCTTTGTGCCAGCTCTGGCACTCCTCTCCTCCCTCAGAGAGCTGGTTCAGCCTCCTCAACGGGAAGAAATCTGGGCACCCCATTTGCTGTATTGGTTTGCGACAAGCAGGGAGGCAGAAAGGAGGGAGGCAGTGGGGGAGGGGGATGAAAAGGGTTACAGGAGCCGGACTCCCCTTTCTGGTAGCAATGAATTGCTGGGTCAGACAAGTTCAACCTGCAAAACCTCACTTTCAGTCCTTCCTCTCTCTGGCTTCTCCCTCTGGGGCATTCCTTGCCTTCCTGGCTTTATGGTTTTCTCCTTTTTCCTAAACTACTCCGTTCCCTCCAAATTTCGCATCTCTCCCTTTGCTAGTCTTTTCCTGCTGTACTTTCTGGGTGTTTCTGGTCTCCTCTGTACTATTCTTTTCACTTTGGGGTGCTTATTGAAACATGTCCTCCTGACCGTGTTTTAATTCTGATGTTTAGTATTTCCTTTGCATTGACCATTTTCAGAACATATAGCTAAAAAGAAAGTGGCTTCTAGCTTGAGGCTAGAAATATTATATGCCTCTCCCCAGTCTTGAAATAAATAAAAAGCAGAACTTCAGGCACTTAGATACTTTCTTTTTTTTAAAAAAAAATGAATTTATTTTTTTTACTCTGCCTGCATAGAGATCCTGATAATTTGAAGTATTTGTTACATATTGATAAATAAGGTTTCTTTCTGTTGGGTGCTGCTTTCCAATACATGCTCTGCAACTGATCAAATATCTATTCTGCCTCGTTTTCCAGGAAGGGGAGTAGCACAGATCATTCACCCAAGAGACAAAAGTGGACTTTACGGGTAAATGCAGATACTGTGTTCTTTGTCCACACCAAGTTAACTAAAAATTACCTCCCTGTCCATGAGAACTCTTAAAAATTATTTCCTCTGCAATAGGAATTAAGATCCATGGAAGATTCGTAACTGGAAGCTTGTTGGGCACAGCGCATCATCATCAGAGCACGTAAAAACTTTGGCTCAATCCATTTATCTTTCCAATATGTATTCTGAGTTATTCTACAAATTATTTCCCAATCCTCCTTTTAATTTTCCTTGAAAGAACTATATTACCTTTGTTTACAGGTAACATAATGTGCTGGTAACACGTTTGCCTAGATTGTAGGTCGGAAACAGTAAAACTCATTAATTTCATACACGTCATGTAGAGCTAGAATAAGGCCACTTCCTCAGAGACAAATGAGAGTACCTGGGGGGGTTTACTGTGCTAACACAGATTTGTGCAAAGTGTTGAGAAATGATTAAAAAGATGGAAGTGGGCTCAGGAAATCATCTAGCCTGTCCCTAGCCTCACTCTGCTGAGGTCATGCCTAACCGAGGGAGGTTTATGTATTTTTAAACACTTCCATTGATGGAGACGCCATAGTCTCCCCAGGCAAGTCGTGCAGAAGTCACTACTAATTATAACACAGGAGAATGCAATTTCCCTTCAGAATACGTTGCATCTTCTGCAGCCTGTGTGAATGCGGATTCACAAAACAACGAATAGGCAGTGAAGTCGTGCTTTGCTTTCCAAAGCCTACGTGTCCGAGAGTCTCGAGCCAGCCCTCCCAAATCAGACGTTAGAAAAACATGAATTAGAAAGTTAAGTTTTGTTTGCGCCTCTCTCGACCTTTGGATCTTCCCTTGCGGGACCCGGGGCCGTCCCGCCGAACTCCAGCTGCTGCTGGGGACCGGGGCGGGCGACTGGGATGCTTTGCCCCGGGGACGAGGTGGTCGGGGGCTTAGACTAGCACCTTGCTCGGCGGGCCCTGAGACGGCATCGGGGACTGCCCGCGACGGTCGAAGCCGGGGGTGGGTACCCGACGCCTCCCCTCCCCTCCGGAGGCTGGTAGCCCGCCGGGGGGCTCCCTCCGCCTCCCGGGTGGGCCCGCAGGTGCGGGCGGGCTGAGCGGGGGCGAGCGGCTCCCGCCGCGGGGGAGTCACCGGCGCTGGGCGGGGGGACGGAGACAGCCGCCCCTCCTTCTGCTGCCGCCGCCCGGCTCTGCCGAGGGGCTGCCGGCTCCCGCGGCGGGGCGGGGTGGAGGCAGGAGGGGTGAAGAGGAGGAGGAGGAGGAGGAGGGGGAGGAGTTGTGGGGGGGACGGGCGGGAACCCCCGCGCTACCGCTGCTGCTGTCGCCGTCTGAGGGCAGAGCAGCGCCCAGCGCCGCCGCTGTGTGGAGGGAGCGGCCCCGCGGCCATGGGGGACTCGGTGTTCAGCGAGAAGCCGGCACTTCGCTACGCGGTGAGTGTGCGGGGCGGGAAGGGGCTGGGTGGGTATGGGGGCTGGGGCAGCGCGGGGAGACGCTGCCCCCACGTGTGTGCCGGGAGGCGTGAGTCCGTCCGTCCGTCCGTGTGTGCGCACAGGCACGGAAGCAGCCCTGGGAGGGTGAGGAGCGGGGCTGGGGGATGCTGGTCCTGGTCCTGCCCCGGCGGGGACCCGCGGAGCTGGGGACTACCCTCTCCGCTTTCCCGCGTGGGAGTTTGGCGCTTTGCTGGAGATGACGTGAAAACATATCTCTTATGTATTTTAAAAACATTAATAAAGAGCGCGGTGCCGGCCGCGAAGCAGAGCGCGGCGGTGCAGCTCCTCCTCGGGGGGCGGTGGGGGGTCCTGGCGGGGTCCCGGTAGCCCGGGCCAGCTCCGGCTCGCACCCTTCTCCCCCTTCTCAACGTCGGGGTGACCCCCCAGCACCAGAAGCGCCCTCGGTAACTGGTTCCGGCACCGTTCCCGCTGCATTTGAGGTAATAACACCATATTTTATTATTTCCTTCGCGAGAGGTTGTGCTGCTGAGAAGCCACTTCCTTTCTACCAGCCTTATTAGGAGCATTTTCTCGGTTGCTCGGGCAGAAATAAATAAATTAAAAAAAAAAAAAAGCTGCATAAAAACATCCAGCTGCCTCCTCTCCTGAAGTCTTAAATAAATGCTAGCACGAGTAATAGCATGCGAGGTCCGATGCTGCTCTCGTTTAGGATCGTGTAAATAACGAATAATTTTATTGCTGTTGCTGAAGTTTATGTGGGAACTGTGGGTCAGAGCGGGCTTGCTCTGGTCCTGGGAGGCGCGGCTGCTGGCACTGTAAGGGGGGGTTGGTGGGGGGTCACCTGTGGAATACGCTGCGATGTGCTTTCCTCGCTTGGTTCGCTTTGATTCCTTCAGCGTTGGCTATTAAATTAAGTTTCTTTTTACGCCTTTTTAAAAATCTTATGTGAACTGTTTAGAGTAGAAGAAGTTGTTTGTTTTTTTGAGGGGCAATGCCTGTCTTTGTAAATACTTCCATACCCACTCAACTGTGGGGGTTACTCAGTACATTCAGCTACTGTAGAAACACTGGAGCTTTTAGAGGCAATGGCACATTGTAATATAGGAGCAATAACTCTTGTGTCATGTATGAGCAGCGACAGTGATTTCTCCGGACATCTAATTACCATGCATCAAATGAATTGGAATCTCTTCTTTTAATAGGGTAATTGCCCACTTCATATTTAGACACATAGGAGATAGACCAGTGACCGTCACGTCACATGCTACCTCCATGAAACTTTTATTACTTCCTGTGATTGTGCCTGTCAGTCTGCCATTAACCACTAGTTACAAACACATTATTGTTTCTGTCAATTGGCTATCAGTCCATTTTCTTGCCTGCGGCCAGCAGCAGATAGTGCAATTAAGTTCAGGTCAGCAGGCATGCAAAGAAAAAGGCAAGATGGCCAGCTGCCACAAGATGACCATTACCGCTGTCGCAAAATCACTGCTTTTTGATTTCTGTATATTGCAGCAAAGGGGAAAATGTGCACCTAAGAATAGCACTTTAAAATATTTTTTACTATTTTAAGTTATATTTTAATAATAATGTAACAACTCATAGATCCATCTAGGAGGTAAGTGACTTTTGCAGGTGATGATACTGTTGGGTTTTTTAAAAGAGAATGTGGATCTGGATGCTGTGCATTAGCCATGCATATGCTTAATGTGAAGCCTATGAATAGCCTAATTGGAAACAAATGCTTGCTGACCTGAAGATAAGCTAAGACTTTAGAGCTTTGTTGGATTGAGGCCTCAGTAATTACTACTATAATGTAATTTGGTACCATTCTCGTTAACTTTGAATAATTGTGTGGTGTAAATATGAATCAGGTTCTTAGATTGTTTTGATATCCATGAAGTAAAAATTATACAGTGTTGTAGGATTTAATAGCAAGTACTTTACTGGCAGAAGAAATTATAGTGATTTCCGTAGTGGGCTTTTCTGCTTTTCAGGACTCCTAATTAAAGTTTCATGATTTCCGTAGAAGTGCATAAGGAAGCATCTACATTAGCATCTTGGCTTAGATCAGCAGTGTGCTTTTGAAGGGAATCTCCCAACCTTCCCCATTTGTGTGCCTTGGTTCGTATCTCAGTCCTGGAGCACAGGAACCGGTACTTGTTCAGGTGATGGTGAACTGAGGGGATGTGTCCCTTGTGCTGCCCAGTTGGTTTAAACCTCTGAATCTATCGCTGATACTGAGGTTACCTCCAATTCAGATGTCAGTATTTTGAGAAAAGAAGAATATTTTCCCTGCCTCCAGCAGCATTTGGAACACTGTCTTGTCTTGCTTCTTGGCTCAGCCTGTGTCCAGCTTTGCTGCTGCAGTGGGCAGACTTGCAGCTCCCTCTTAGCATCTTAAATCCAGCTGTTTGCATGGAAGGATGGAGGAGACAAGGGAAAAAGTTCGCAAGGGAAACTATGACACTGGTGAACCGCAGAATGTGTTCTGGAGCACCGAGGGAATTGAAAAGAGAATAATAGACATTTTCCTCCAGTGTTCAGTTGTAGTAATGCTAATTGTTACTCTTAACAAAATTAGATTACAGAATAATTGAAAGTGGAATAGTGAGTTTGGTGGTGACACTGTAAAACTGTAAGCTAGGACTGTAAAACTCTCCTCTTGAACAGGGGACCCAAGCACTGACATCCTCCTCTAGGCTTGCTTGCATTTTGCAAGAATTCATTTTTAAAGAGAGTTGCTTGCCTTTCTGTTTTTAAGACACACTGCCTAAAGACACTTCAGCCTTCAGCCTCTCACAGATTTTGAATAACAAAATTACATGCTGCAAACAGACGACACTTATTATAGTGATTGTAGTAAATCCTGCAAGTAATTTTTCTTACAGGACTAATAAGTCTGTTGCCTTCACCTAGACCGGTTGTCTGGTTCCTCTCTCTTTGCAATGAGAGCAGACCAGGTTGGTGCATATCCAGATCAACCATAATGTACGTTTGTAGTCAGGTTTGGGGAGGTGAGGACGGGTGGTGGGATTCAGGTAGTGCTCATCATGAGCATAAGTTCTTGCCCACCAGGCTCTGTAATTTAAACATCTCTGCTCCACAGGAGGCAACTGCATATTCTCTCATATTCGAAGCACTTAAAGGCAGAGTTAACTAGTTAAAAAAAATTAAATCACACTGTAGGTGGTGTTTTCTAATTAGGAAATTGTGAAGAATATTTCCAACTTGATCAGATACAAAGTTACAGAAGATGCAGTTAGCAGTAGAGGAATGGTTAAAAGTCAAATTTCTGGCATCTGACTCTCAGATTTTATTCATCAGAGATGTACGCTGACCTCATTCATGTTGGATGTTTTGCTGAAGGAATATGATTTCCGATTGCTATTGAGCCCAATCCTTCATTCTTTGTTTGGGTGAAATTCCCAGTGCTGGCAGTGATTCACGCTTACACTTTTGCAACATTTGAAAGAGCATATATAAATATAGAAAATGAGCATTATTTGTCGCTCAATAGTGATCTCCAAGGCCAAGCTTTGATTGGGATTGATGGAATCTGAAGTGAATCCAGCCGTTTTTTATCTGCTGTGCAAAGCAGCTGTGAGTTAACGTCGAAGAGCCAGGGGAAGGGGAAGAGAGGAAGCGAAGACCTCTCATGTGTGTCACAGGCTTTTAAATAGTTGCAGGAAGTAGATTTCAATTCAGATCAGGTCATATTTTTTACAGTGCTTCAACTCTTAATGTATTCCTGGGGCTGAGGACACGTGGGTATTAATGTCCTTTCTCTTGAGGACAGGAGAAAAGATGGGGACAGATGCAGGCTGAGTTTGGCAGGGCTTGCTAGGTCAGGTGCAGAGCTGTGCTGATGTGGTCATACTAGTCTGCCCACAGATATTTGCCAGGAATAGACGTGACCTAAAGTATGGAGAAACTGGCCACCCCATGTACAGACTGTAGGAGGTAAATCTTCCCTTTCATTTGATTTCTCTGCCTGTCTTAACGTAGTACTACCTATCTCACTGCAGCGCAATTACAGTTCTTATAAGAGTACTTATGAAGATGCTGTTTAATAAAACTCCATGTGAGTGTAGCTTCAGGGCTTTTATTCAGAGGAGCACACAATCATTTGGCTCTGGTTAGGTGATATGCTTCCCCAGTACAATTTATGCTGATTGCACTTCTCCAAGAGGGGATTTAATCAACCAGCAGCAGTCCTTCGTAAAGCTGCTGTACGGATGAGGTTTTGTGCTCACAGAGCTGAGGAAGTCTTGCCTAAGCAGCGAGGTCTTGTGTGGCCAAAATCAGCATCCTGTGCCTGGCAGGAAAGTTAGCCATGTAGATGAAGTTCAAGACAAGAAAGGAGGATTTTGGTCTCTCTTGTGTCCTGTTGTGGTGATTTTTTTTGAGCAGGGTGTTCATCTGGTCCTTCTTTATTATTTATATTTCTAAATAAAATTTTTCTTCTCTTTCTAAAAGAACTGGCATGTAGAAAAGCATGCCAGCCTTTAGGAGATGTTCAGATGTGAAGGTGGTGTGATACAGAACTTCCTTTAAATAAAAACATTGGCCTCTGTGTGGTCAATACTGCCCTCACAGGCTGATGGTTTGTGTTTCAGTTCTGTTTCCCAGAAACTTTTTGAAATTTGGAGGTGGATTTTACATTTCTTTCAGCCTGAAGAGTGAAGCCGTGTAAATGGAAGATGATTGAGGTCACAGATCTATTTAGATAGTAGCTTCTACTTTTATTTATCTTCAGTTGCTAATCAGTTACATTTTGTACCTGAGCGTCTTTGTATGGAACTGTGAAGAAGGTGGTTACTTTCTTGTGACACTTGTTTCTATTCACATCAAAATAGTATTTTTGCTGGCCAGAGCTCTCCAAAACTTAATTTATTTATAATTTAAATGCCAAATAAAAATAAAACCAAAGTCTTTTACGTGAAATGCTTACGGGGTCTGTTGAACACTTTTGAACTTCCTTCATTTGTCTAAGTATCTCTGTCACTCACCGAGTAGAACACCTGTGTGAGAGCTGTTGGCTGCTCTTGTTCTAATGGAATACCTGTACCTGCAGCAAAAATACAGCTGAACTCTCAGTGACTTGGAAAAGATGTACTCAGAGTTCAAATTTCACACTATTCCTGCCTTTCTATATTTGAGAATATAGAAAGCCATTTCACTCCATGCAGTGAAATGACTTTTTCTTGCCTAGGGAATAAAGGAGGTGTGCATGCATTGTATTGCTTACAAAAAGAACCTGACAGCCTTTCTGTAGCAAGCCTTGGCTGACGAAGCCATGTGGTTCATGTTCGGTTTCTCTGAAGGGGTGTCAAACCTTAATGCTCCCTTGGGAAGTGCCTGGGTCTTGGTGGGCACGGCTGACTGCAAAAGAAAAATAAGTAATGGTTTTCTTTCTAATGATAACTATCCAAGCGTTATCGACAGTGCGCAGTTAAAAGGATTTCCTGAATATATCATCTGCTTAAGGAAAAAGTGTTAGGAATTGCTAATGCAGAATTGAATATTACATCAGTACTTAAATAGACGGCAGCAGAGTTCAGTTGCTAAAGGCAAAGTAAGTAAAGCTTGGGTTTGTTCAGGCTATGGTGCCCTCAGGTATGCAGGAAGAGTAAGTGCTGATCATAACTACCCGTGAGATAGCCTGCTCTTACTTCATACTTGGATGCTTTACATTTTTGAAGCAGGTGAATGAGTCTCGGAAATGATACCGAGGGCTGTTTGATATTTTGTTATAGAATCAAACTGTTTACTGTTAAGTAGCATCTTTATATATATATATCTATGTGCATGACTTTATCTGAATCTGATTATCAGTCACCTTTGCTACGCTGCCATGAAGGTAGATGATCCCATGATTTTATGACTGCTACTACGTTGTGTAATTCCAGTACATTAAATCCAGTCTTCACTGTTTCTATTTACTGTAGATGATCAGGTTTTTTGAAATCAAGCATCTTGAATGGCTAAGTATATCTCTATAGATACCTGGTGTGTAGCACCCAAACTTTGGCCTGGGCATCTTTCAGTGTTGATCAGGGTATAATATTTGCAAAAGCTTATGTATTTAGAAAGTTGATTACATTGTCTGGGGTGTCACAGGTGATTTAGAGACCTAAATTAGGTTCTGTTTAATGTTGATTATTTTCTCTTTCTGCCTGCTAGTTCGTTAAAGCTCCTGTTATGCTCATCTATAGGTGACTTGGCGTATATGTGCAGTATCCTTGCAGGCTGAAATTCTCATTTGAGTGGATTATTGTATTTTTTCCAGTCAGGTCCTACTAATAAATATCCTGAGGCTTGCAAAGCACTTTGTTGTTTAAACAGAAGCTGTAGAAAAGAATCTGAAGATAATAGTTTGATAGATGGATTTTAAGCTTGCTTAAAAGCTAATACTTTCCAGGTAGGGTCTTGAACGTGCATAGTATATAGCACTCCATGTGTGGAAACCAAACCAAAAACCAAACCCACAAACAAACTGTGTAGGAAGAAAACCTTAGGTACTTGCAGCCTGGTCCTGTTCTCGCTGAAATATGTCCCGTCTCTTGAAACAGATGTTGAGTCCAGCTTTGTGAAGAGGCCGCACCCTCTGTTTCCCTTGGCAAATTGTCTCACATTCCAGCGACCCTTTCCTTTTTTCCTCTGTAGTAAATTGTTCATGTCCTATATCATTGCAGGCTGTCATTAATATTTGCATACTGTGTCTATGTACCCCTTTAATGTCAGCTTTGTAGCCGCGTGTGTTGAATGTTGGAAATATTCCCCGTTTCTGTGCAAGTTTGCTTACATGAAAGCGAGTGATTTATTTTAGTGCATGATATGGTACTGAGGAACTTGTGGCAGAACACTGGAGACTTTGTTGGGTTGCAAGCAGAGATCTCTATGAGTAATTGGGGAACCCCCTGATTAGCTGGTTGCTTCCTCTCCCAGATGTCTGTTTCTGTGGTCTCCCTTGTGAGTGCTTTCATACTCGGCTTCGTAGCCTGTTCCAGCATCTGAGCATATCTGGACAAATGGTAGAAACAGGTGGTAGGAGATAAAGAGCATGACCTGGCTTCTTTAATGGAGGGTAGATGTCTTCCAGGGTTGCAGCTGCTGAATGTCTTACTTCTCGCTCTTTCTGCAGTATCTTGCAAAGGCAGGGGTAGGAGCAATGACCTGTGGGCAGTTGTTTCAACCCATGAGAAGTAAACATGAACCTCAGGAGCTATCCCTTTAGTGCTGGATGGGAGATGCTCAGGTCTTGAGAAGATGTATCTTAATGACATATTTTCACTGGAGATATGACTGACGTGCACCTGCTTAGATCTCAGCATCATTTGGGCGGCAGGCAGTGTATCTTAACAGTTCTGTTCAGCTCAGGAATTAGGAGATGACCCTTTTTAGCAGGGAGCTGCTGACCTTGTAACCTCAGAGTTGGATTGCCTTGGTGCTGTGTGCCTGGGGCTGCTGTTGGAGGAACACTGACTGCTGCTAGAGGAGGCATAGCACCATGGAAGAGCTGAGCATTGCTTCCCTCGCTTACACGTGCGGGTGATGTACAGAAGCCTCAATCATCCAGGAGCAAACGGTGAAAGATTTCACCCACCCCCGTGAGATGTCATGCGAGTCCATGAGTCAGTCCTGTTCTCAGCAAGTCCCGGCACCTTTGGATTTAAAGCCACTGGGTTTTCCTGAGGTGGTTCATAGTCCCTCTTCTTCAGCAGAAAGTGAACTCCTCCTGCTCAGTCTGTTGAGCTTCAGGGCACATAGTTTTTTCTTTCAGGCAAGGATTTTGGTGGTGTATCCTTCTGGCAGGTAGCTGGTTCAGGGCTGCTTTGTTTCCACGTGGCTGGGTCAGCCTGCCGTTGGGTGTTGTGGCTGGAAGAAATGAAGTTGCTAGTGATGGGCTTTGTTTTCAGAGTTAATGAGGAGCATCAGTAAAAATTCCTTTAAATATTTATAGCTGCTTTTTTTTTTTTTTTGGCATCTCCTTGTCCTGAATTATATTCAAGAGGACTGATGTAAATTTGAAATTCAGTCTAAAGCCATAGGAAAACAAACTAATTAAATGCAAAGTTGAGAACTTTATTGCCTCCTTACCTGTCATATTCCAGAACGTATCTGTATTTCAGTCAGGATTTTCCGTGCATGACTGCACAGCCCATGTAGAAGCAATGTCAAACTCTATATGAAAATTTAAGGTAATAAAAACGTTGCAACAGGGCAGAGTTAATCTCTCTCAGAATCACAGAAAAGAGGTAAAAAAGAGCCAACTGTGCAGTCCTTCTCCCTAATTGTACATTATTCTGTCAAATATTTGGGTTACTGACTTTAGCAAGGAGAATGTGAATTGCTTGCATTTATTTACAGAAGAGATGCTCTTGTCCTTTCTGATTGCTGATCAGCTGATGATTTGCCTTCTGGCTAATTATGGAGACTTTTGGGGAAATTCTCCCTGCTGTGAATTTTCTAATGGAGAATAGTTGTCCCAGTTCATGGCATTGGAAGTGGTCCTTGCAAACCCTTAATTATCTGATAGAGCTGTAGTCTTTGAAAGCATTTCTTGATGTAAGAGATTTGAGAGTCTCCATTTATTGAGTCTTTCTGCATGAATTTGGAGAATTTATTTGTTGTCAGTGATATTTTACTTCTGGAGAAGGTACATAATGGCTGGAAAGTATTTAAATCCTTCAGTGGTAGAAGAGCATTTCTGGCTATAAATTACAGTTGTAATAGTGTGCCTACTAGACTGTAAATTAGACTGGAGTTAAGATTGTGACCCTTCCTGCAGTGGAATGAATTTGGGTTTTCCCATAGTGGATGTTGCACCATTTTGTGTCACTTTTCATTGATGCATTTCCATCACCCATTTAAAGTCACCTAATTCTGTGTTTGCACGGGTGCAGGCTTTCTCAAACCCAGGTAAGCAAGAGCTCTTTTTGTGCCTTTAGGTATGTCATAGTGGCATTCAGACTTCTTCTGTGGAGTGATGGGGGGGGGAAAAAATGACGCCTCGGATTCTCGAATTTGTTGTCTTTCAGTGACTTTTAGATCTGCACAGCTGAATTTGAAAAGATGCCTTTGCTAAGAGCAGCCCTGTGCGTTCAGCCAGCTGAAGCCTTGGGCTATTTCTTTGTGTTTTATTCCTTTCCCATGCGGTGTTGCCAATACAAAATACTCAGAAAGTGTTACTGTGTAGCAAAATTCTTTTAATGCTGTTGCAGCTTCTGTTTCTCTGCAGGACTGAAAAAGGTGAAGGTCATTATTTCTGTCCCTAGACTAAATAGAGTGTAATTGAAATGCACAGAGATCACATCTGAGAAGTAACAAGCTGCTGGTTTTTTTTGTTTGTTTGTTTTTGTGGTGTGTTTTTTTTTCCCCCTGTCTCTTGATCATGACCCCAAAGTGTTCGGCAAGAAATATTACTGCCAAGAAGCCCTTACAGTTATTATCTATGGCTATAAATACGGTACCTGTTACCTTAACTTGCATGTAACACTAAGCAGAGTTTACTTATCTCTTACTTGTGGCTTATTTTGTACCGGTTGTTTAAATCACTTGCCCTTTATGTAGAATGCATGCCTGAAAAAGGAATTCCAAGTGGAGAAACATCATTGAATTCCTTTCCTTTAGTAACATGGTTCTGAGGATGGTTTTTTGTTTATTGCTTTTTTGTAAAGTTTTCTTAAGTTCTTTCTCTTGCAAAAAAGTGAGAAAATGAACTGTTGTGAAATACGGATGCTTTGTAGGACATCCACAAGAATTTCATAAAAACTCTGGGCCGAACACATTATCAGGCCAACTGATCCTGTACTGTTTCTGGTGGAATATTTTGACTTTTTAATTGGTTTTCTGGTCTTCACTACATCTTTGATGTTAGAATAAATATAATGCAATTGACTATTGATAATTATTTACTCTAGTGTGTGAGGTGTGGCAAATTAGAACATCCCTTTCACTACATGTCATGATAATAGCAGGGTTATTCACTTCTCCCAAGTTCTGTGTGTGTGTTCATGTTTAATTTGCTGACACATGTTCTCCAAGATAGGTTTGTTAGAACTGAGATCTTCGTGCTGTTCTCCTTTGTTAATTATATTACCTTTAATTTTGCTGGTGTCCTTTTGCAAGGTAGAGCTTTGGTTTGAATGCTTCAAAGTCACCTGTGCTGTAGGGCTGATGTTCAAATCATTCCCTCCTTGTTTTTCCTCTTGTCTTGTATGGTTTGTTGCTGTATTACATGTGTTAGTCTTGTGTTTGAGACACTTGTGTGCTTGATCTCTTATCAAACACTGTTACTCTCTTAAGGGTGCTAGGCCAGGCTAAGTCAAGGTTTCGTTTTACACGTATCAGTGTTTTGTTTACAGTATATCTTACAAATGCATTCTCTGAAGTGGTCTGAAATGCTGCAGCTTTGCTCACACTGAGGTCTGGAGTGAAACAAACTTCATCTTCACTGAAAGTCGGTTCCAGTCATCGCTTCTGAGAATCCCAGCATTTGCATGCCTGCTTGAAAAGGGCGAGGATGAAAGTTTCAGTGTTCTCAAAATTACCTGTGCAGTCTCTGCTTAAAATAAGGTTTTATCCATTTCCTCTTTCCATTTCCATTTGTACACGGCCTCTCTTCAGCTGCAGCATTCCCTGTGTGTAGCTTCCCCTCTGCTCCCCAGCACAAAAAAAGCTTGTTACCTCTTTCTTCCACACAGGCATCTGAATCATCTGTTAGAAATTACTGTGTTAACTTGTACCTCTGAGGTTTAAGATTCTGTGGAAGCTCAGGGGATCTCTGAATCTTTTTTTTTGTTGTGTTTTTTTTTTTTTTTTTTTTTTCAAATAGTCCAGCAGTAACTTATATCCTATAATGAACACTCAAATTGTGGACTAATCAGTTTTTTTCCTTCCCTAGCGTGCCTTGCGTATTTGTGTTATGTTGTGTATATGATTACATTTGAAAACATGGCATTTTGTCAAACCCTTTTATCAGTATTTTTAGTTCTCAGGAGTTCAGTAATTCTTCTTTCATCAGAAGCAATTTGAATCCTATTTCTGTTCTTGATTTCATTAAAACATCTCATCCTATAAATTTCCTTTAAAATGATTGGCAATATGTACTGCAAAACTTTGGAGGGTTTTTTTTGTATGAACTAATACGTTGGTGTATTCTGTCCTAGACAAACTAGCATTAAAAATATGTGTTTCTTGCTTTAAAAAGCCAATGACATTTCTTTTCTCTCTGGTAATCAGCACACAGGTAGAGTTGAGTGTTTGAAAGCAAGCTGTTGGTCTGAAATGTATCTTGTCATCTTAGAGCTATTTCAGTAACTACAAATCAGAAACAGAGCGTACCCCTGTTTGAGCAACCATGCCAGGTTCTTAGGGTAACCTTTGTGTTGCCCCTTCTCTTTATTGAGCATGTCAGTTCTGTAGTTTTTAATGACAAAATTTATAAGCTGATAGGAGCAGGTATTGTACGTAGCTTGCTGTGTAAAGTGTTTAATGTGCATTCAGAGGTAATAGAGTTAGGAGTGTGTACGTATGTCCTTGGTTTTTGCAAATAACCTTGTTATGTTCTTGGCGATTCATCTTGTTTTCTAGCATGAAACTTTTTTTTTCCACCTAGTGGTAATACTATTCAATTCACTGTTAACTCAATAGAATTGATATTTTTCTAGAAAGGATGCAAAAGCAAGGGGGAAAAGAGGAGTTGGCATTTATTCTGGGCTAAGTACCTGCAGTTAATGGAGTTACCATGAGGAATTAATGTGTCTCGCTATTCATATTCTTCAATTCTGCTTGAACTGCCCTCTAGCTATCTTTGTGTGTCCATTTTAAAGCAAGCTTGAATGCAACTTTAAGCAGAGTGACTGGAGCAAGGCAACAATAAATACTCTGACTCATCCCAGTGCCTATTTAGGTGTTTAGACAGATAGTTAACTCTAAGTGCAGTTTCTCAATCTGATTCCAAATAAGCAGATAAAGAAACAGGCGTTTTTTTGATTGCATTGATCAGGCAAATTAGGTTGCTTATCGTGAACTTTCTTTGAATCTCTTCAGGGCTTCTCTGCCTGAAGCGGGAGTGAGAAGACAAATGGCTGTGTATTCCCTGTTATAGCTATGTTTTATGAAGAGGTTTCTTTGCATTTGGAATTGTCCTTCTTATCCCTGTCCTTCTTACTGCACACAATTCAGATGGTTCCAGCCCTATGACTGGTGCTGTCAGCCTCAATGATGGCTATAAATAAGCAGACCTGGTGAAGCCTGAAGGACAGGAGTATTCCTGCCCTACTGCATTCACCTGCTCTCAGCTACAGGTGTGTTCTCATTTGTTTCAAATGAGAGAAGTAACAGGGTGTTTGGGTGGGCACTCTAGATGATGATCTAACTGGGTGTCTTCCTGAGCTCTGTCCTGCTGGTAACAGCCTTGCTGCAAGACCACCGCCTCTTTGGCCAGCATGAGTGTAACACTTGAAAAGAGTTCCTTGTATAGAAACATTGCTGACATTCAAAAAAGAGCTGGAAAAAAATGCTATCCTCTTGTGTTTTGTGAATCCTGAGTCTTTTCAACTAATTGCCACTGTCTTGGTTTTCATTAGTCCTGGAGGTTGTTAGCTCCCAAAGGCTTCAGCTGCAGCTTTGTTTGTTCAACATCACTGAAGAGTAACACTTGGCGATTTAAATTATACATTCATATAAATATTTCTACCTTATAAGCAACCCTGCTGACACAGCCACATAAGTGAAGGCTGAGCCAGGAATCAGACCTACCTTTCCACCATGTCAGTAAGGAG
The DNA here is from genome assembly GCA_026546715.1 of Gallinago undulata. NCBI lineage: Eukaryota > Metazoa > Chordata > Aves > Charadriiformes > Scolopacidae > Gallinago > Gallinago undulata. The sequence goes on from JAOTQQ010000001.1 coordinate 129,822,120, forward strand.
TAATGCCCTTTTTTTTTTTTAGGAAAAGAGACCCTTGTGGGTCTTTGTATCTTTCTCTTGTGTGTGTATATATATTGCAATGTATTAGCTACATACTTGTTTGCATTTTCCTGCTATGTCCTTTTATTTCTTCTCTGCTGGAAGTATTTAATTTGAGGTTATCCATAAGATTACCCGATGACCACATTACAATTGATCTTTAACAAATTTCATTGGCATCACCACCACACGAGACAGCGAGCAAGGCTTTCTGGTTGGCCTCTTCAAGGTGTAACAGAAAACGTTCCCTCTTCCTAGAGGATGCTTAAGTGACCTTGCTGAGACCAAGTTCAGTTATCTATTTTGAAATATTTTGTTTATGAGTACAGGCATTTCTTGTATCCTATAAAAAGACAGCAGCGTGCCATTTTCTGATGCAAAGTTAGATTTGCTGGCATAATACCTAGTTGTGACTATGGACCTTTGTGACATTTTCAGTGTTGGTGTTATTGAGACCTCGCCTATGAGTTCTGGTCATTTATTTCTCAGAAATCCTTTTCCTTAAAAGCCCTCTCTTTTCAGTGGCAGCTTTTGTCTTTCCAGAAAAATAATTTCAAATAAAAAGAAGGAATTAAAAAAGAAAGTTGCAGTTTTGACAGAAGCAGAAGTAATTGTATTGGTTCTGGGAATGAAAAATACACCAACTTGGAGAAAAACCCAAGTGCCAAGATATGTGTGTGGGTAAAACATAGGTAAACTTAACAGTAATAACATTGATGAACTTGACTTTTACTCACAGCTGTGCTTGCAGAAGGTTGCTTCTTCTACAGCACATAGGCTGAATCTGATGCATAAAAATAATTTAGCCAGAAGTTTCTTAGGTTGCACAATAGTTTCAACTGCCTGCTGTCTTCTTTTCATGCTTGTTGCCTCTTCCCTACTTCAGGATGAAAACTGTGTCTGCCATTTGACTTTGTGCTGGGGAGAGTCTGCTGTGATCTTACAGGCCACCATGGAGTCTTGGTTATTTTAATATTTGTGTCAGGAGTGTTTGGTAGTTTCCTGGCTCATTTACACTTCCCATGGATTTATACCTCTGAAGTGTATTTAAATTGCTTCCTAAATGACTTCTGAAATGTGTGCTTCTAGTCCTAGTAAATCTATGTAGGTGTAACTTGAGCACCAAGGAAAATTGTACAATAGGGGGAAAAAAAAAAAAAAGAAAGAATAGCTTTGCTTGAGTTCCTTTAAACATCCGCATGCCCCCTATTGCTTTGGTACACATCTTCCTCCCATTTGTAGTAGGCTTAGATTGTTTTTAGCACTCGCACTTTACTCTATTTCCTGAAGACTGATGCGATTAGCACTGCAGAGGGACCAGAGGAAATGATCTCTTCACTGAGTCTATTAATTATTGTTCCCCTGAGAATGTGTTTCTTCTTTGGAAAGAATGGCAATAGCAAACAGAAAAAAGTGCTCTGGAAACAAGCTAGTGTAATTATTACTCACGTATTGGGCAAATTAGGGGACTGATCTTTTTCTGAAGATTTCAAAGAAGCATATTCGTTCTGTTTTGATGGAACTTTTAATAAGAAAGTCACTCTTTGATCCTGTAATTCTTCATACATGTTTGAAACTTGAAAGTGACTTCTTAGGAAGGAAAATGTTTGGAAAGTTTAGCAAAATTCCACTTGGCCAATATCTAGGAATGTAAGATGTGGGGGACCTCCTGAGCTGTGGGTCCCTACCCCTTTCTGTTGCATGCAGCCACGCGTAATCCCTTACATAAACACAGTGGGCTCTGTGCCTCAGAAATAGTTTTTCTTCAGTTCACTCCTTGATCTGAAGGGCTCTTCCAGAGCTCTGTGACCGATAGTCATCTTTTCATATTGGCCTAAATTTATTCTGGGGGCAACATTGCGCCTTTGCTGCCCTGGTATTTATCCAAGTTTTGTCCCCCATGATTTTGTTTTGGCTGAGGAAAGGGAGCTGGCTTTTCGCTGTGATGGACACCTTTGTTCTCTGCCTCTACCTGGAAACTTTCCTTTGTGCTTGCTGCTTTCCTCAGGTGGACTTCATGCACAGTGGAAACCAGTGGCTGCCTGGGAGGGCAGAGTGACAACAGCTCTTCTTGTGGCCTGAAGTCAAAGAGAAAATGTCTTCTGTCCCAATCCCTCCCCCACCCCAACTATAAATGGAGCCCGAGCTTAGCAGTTGACATCAACGTTGCAGTTCTTCATTTAGATGAATACTGCCCGTGGAGACCTTTTTAACTCATGGCCTTTTTTTTATTATTATTTATTTTTTTTATTTCCCATCATTTAAATAGGTGCCCTAATCAGCCTTATTCTTCCTCAGAAGACGCAGAGACTGGGATCTTCTGCCACTGCAGGCAGAGGAAGCTGAACACATAACCCGTCTTTCTCATTCTGCTGGAGTTTCTCTTGAAGTGTATTTTTCATGGCTCCTGGTTTTGTGGACAAAAGAGGGAGAGGTGGAGTTGGGAGGCAGCAAACTGTAGATACAGGCAGTGAAAAAGGAAGAAAAAAGGGCAAAACATTGATGAGATAGAGAAGTGTATAGCTGAGGAGACCTCACTGTTGTTGTGTCTGGAAGTCAAGCAGTGCCCAAGCACTGGTCTCTTGCAGCCCCTGCTGCCCCCCGGAGCCAAAAACTCCTGGCACTTGGAGTAGCAACTGTGGAAGACGCTCCTAAGTGCCTCCCTACCACATTAAACCATAGTAAGAGAAGCAGATGTTTATTGCTGTGGGGAAAACTTTTGCTCACTTGGACAGGTTGCAGTACTACCACTGTGACAATAACTAATTTTTTGGGTGGATAGCAAACAGAAAGCTCCAACTTTTACGTTTCCCATAGTTATGGATACCTTGTCAACGGGAAAATCACACTTCTTCCTGGAACTACTATGTGCATTTTACAAAGATGACTACAACTTCGAAGACATAAAGTGAACTTCTTCAGTCTCCTTCCTCCCCCTAATTAATTCGCTTCACTAGTGCTATTCTTTCTGTTTTGTCGAATTTGAGAAAACAAAAAATGTAAGATTTAAAGGACAAAGAACAGTACATTCTGTTTAAAGAAAACCTGTTGAGAACTGAGTTAATTTAAAAATGACATATATTTTCCATTTGTTTTGGCTTTATTCCTCTCCTAAATGTCTACATTTAAGATTTAAAATCATTATCTTTGTGCTAAGCAGTGGACATTTGTGCTGTACATGCTCACCAGGGATATGTTGCATTTTCTGGGGGAAATGTAATACATACTTGTAAAATTTTAAGGATGATATTACATTAAGCAAAGGGTTGTGTTTTTTTTTCCACATCATGAATCTGAATGGGGAAGAAGAGGAACAGATCTATGTGTGCTTCATTGTTTAAAGTGTCAGTGAGCCAGCTCTCTCCTACGTATTTTTCCCCAGGGCTGCAAAATCTTAGTAGCACTTAGCAAAATGTTCAAAGGAAATACATGCTAATATGATTTTAAGTACAGCATAAGGCATTTTGATGTACTGACTCATGCAAAGCGTTAATAAATACAACTGTACTCAAATTGCTTAAAACCTGCTTCCGTTATACTACACAGGTGAGAGGTGCTTCTGAAACACCCAGTCAAGATTAAATTGTTATCAAATTTGTCTATCTGTAAACATCTACCTAATGTAGACAACAGCCTTCTGTTAGGTCAGGTTGGCTAATTCTCTGACTTTTTTTTTTTTGGCAGGAGGGGTTTAAGAAGTTTTTAAAAGCTTAGTGAAGTTTATGAAGTTTTCAATTTTTCTGTCACTAGGAGCACTCTAAAAATGGATTCTGATGAGTTCTGTATGAAATAAACAATTATGTTAGTTGTCCTTCCCAACCTTTTCATGCAGTGCCAGAAAGGCATGGGAGCAGTGAGAAGGTTATTCCAGTTGTTGGTGGCCTGGAAGACCTCTTGATTGGTGTGGTGGAGCAAATACCTGTGCACTCCCCCTTGTCCTGCTTGATGTTTCCTGGGCAGGTTTAAGATATGAGGTGCAGTGGGGTGGTGTTAGGAGTCTGCTGTAGATGCCAAGCTCATCTTTGCTCTACAAGTCCTTAAAGTTACTAGAGAAGGAAATACTTCTGGGACATACATGTCTATGGGAAACTTTTACTTCTTAGAGAAGATACTATTAATAATGATAGGAAGGCTATTTCTGGATGTAGTAGTCAACATATTTCTTCTCCTAATAGTCATTGAATGAAAAGATCACTCCCTTTCAGGCTTAGCTTTGGTATGTAGGAATGACCTTGTGTAAGAGCTAAGAAAACAGTCCTCGAGCAAATGCTTATAATTTAATTAATTTGAAATAGAAAGGTAAACAAAATACACTCAGAAATCAAGTAGAAATAATTACAGTAACTAAAGAGATCAGGGGGAGACAACGTTTTACTTTTTTTTTTTTTTCTTTAAAACAAAGTCTCCAGACTGTCTGAACCTCACAAAATGTTTTATTGGAGATGCAAATAATTAACTGCTTCAGAATAAAGGGCAAGCAGAGATTCTGCAAAGCAAGCAGTGTCTTGGAGTTTAAAGGTTTCTGTGAAAATTTCCAAGAGTCAATCTGGGCTCTTTACAGAGGAAACTGATGCAAATAAAAGAGGTTCTTCAGACATAAGAATGAGGATTGAGATGAAGCCACAATGCATTGAAGGTGTAGTATACCTTAAAAATAATATAGATATAATTTCAAAATGAGATATATTTTCAACTTCCACTCATAATAACAATGATTGCATTGGAGGTACTGTATTAAAACCAAGATAATTTGTGTGAGTGAAAGCATGAAAAAGAGTGTCTCTGATTTACGAATAAAACCCAAGTGTCAGATCTTCCTGGATACTGAGAACTATATGGTAGTCATCCCTAAGTGACTGTAAGAATGTCACAAGGTCAAAAGTCGTGTGTATGTTTTCTTCCTCCTGTCTCAGATTGATTGTTCTTGTGAAATATATTACTTCTCTCTGCAAGTCTTGTCTTCACTGTTGTGTTAGAAATCTCAAAATATCATAGGGGACTGACACGTAAAATTTAAAATCCAATTTCAAGCATTTTTAACAGATCACTCATTTCATAACTGCTCACATATGATTGGAGAAAAATAAATATACTTCGTGCTGTTGAGAAGTGGTGAAAATGTGACTCGGGCATCTATAAACTGTTTATTTGGACATCAGTTGTGTAAAAGGCTTTAGAACAAGGAAGTCATTACTAAAGTCAAGGAATAATGATGAATGGAAGATGAGAGGAAAACGAAGCATAATTTTACCATAGCCAGATTGTCCCAGAATTTGAAGGTTATCCTTGATAGTTGTTGCACTTCCGAAAACTGTGGAGTGGTTTTTTTGTTGTGTGTTTTTTTTTTTTTTTTCCTTTTCTAAGCGTGAGCCTTGTAGAATATATCAGGTGTTAGATTTTTGGTAGAGAAAGGGAAGCATTTATATCATTGCAAATAGCATTGGTAAAGTTTCACTGGGATTCTGTGTACATTCCCAGTGTGCTATGTTCACAAAAGAGAAATTAATGTCTGGAGGAATCGAAAGAAAACATTTAAGGAAATAGAGGTACTATCATCTTAAGGACTGGAGAACAGAGTTTAGCCTAGCGAAAGGAAAGATGAGAAAGGTGTGATTATTCTTAATGACAGAATAAACAGAAAAGAAGAATTCTTTCTGTTAAAGTGCAGTGACGACAACAACTAGGCATAAATAAACTCAGGTTAGCAATTATGAGGGTTCTGCTATGGAAGCAGGGTGTATCTCAAACAACCTTTCAGTCAGATGATGCTCATCTTCCTCATCTCATGTTCTTTTATCAAGAGTCTTGTCTGGAATAGGAAATACCTGTGCTGACCTGAACTTGTGGGGTCCACAAGAAATACTGGTTTTCACAGAAGAACTATATTAGGTTAAAAGGATTGAGGAATTTGTGGTGGTTTCTCTGTGTAAGGGCTATTTGCATTGTGTGTATCTGTTCAAAGACTCTTATTCCACTCTTGAGTAAATGAGAAATAAAGCCTTGTGTATCCATGGAGACAAAAATGTGCTAGAGGACATAATATCTTATAACATTTTTTTAGTTTTTTTCATCTCTAGTCTTTTATTGAATGGAATGCATTTGCAATGAGGGCAGATCACTTCATAAGACACAAAATCCTATGTACCAAGTGGTCTTCTCGGCTTTAAAGTACATTAATATCATGAAAGCAGGAAATGCAGAACTTAAGCAAACAAAGATTGGTAGTCAAGTGCATAAGGAAAATGAAGATTGATCTTTAGTGTCACTAGGGCAGAAAAATAGCTTGTAGTTTTAGTGCAGTGATTTAATCCAATCCCATTTTTCCCACTTTCCTGTTTTTACCACTTGTAGGGTACTTATACATTTTAATCTTATTATTTATTTTATTTTATTATTTATTTTAAGATTTCTGCCGGGTGGAAGAAATGTCACTCAGCCATCCCTTCCTGTCATTCTGAGGAATGAGATGGTGTTTTAGTCGTTATGTGTATGGGCACAGAGCATGGTTTTATTGTTGTAGAGGGATAGAGAAGGGCCCTGGGAAGTGCTAGCAGACCAGTCCAGCAAATATGTGAGGGTTGTGTTTTGGTGTGGGTTTTTTTTTTTTTAAAGACAGAAGCTATGCAGCCTTAAAAGGACTTGTTTAAATTTTTGTGTGTGTGCTGAATATGTCAAGTTTGTAAGGAGCCAGCAATTCTCACGTCCTTTTAAAGTGAAAATTATAGAATACTTCACATACTGTTTATCACCAAAATACAGATTCTGCCTCTTGCTGTTTCTCACTAAATTCAGTTTTATGATTCTACTCCTAGAATGTGGACTGTTTTCATAATTTGCCATTTAAAAATGGGTCGGGAGGCCAGGATCTTCTGGCTTCTAACAACCTTGACATAGTGCACTCAGAAGGACCCCCTCTCCTCCCCTTCACCCTGCAAACCTAAACAAGTCCTTTTAAGGCTATATGAGAAGGATGGCTGATAGCTAAGGATATAGGTGGTATATAAATCATTAAATAAATGAATTAAATAATATGAGAAGGACTGGAGTGAAGTGGAAAGCAGAAATGACAGCAGAATTGCAAAGCTCCATAGAAATTAGCTGGAGGTTTGATGCATTTTCTGGCTTCTTTGCCTTAAAATTGGTTCAGATGGTTTGGGGAGTGTATGGTATATTCCTGCTGTATAAACATAGCTGAGCTAGGGTCTCAAAGAAGGATCTTAAGAACATTTTACAAACATTTGGTAATTGGCTTGCATGAATTGCTAAAGAATGCAGTGATGGAGGCTTTTTGGGTTTCAGTGTATATGATTTGGTAGCAGGGAACTGATTAGTCGAGTCCTCGTTTGCTTATCACTTTTCATTGCTTCCTTCACTTACGGTTATTTTCCAGTAGGCAAAGCATGTGAGCCTTCGAACAAAGTGAAAAATGTGATTTCTGCTTCCTGTGTGCATTATGGATCTGGCTTTTCCCATTTTGAGCTCTTATGATTAGGTTGCACGCTACACTGAAGTTTCCTTCCACCAGGCACTGTGTTTCACCACCCATCGTTGCATTTAATGTGGTTCCCCCTCAATGTGTGGCTTTACTACAAAATGTATGTCTGGTTAATGGGCATGAGGTGCTTGGCTCTGCAAGCTGATAGAGCAATCTTGTTTTCTTTTTCCTATTCTAAACGTTATTAATTTAGGTATTAGCATGGGTTTAATGCAGTATCACTTAGATTAGCAAAATGTTAAAATCATTCCTGTAAATCAAATCCCTTAATGCATCTTCTCATCTGTGAAACTCCTCTGGAATGGCCTTGGCTTAGCCACGGCTGCTCTCCAGCATTGGTAACAGGCTCTGAGCTGTGATCTGGCTATGAATAAATGTAATGCAGGAAAGTTTATCCTGATAAAATTTTTGGCATTACTCCTATTATACGTGGAACTTTTTAAAATGTATTTGAGTTCTGTGCGTGGTTTGTAGCATACCTCTGTCTGCAGGACTGTGATCCTAATCCTTCTAACATGAATGGGAGTTGTTTCATTTCTCACCAGAGTCAGCTGAAAAAGTCCACAGTCTCCTTTTCCCAAATATTGCTGGTATGTGAGACACTCCAGCGTTGCTTAAGCATTCTCAGGTGTCTGAGAATTTACCTCTGGAAATAGCTTTATTACAAGACTGAGTAGTGGCTCTTTACGTGGGCATTAAGTTCTTTTCTAATCATGACACAGGAGGCAGAACAACCTTTTCTACTTTATAGGAGTCATCAGTATTTTATTACCGATAATTATTAACATGCCATGCTACTGTACAGACAGTACAGGATACAGCTAAAACCAGTTGTCGGTAAATGCTTGCAAAACGTGACAAGTTCATACTCTTTACCTCTATTAGCCAGGAACACTAGCCTGATTGAAGGCATCAAGACTCATGCCATCTCTTCATGTTGTTCCCTCTTTAACATTGAGTAAACTTCCCTAGCTTTCACATGAGTGAAAGTCATTGTCATGTTTGCCATGGAGTACACAGTTAACTAGTTCTGCACATTTGAATCTCTCTCTGTGGGAAAATGTGGCCAGGAGACACTCTGTTGGGACAGAGCTTTTGTGAATAAAAGGGTCTTGGCCAGAAAGCAAGGCAAGAGACTTGATGAGATCAGCGCTGTTCCTGATTGAGTCTTGGCATCAGACAGATGCCAATATTTGTGGGTTTTGAATGGAGCTGCCCATCAATAACCTGGAGACCAAAGGAAAGATACCAGTCTGCTCTGGAGGAATTTCAAGGCAGTGAGAGAACTGAAAGCTCCTCAAAGGAAAAAATAGTCTGGCTTATCTTTATTGTTTTGTGATTTTAGGAAACGTCAGCTTTTATTTTGAGAATTGCTTTCTTTGATTTGCAGTAAAAGACCAGACTGTTTCCTTGGATTTCTTCCCTAGCACACAGTTTTGGGCAACTTCACATTCAGATTTGAATCCAAATTCTTTGAGTCAGCTTCATCGTTGGCATGAAACAGTAAAATAAAAATCTAAGTGTGATGGATTTCTTTTAAACAGGTTTATTAGCTTATTAATTTCTTGGGTAGTTTGGTAATGAGTTACTCAGGCAAATGTTTTTATTATATTCTTTCTTACTTCATTTTTTGTTTGTCCCCTAAAGGAGAGATCTTGCTTTTGGCAGTGGTTTTTATTGGCCACATTTATATGGAGTACAAATACGCAGCCAGTATGCTTTCTTATGCTGCATAATGAAAAAGTGTGTGCTATCGTTTCAAATTATGAAAAAATTTGTTTTCACAATAACTAGGAATATTCTGTGGGGTGTGATAATTTATCACAATAGGTACTTTTTATTTCTACAGTGTACTAAATTAGCATGTTAATACTCTTTAAAAATCCAAGACTGACAGTGAAGGGTTGGGGAAAATAACACAATGTACTAGTTTGTTTTTCTAAATGATATTTTGCTACTTATTTTCTCAGCTGGTCAGTAAGCTACTGTAGATAAAAGTTTCTGTTTATCTGACAGAAGAAGTTTTATGGGTTTAAAACAGTTTTTCCTTCCTCTGAGTAGGGTGGAGAATGCAAGTAGTAACTCGCTCGAGTCCACTGATAAACCTCACTGAATGGCACTGTCAGCTTAAAAAGCATATTTCTTTATATGCGTTCTTGCAAGTTTTACAAGTACTGTCTAATATGAGTTGTACCAGGGAAAGATTAGACATTACTTTTTTTCTTTCTTTTTATTGTTTACAGAATTAGAGAATAGTTAAGATTGGAAAGGCACGTCTAGAGATCATCTAGTACAACCCCCTGCTTAGAGCAGGGTTGGGTTGGTCAGGGCTGTGTCTAGTTCTGGTTTTGGGTGTCTCCAGTGATGGAGACTCCACAGGTCTGGGCAACCTGTTCCAGTGTTTGACCACCCTCACAGTAAAAGGTTTTTGTATGTTTAAGTAGAATTTCAGTCTGTGCCCACTGTTTCTTGTTCTTTCACTGGGCACCACAGAGAAGAATCCGTACTTTCTCCCCCATCAGGTATCTCTACACGTCGATAGAGCCCCTCTGAGACTTATCATCTCCAGCTCTCTCAACCTCCCCTTGTATGAGATGCTCCTGACCCTTAATCATCTCTGTGGCCTATTGCTGCAGGACTTGTTCCAGTAAGTCCCTGTCTCCCTTATAACATCTGGCCCTTCAGCCCAGAACTGACCCCTGTATTCCAGGTATGTCTGACCCAGGCTGACTAGAGGGGAAGCATCCTCTCTCTTGACCTGCTGGTGACACTTTGCCTAAAGCGGCTTATGCAGCTTAGAAGGCTATTGGCTGCCTTTGCTGTGAGGGCTCGTTGCTGGCTCAAGTTCTTGTTGTCCGCCAGAACTAGGACCATTTCTGCAAAGTTGTTTTCCAGCCCGGTGGCCCTGCTATATTTGACTTGTATGCTGGGTAGTTCTTGCATCACGCCCAAGTGTCCCTGGAGTTCTAGCAGGTCTGCCATGATGTGGGCCTGGCAGGCAACCTTATCATTAAGTTTGTGTACCTTTGTGCAGCGTGCCTACACTGTCCTACAAGGTGGCATGGGCAATCTGCACATCCATCAACTCGTGCAGCATTTGACATCTGTAGCTGGTTTATGAGCCTGATGATGGGTACTTGACATAACTGCAGTGATTAGCTAGGAAATAATTACAGTGTTCTCAGTTTGTGCACACAGTGTAGACAAGAATACACAAGCTTGGGCCTGCACTGAGCTTTCTCTATCTCGGATACCTTAGTGTCTTAACTTACACCAAAAAGTGAGCTAGAATCTAAAACATTTTGACACAAGGTCTTGTACTCAAAAACCAGTGTAGGTCTGTTGTTATTATCTCTCCGCTTTCCCTGAGTGGTTTATAGTTGCAAGTCTTCTCTCTTTTTAGTGTGGATCTTTCACACCTATTAAGGGAAAAACCCCACAAAGTCGCTTGTAAACCAACAAAAATTGTTAAGATTTGGGAGCAGATGTGGTACCTGTAACTATGTTTAGCTTCCTATTTAAGTTGTGCTTGATTGCAGCTCAACACTCGTGTTTTCATGGTAATGAAGTAAAGCAAGCTGGAAAGCTTTATGCATGTTTCAGGAGCAAGAAATCCTTCATGCAGCTATAAAAGACGTCTTGTGAAATCTTCATCAAACAGGAATAATGTTCTGAAACAAAAGCAAGGAAATCAAAGATGTTCTCTGAGATATTCTTTGCAACTTTACACCACAATGCTTTTAAAAAGGCATTAAATATTTATTTGTCAGATGCAAAGATGTAATTCTGCCTTTCTGCACGCAGAAGACTGTCAAAATGATAATCCAGTTTTTCCAGTCAATGCTTTTCTTCCTCTAAGTAAAGAAAAATTATCCATATAATGCCAATACATGAAAGAATTAATTGCTTAAATAGCAATTAGTACTAGTAATAGGCTAGTACTCAAAAGTACTGAAACCTTGAAGCCCAGCCTTGAAGAGAAAGTAAGAAGTCAAAGGAGCAAATTAAATCTTGTTGTCGTCTTTTTTTTTTGTAACCCTGTATCAGCTAATATTGCCTCTGTGTTTGGAGCCAAAGTACTTAAATGAATTTGAAAGTCCTCTATAAAACTATTTTTTTCTTCCTCTTGACTTGCTGCCAGCAGATGGTGGTGGTTTTTTTTTTGTCTCAGAAATGTATAGCATTTAAAAGGTTTAGTTATTTTTAGGTTCATAGTGGCATCGTAGTCCTGAAAAATTCATGTTGCCCTGAATTAGGAGGATGAAAATTCATCAGAATAATGAAGAATTAAACTTGCCTTTAGCTGATTGTCAGCAGGCAGTTATACAGAGTAGCAACTAGATAAGGAATAGAAAAGAAAAATAGCTGAATCTGTATATTCACAGTTATAAATATTCAATAACTTTCCTGGAAAATAGCAGTTTGGTCCAAAAAGCAGATGTACTTTGAATTGAGAGTTAAAAAGTATTTACATTGGTTGTAAGATCCCATGAAAGACTGGCAGTGTCTTCTCACCACAGACTCGTGATGAGCCATGGTACACATGTAGTGAAGAAGAGCACAGCTGTTGCAAGAGAATAAGCTAGTTCTGAAGTCCTGAAGCAGCTGAGATAAAACCAGCTGGACCAACCATCACCACCCAGTGAAAGGAAAGGGGGAAGAAGGAGCAGAGTGCTGAGTTCTTTAGCAGAAAAAGGAGAATGCCTTTTCTCCCTTTTGTAGGAATCCACGGCTGTGTTCCCCAGTCCATCAAGGAATCTCTTCTTTGCTAGAATGAAATTAATATTAGAGATGACCTACTAACTTTCCCACTATATCTTTACAGAAGTCTTTATACCTCTCTTTTTTTTTTTTTTTTCCCACAGTTCCCTCAGTGTCTCAGTCAAGGTGATCAAGGCTGATTTCCACGTACACCAAATCCTCTTTAGTCAGGCAGTGTACGTGATTATTCTTACGCTGGATGTATTTATAACTAACAGGACCAGGCTCAGTGTATCACTACATGAAAGAAAGGCTTTTCTGGCATACGTCAGTTAAATCATCCAGATGGTAGAAGCTACTTCTCTGGGATTTTTTTTTTTTTTTTCAGATCCTGCTTTAGGAATTGTTTCTTCACTGTTAGTACTGAGAAGACAGACATGGGACCTTTTGAGGGGTAGCAGTCGGCGTGTGCTTTATGCATGGTAAATGGCTGAGTGGGTGCCACTGTATTTGCATGTTACCTGCCACAGTAAGAGTGGGAGGAGTAACTTCTTGTTGAGCCATTTTTGAGGGGGGAACCATGCACAATGAAAGCTCCTTGTGAGTGTACAATGGGAATATAAATTTTTGTGAGTATAACTAACTGAAGGGTTTGAGGTGGGGTGTTGAAAAGGTGGAATGCTTTCTACTTGTGACTTGTCACCTTGGGTGAAAAGATTGGCCCCATCTGTTGTTATTTAAGATAATTGCTATTTGTTCTTCAGGCAGGGTGATGTTTTCCATCAAGTAGTATTATCATATCTGCTTTTGACTCTCCATTACTTAAAATACTGTCAGAAGCTTTCCTCATGCATCTGGTATTTGGTAAAGGTGTTGGAGCCCAGCTCTTTGTTGTTTTTACATTTAACTTTGAGAAGACATCGCTGATGACAGTCATGTTAGGGAAGAGAATGAGGAGATTTGGTTGTTTAAAAAATATTATCTGAAGGATCCTTGTTGTACTAAATTTTAACATGTAAGAAGAATGTCTCTTTTTATATTGATGCAACTGAGGAACATGATGGTGTCTAGCAACAATCTCCCTGTGGTTGCCTGCCCGTGCCTGACCTGCCCGTGGGCCAGAAGGATGTTCTTCCCTGGTAAGAAGAGGGGTTGGTGTGACAGTGGTGTGTCACACAGAGGAGGCGCTGATGGAGAAAGTGTGCATTCAGCCCTGTGACGCGTTGGGCTGGTGATGTAATTGGTTTATGCTGGGAGAAAAACTCTTATTACACTCTAGTAGAATGGCAAACCACAATCAAAACAGTTATGTCCGTATACAATGTGAAGAAGCTCGTTTAATCCTCAGGCAAGTTTCAGAGGTCAGGTCCTTTCATCCCATGGCCTTGTCTTGGCAGAGGCCGAGTGCCGAGGGAGAGCCCCATCCCTGCTCTGTAATTCCTCCTCCAGACAGCCTTCCCAGCCAGGAAAGACTCTGTCTCTCTCTGCTGTCTCTATCTCCCTGGACCTGGTGAATGCACACAGAGAGCAGCTATGCTGGAAATGTGTGTTGCTTGATCGTCTTTTAAAGCAGTTCTTGATGACTCGATTCCCTTCAGGCCCCCTGATCTCCTGCCATCCTAGCCGGGGCTGTGGACGTGCTGAGGGTTTAGGGAGTCAGGACACATGGATGCTGCTGTGGCTGGTGGCAGATTGAAGGGAGAGAGGTGTAGGTTTCCAAATAGGTACAATGGGATGCTACCACACATGACTGGGAGGTGAGAGGGCTTGATTTACTGGTGTGTGTGAATTAAATGGAAAAGGAGAGCTAGAAGGCTGAGAAAATGGCAGACAGTGTGTGTATGGGCAAATGTAAAGCAAGACCCGAGAAGAGAGAGAAGGGCAGGAGGATGTGGTTAGTCTGAAGCTGCTCCACTTGCTCAAGAAAAATGGAGGCAACCTCTTTTGGTAGAGGAAAGTTTGAGGGAAGTTTGAGGAAAGCTGAAGGATGACCACAAGCTTATTTAGGCAAATGCTATCAAAAGTGCTTGTAAATTGTTTATCTTTCACCTGATTTTTAGGGTGTTCTAGATGTGTTTTGCTCTCTAACTCAAAAAATGAGAGAGAGACTGTGAAAATCTGGCTATATGCTAGCCCTCAAGTTTTCACAAGCAGAGAAGCAGAAAGCATTGGCTCTAATATAACCTGGACCTTCTCAGAGTAATTTCTATAATGGTGGTGCGCTCAGTTTCCCAGTTATGTTCCTTGTAAACGTGACATTCAAAATATTTACAAGAGCCACTGCCTTGGAATGTCTCGCTTAGCTTTGGGATGGTGGGGACAAGTGGCTGTGGTGGCCTCTGCCTTCTTGCTGCCAGGTGGGGTGGCTGTGCGGAGTCTCCATCTCATCCTGAGCTTTGCTTTCCAAGGAGTTTAATGCTTGTTTATGGTGTTCCAGCCAGCTTTTACGGGAAAGTCACGTTAATTCACCCAAAGCAAGCTGTAGGCGAATACAGCTGAAAAGATACTGAGAACTGCATGGATTGAAAAGGTAGAGATTTATTTGAAGACAGGACACTGCTCTCATTTCCCAGAATACACATAATCAAGGAGACAGGATTACCTTAAATGAGTTGGCACCAAGAAATAAAAAGCCTTTTTAGGCTTGGTCTCAAGAGATATGGAAAGTTCTTGTTAAGTATTAAGCATCCAGAGAACCTCTCGCCTTTCAGATACTCAGACCTTTGCAGGGTTGAACATTTGAAGACCTTTTTTTTTATTTTCTTTCATTCACATCTAGTTGCTGAGCTGTCTAATAGGTCCTCAACAGAGAGATATAGGAGCTAGTTAGCACACCTGGAAAGATGTCTCCAAAAATAAATGATAGTTTCGTTGTTGCATATTCTTTTAGGTTTTGTAGTGGTTTTTTTTTAAGCAAATGACTGAGAATGTGACAACAGCAGATCTCTGTGCTTCGGTCAGAATATTCCCATCAGTGCATTATTTTTTGCTTACACACTATATAACTTTTGAAACCTCAAATTAAGGGAGAATCCTAGAAGAAAAGTGATTAAATGTCCTTAGTTGCTCTGAAGTACCTACCTACAATGCTGTTTTGTTGCATTACTTGAGACAAGAGTATTTAATTTTTAGTCTTCTTCATAAAAAACCCCAAAGATTGTGCAAGATTAAAATAACAGAAACAGGGCTTTTTGAGAGGTTTGATGGAATCTGGCTCAGATGGAAGATTATTTTATTATATGTGTACGTTCTGCTGAGTTTGCCTTTACATATAATGTAAAAGATTTGGTTGTCACTTTCAGCAACATTCCTTTATGTTTTTCCGATTATGTAAAGCAGCTAATGGTGGTAGAAGATGTATACTCTGAAGATCCCTGGTGTAAGTAACAGCGAGACCTGAAAATGCTTTCCTGAAGAGTTTACATTTTTGAAATGTAAGCAAGTTACATTAAAATAAACTCAAATGTTAGTTTGCTGTGTATCACCTGTAAAGTAGTTTCTGTCCATTACAAATGCTTTTACTCCATGGTACATGAGAAATGGCTTGTTCT
Source organism: Gallinago undulata (assembly GCA_026546715.1). Classification (NCBI taxonomy): domain Eukaryota; kingdom Metazoa; phylum Chordata; class Aves; order Charadriiformes; family Scolopacidae; genus Gallinago; species Gallinago undulata. Next base: position 129,837,906 of record JAOTQQ010000001.1, read on the forward strand.
TTTGTCACTGAAAAGGTGACCTAATCCATATTCATTATGGGATTGCAGTGTGAGCACAGGCCTCAAATTGTTCCAGGGGAGGTTCAGGTTGGATATTAGGAAAAATTTTTACACTGAAAAGGTTATTAAGCCTTGAAATGGGCTGCCCAGGGAAGTGGTTGAGGTACCACCCCTGGAGGTATTTAAAAGACTGGCTGCCATAGTGCCTAGTGACATGGTTTAATCATGGTTTTTATCAGTTAGGTTGATGGTTGGACTAGATGATCTTAAAGGTCCCTCCCATCCTAGATAATTCTATGATTCTCAGCAGTAATCTTACCACAGAGATTACCCAGTAGCAATGCTGCAGCAGCTGCCTGGTCCACCTGCGTTTCAAGCCAAGGAGAAATCAGACAACTGCTAATGTGAGTTAGAAGAGTAGAAGCAGGGGAAGCAATGTAATAGCAGGATTAGTTGAGAGATTAATGCATCTATTTTCAAAGTAATTGTCCTTTTTTGTTAATACATTGCTAGGGTCCTGTATGGGTGTAAAGGAATTGAGGAAGAAGACACATCAAAAAGAGTCAAGAAATCTAAGAGGAAGAAATGGGGAAAGGGTATTGTAGAGCCCATCCAGGCAGATTTGATGGATTAGAAGAAAAGTATTTCAGGGAAAGGGAACAAGATCAATGAGGAGCAGGTCAAATGACTCCTGAGAGAGATTCCTGAATAAGCAGTGGAGCAAATGGGTCATGTTTTGATAGGTGACCAGGAGATTTTTGTAGATCAAGAAGTCAATCTTTATTGAATGGAAGAAGTGAGTAATAGTTAACTATGGTGATAAAGGATGTGGGTTATATTGTTCATCTTTATCTACCCTGAAAGTAGTTATGTGGGCAGTTCTGGGATATCAGCATTAAAGATGAAGATAAAACCCGGTGTGACTGAACTCAGTGTGCGTAGTCCCACTGACTTCAGTAGAATTTTTCTACTGTTAAGTTTTCAGTATCTTACTAACCAAAATGACAGCATAAAATATACCTGAAATGATCTTTTAAAAAGTTCACGTTTTAAGGCCTGCAACTGTGTAAGGATTGCTTCTTTAACTATTTATGCTATTCTAAACATTTTAGTTCATTATTTAAAATAGGTATCAAACAAACCGCAGATTTTAATTTTGTATCGAGAATAATGAAATTAATGACAAATCTTAAATTATAGCTGTCCTAACTCACAGTCTTGTTGGACTTCTTTAAGTTGAGGTGAAATTTCCCATCCTAGGACCAATGTAACACACCAGGAGAACTGGGTATTCGTCCTTCTCTTTTACTGACTTTCTGACATTCTTTTTACTGACATTCTGTGGCATGTTACACTTCTCAGTGGTTTGAGTTTCCCTATTTTTATATTGAGTTGGAGAATATCTGGCATTATCCTTATTTTTTTCAATTATTAAAGATCAACAGCTTGCTTGATTACTGTTTTTCTAGATGATGCATGCGAGTGACTTTCTGAGAGATGCCTTTTAATATGGTTGAGCTGCTTGAAAGCATTAGAACAACAGTCACTCCAAACTAAACAAAGCTCTGGCATTTCTGCCCTTCTGGGTTAAAGTTAACTAGGTTTAATATTTCTGTTGCTGGATATCTTTCCAGTAAAATCTTTTGGTGAAGCTGCCAGACATTGATGAAATGAGTACATCATTTCTCTATAATACTTCCCCAAGTTCACATGCTGTATATTTATGAAAGGTGCTTATGAAAAGTTAGTATGTATGTTAGCATGTATCCAGATTAGGATAATAGATGAAAAAAAAAAAGGCAAAATGAATGTGTGTTAATGCCTACTTGGATCTCTTTTTTGGTGGAATTATTGAGCACCTGGTGACAGAAGGGGAGAGAAGTTATTGGAGTTCATGACTTTGTTAGAAGAACATAAGAAAACCTTTGAGTTGTATTCTTCCTTGAAGTAACTGTTATAGTCTTTCATTTAAACATGTATGAATTCAGTAATATATACATTTTCCAAAAGCATTAATTTTTTAAAATCACCTTGAAAACTCAGCAGTCTAATTAATGCAGTTGAGGGATATTTAGATTAGAAACTAGAAAGAAATTCTTTACAGTGAGGGTGGTGAGACACTGGAACAGATTGCCCAGAGAAGCAGCTGTGGCTACCCCATCCCTGGAAGTGTTCAAGGCCAGGCTGGATGGGGCTTTGAGCAAC